>VZRW01003225.1:25739-93853 GCA_013398125.1 Aegotheles bennettii | reverse complement strand
CCGGGGTGCGGGAGCAGAGCTGTGCCCGGGGTGCGGGCCGGTGTTTGACCCAGAGCACCCCTGTGCCGGTGGAGAAACGAGTTCGGAAAAGAAAACCCAAAACAGCGTGACCCCTGCTTTGTGGCGGGGGGTGGCTTGGTTTCGGAGGGGGGGCCCGGTTTTANTTCGGAAGGGGTGTCCCGGTTTTATGGGACAATGTGTTTTCCTGCGCATCCCCGGGCGTGGCGAGGCTCCGGGCCGGTGCGGGGGGGCCCAAAGTGCCTGCGGTACCACCCCCCCCCGGCGGGCGGGAGCCGCGAACAGAACCTGTTACCCCGTGCGGTGCGGGGGGGCCTGCGGAGGAACCAGCGCCGCGAGTATCCCCGGCGTGTGTGTGCGGGTGGTGCAGGGGTTTATTGGCCATCCCTGAGCTGATCCACCAGCTGATGCTTCCTGCTGTGTGAGGATTTCCAGAGTCTGTGGTTTGGGGTTAGTGGGGGGTTTTTGAGTTGTTTTTCATTTGTTTGTTTGTTTTGTTTTGTTTTAATCACGAAGGTGGTGAAGTTGATCTGGCTAACCATCCCACTCCACCCTTCCTATTCCACTGTCCCCATCATCTCCTCTACTTCTCTGGTTCATCTCTTCCGAATCCATCTTGTAAGCTCTTCAACACGGATCCCGTTGTATCTGTCACTCCTGTTTCTGCAGTACCTTTAGTAAGTGTGTGTAAGCATTGGCTGATGGTTCTGGTGAGAGAAACATGAATATCCACGTCAGCGTGTTGGTGACTTGCCCTGCACAGGGCTCTGTTGAGGGTGAGGTTTAAATGGGTTGACCCGAGATGGATGGAAAGCCTGACTCTGCACATGTGAGCTATAGTAGCTGCAGAGCTTCTATTTACAGATGTACACATTGGACACACGCTTGGCATGGCTGCTGCTTAAATACTGCATTTACACAAAATCGTAGTGAATACAGAACGGTTCCTGGAGTAAGAAAGCTTGCAGTGTATTTCGGCAAGTGGTGTACTGGCAGACTGTGCTCCCATTTGTCTCAAATAGAAACAGTTTTTTTGACCAGATTCTAGCAATATTGGTGGAATCCTGCCCTTTTTTAAGTTAGTAACAACACTTCTGTTCGCTTGATCTGGTCCAAGATTTTGCCCTTTGTTGTGCTTCCCTTTTTTATACCACAGACTTTCTCTTTTCTGTGGAGAAAATGAATATTTAAAAAAAGTAGGGGTTGCCAGGTCTCTACTGAGTGTATGGGGTTTCTTCAAACTGTACTCGGGTCTGTCTTTCATGTAAAGAAACTAATTAAATGGTTTGGGTGCATCTTCCTTTTGTTTCACAGCTGTGAGTCCATGCCATCTGAAAGTAGGCTGTGTTGGCTATGACTTCAGCGGCAGCTTCTCTGTTGGCAAAAGGGGAACTTTGGCTGATCTCTTCTTGTGTCTATTGTTTGAGCCTGTGAGAAAGTTCGTGTTTCTTACGTGTACTGAACCTAAGTAGGGAGGAATTGCCCGTGTGGCTTCTGCAGTGGTGGTATTCCTTACATTACAGTTACTAAAGACCATGATTTTGTTTCTTTTATACAGACAACAGTTTCTTCACTATTTTACAGGGGAAAAAAATCTGGAGAGATACTATAGCTATGATTTCTAGTTTCCTCTTTATTTTTCTTAGTGAAGCTATGCAAACAATATAAAATTTATGACTATACTTTTAAGGAATTCTGTTTTCTCACAGCTGTGATTATTAGAAATACAAAACAAATGAGGATTTGGCTCACATTTGGAACATTTCTGGAGTCCTTTGTGCAACAGCAAGTGGTAGGTCATAGTATTTTGTTAGGAAGCTGGTGTTATGGATTGCTGCAGGAATCTTCTTTGAATGATCTGGACTGTAGATACAGCTTATGGGCCAAGTAGTGTAATGGAATTCATGTCTGTGTTAAAATTGCAAATGAACTTAAAATCACTTTGTATTTTAAAACCGAGTTGGGAACGCATTTCTCACTATCAGGATGAAGAACTTGCCAAGAATTTTGCGTGATCTGTGCTGATAAGGCAGACACACACTGCGAATACCAGCCTTGCAGCAGAATTACGCTCCTGAATGCATCTTAGCTGGAGTGCGCAGTGGAAACTAAGACATACATGCAATTATATGTAAGAATAAATCATCTAGTTTACTGAACAGCAGGAGAGATGTATTCATGAGCCCTTCAGGCATCTCTATCCAGTAACTTTAAAATACAATAGAGATGAAAATGGTCCTTCAAGGCCTTCCCTGGTAGCAGATAACTAAGCAGGCAGGTGATTGTAAGCAGCTTTCTGGTTGTTTGTGCCTTGTGTTGTGCCCTATTAAATAATCAGAGAACAGCATAATTTTACATATTATGCTGCTGGAGTCTCTAGACCTGATTAACAACACTGTGTTAGTGATTCACAGCTGAATTTCGGATAAATTATTCTAGTTAAACATCAAAAAAGAAAAATCTTGAAAAAAAAAAACAGGTGATCTAACAATTTGCTTTTACATCTACAGGAAATTATACACGCATACATAATTTTTTTATTTTATTGCTTAATAATGTATGTACTCAGCCTGTCATGTCTTTCCCTTGCACAGTCATGCAATGGGAAAAGCGTTTTGGGTGCTATCCCCTTGTGATCCTGAGTCAGTGTGAGCTTTTCAGAGAGAATGCAGGATGTCCTGCTAGCCTGTCATTCCAGGCTCCACAGATAAAGCTGTGAGAGGCAAATTGTTGGCCTTTCACTGAACTGAGCAGCTTGCTGCCAGGGTTGGCGCTTGGCACTGATTGCTCTTCTTTCTGTGTTCCAGCACTGCAAAAATGTGGATAATGTGGGTTTCTTCTTCTAGTGGCCAGGGCTGAGGATTCTTCTGTCCAGTGTTTCAGAGGCTTTTTGAAGGGTTGCTTTTTAAAGAGTTCAACAGGATTAAGACCAGTTTACTTTTTTAATACTTTGTGTTTTCGTAAGTGATTTTTATTCCAGAAACAAAACATGGTCAGTGGTTTTGGTTATCCTGTTCACAGAGTCAAGTTGATGCATTTTTTAAATTGCCTGAAGTGGCTGTGGCATAGCTGACGGGTAGCGCACCTGCACATACTCCTTAGATGATGCCAGCAGAACTCCCATTTCTGTGTAGAATTGTGCTTGCATTGTTTTGTCTCTGGACAGCATAATCATTACAGTTTGGCTGTGAATTTTTATTTTTCTAACGTTTCCTGAAGGTCTTGCAGTTTAACATTGAATCAGGGTTGTGTTCTTAACACAGTGCTTTGGCAAGAACTGCTCTTCAGTTGCTGACAGAGTTGTGAAATGCTTGTATGTGTTTTACCGTGGTACGATGTGTTACAGTAGGTCATACTGCAAAAACCCTGGGGTCAGACCTCTGAAGACAGTGTTGATTGCAGATGCGTGCCTACTGGCATTTCCAGTAGCTGCTATGCATTCAGTTCCCCTTCGGCGAGTACGCTTCCCTAGCTGTTTGTGCTCAGTGCACTGAAAAGTTTTAAGGATAGGTTAAGATGGGGAAAGAGAATGGGGACATCTGTGGTCATGGTGTCAGACACACTTGCCAAGCTATTGGTAAAATGTGACAAGCCCTGTACCAGAGTACTGTTGGTACCTGAGTCTTTGCTGTCCCTTGGGTGAATGTGAAATACTTGTAATCTAGTCTGACGCATGGAAATGCCTTGAGAGTGTTTTGTCATTTTCTGTGAGGCTTCTTGTTTGACAGGTTATTATGATGCCGCCTTAATTTTAACGTTGCAGTGGTGTTAAATTATAGAATGTAATTCATGGCGTTTCATCCATTAACTTCCCTGCCTGTTGTAATAATTTGACTTAATTTCCACTCTTTTCCAAGCTTTCTTTTCGGACTTTACCTTGTGGAAGCCAGCAGATATGTTCCTCATGTCAATAAGCAACACGGCTGGACTAAAACTCTTGGATCACAATGATTTGAAAAGGGATTCAATTTTTCTTACACTTTTGTAAGGCTTGTTTGTCTGTAGACAAGGTATGTAACTTCTGTTTCTTTCAGATGGGAAAAAAATAGAACGCTTCATTATGGTTTGCTTCTGCTTTGTGTGTCAGAAGGTCCTTGAAGTATATAATGCTCTTTTATGTGGCTCAGACCACAAGAAGGGAACTTTCTGTTCTGAATCTCACTTGAGAGTGAACTTTCAGTTGCTACCAAAGTGAGCTGTGCTCTGGCTGGTAACTTCGTGGAAGCATTACTAAACCTTAATGAGTCTGAGATGCTTTTTTTTTCTTTTAGTCACATATAGCAAAAGGATTCTCTTGTTTTTCTTTTCCAATTCTTTCCAAAGCCTCTTGTGGTATATGAAAGTGACTAATAGCTGCAAAAGGAGGAATAAAATTTGTTATGTCGCTCGCTGATCTTGTTCTAGTCAGCTTATCCTTTGTGTACTTTAGTTTGCAGTTCAGTGGAAATGGCACTATTTCAGCCAATATCAGTCTGGTTTCATTTAATGGTTGGAGTGAAGCCTGAAGTTCTTCACGTTGACGTTACATGTATGTGCAGTGTTGACTTGGTAGAAAGACTGCATCAAGACCTGTAGTTTCAAATTGCACTCTCATCTGCATTTCCGTTGTTTTCTTACCTCAAAGTGTTTTATCAGGGTCATTGGGTATGTGGCGAATTTCAGCATGATGTGACTTCATATTGGATGGTAGGGTTTGTTTGCTTGTTTCCTTTTACTCCAAATGTACTGAGAGGAGTATCAGTATAAGATTTACAGACCCAAACCCTTCAAATGGTCATGTAGGTAGGCGGTTGGGCTGGATGATCTGGAAGGTCTCTTCCAACCTCAATGATTCTGTGATTCTATAAATGCGATCCCCAGGTTTGCATTTGCATCCATACATTGCACTGTATGTAAGACAGAAATAATACTGAACTCCTTTATGCAGCAGTTTTTGCTCTCATTTTAGGTATGTACAAGATATGTTGTTTAGGAGTGAACTTCAGTAATGCTTTCTGTTGTGACTAAGTAAGCTGTTAGACATTTTGAGAGGGAGAGGCGAGTTGCCCAAGACTTAGAGGCTAGGATTATGGTGGCAGAAGGAAAGGAAGGCAGAGAGGAATGACTGATATGACTAGAAAACAGCTGTAAAATCCTGTTGAGATCTGGAATATCTGCAAAAGGGGAATCTAGTTTAAAACAGAGCAGTCAGTAGTTTCAGTATGCTGACCAGTGAAATTAGTGTGCCTGTAACAGCTGGCTTATAAATCAAGCTGTTTGTTGTGGCACATATGTGAATGATGCTGAACATAAGACCTGGAGCTCCAAAGTGCTTAATTTTGTAGGATTTTGTAGCTTCTGATTTGTCAATTTTAAAATTATTATTATTATTTATTATTATTATTAGAAATTTGATTTAGGTTCTTACTGTTACAGACATTTAAATGCGTTTGAAGCTTTTATTTATCTACCTTGTGTGTCAGTGACCTGTTGGATGTTTATGTTTTGTGAGGTTTGTGATATGGCATTGATAGTTGTGTCAAATGCATTGTATTGTGTGAATTTTGTGAGGTTTTAGTCTTAAATGTGGTCAAATGTACCATTGAACTTTATACACTATACAGAACAATACTGAAGTTTATTTCCATCATCCAAGAAAAGAAAGCTAGTGTGACAATATGTACTCTTACTGCCATGGGAATGCTAGAACAAAAGCAAAAGGCTTCCAAGCATATATTCCTCTATTAATAGAGTTAGAACAAAGGATACTAGAGACCTTAACAGGGAAAGAAAATCTAGTTTGGTTGGGACTAAGCTCAGAAACGAACAATGATGCTATTGTTTGAATTGTCTTGCGTTATGACTGGATGATTAAATATAAATGCTGACCTGATTGGATTGTATGACAGCAGTGAAACAGCCTTTTAATACCCAGTTACGTGAAGCAGCAGACAGGTACCCAGCTTGCCTTTCTCAGATCTGGGAGCTGTAGTTGGTGAATAACAAAGTTTATGCAATCCTAGATTCTGTAAGGACCACGGAGTGGCAGAAGTGCAGCTTCTCACCACTGGTTGCTTGACACTAGAGTTTGTCACTTCTACTGCTTGGTTTGCTACTCAAATGCGGGTGCAGGAAGACGAAGCGTTCAAAAACAGTATCAGTAGAAGTTGTGTAAATCAGAGTGTTGGGCCATGTGGTGCCATATGGGTTTTTTCTTTCCAATTTGGTTTTTAAGATGCTACAAGAGTAAAAGCTATGCTTTGACTGCAGGGAATAATCGATTCTGAAATGAGACACTTGAGGAATGGTGGCTGCACTTACATTTTTCACAGTTAATTTTTTTAATTAGTTTATATAACATAATGAAATTCATTATGTACACCTAGTGAGTTTAATTTACCTCCCCATCAAATCCTGATACTGCAAGGACATCAGAACAGGCATATTTTTTTTTTTTTATGATGCCAAGCAAAAAGCAGTCCTCTTGAACTCTGTTTACATACACAGTGTGGGAGCACTTTGATTCTCAGACTTCGTTTGCATGTGCACCTTAAGGAGCAGAAGGTACAGGGACAGTGTCACTGGAAAGAAATGTGTTAGGTTTTACAGTTAAAGTGAATGGGGGTGGTTAGGTCAGCCTTTAAAGCTGTTGTTGATTAGATGAACTGAAAGTTCAGTGTGCCTTCTTGTAGCGTTACCTTCTTGCAGCATATACAAAGAATCTCACCGATACCATAGTCTGTGTGACAAGGTGAAAGTCAAGGAAAACCAACCAGAAAATGAAACAGCAAATAAACTCTCTTTGCTTTCCAGTGTGTATATATGTGTGCTACATATGCAAGTTCAACTGGTCTGTCAGCCTTTTACCTACCTTAATTTTGATCTTCAAATTAAATTGCCTAGCTTCCAGGCTTTTATCTCCTAGAGCCTTGCTATGTTTTTGAAAAAAGGGTAGGGGGGAAATCCACTTTATTCCAAGATTGGGCACATGCTGTGCCCCAAGAAGTGAGGTTTGTTCTTTTCTTTAGAACCTGTTCAACACATATGGGAGAGTAAATTAGCATTTCCAAGGCTCCTTCTCTGGACCGGTGCTGCAAATCTCAGGACACTTGGGAAAAACAGCTTCTGGCTTTCCTTTGTGAAGCAATGTGTGAAAAGGAAGAAAACCTTGATGAAAAAAGTGCTAGTTCCCAGAGTGTTACTTCTCAGGAGGAAGAAATTGTTTTCTGAAAAATAAAATAATTTAAAACATTTTTGCTCCCCTTTTTTTTAATGGAATCTTTTTTCGTCTCCAAAATGTCAATTGCATTTTTCATTTGAAGCTGTTCCCTCACAAATTTTGAACAATTGGTTGCTTCCTGGAGGGGGAAGCACTGGAACAATTGCATCTTAATTTCACCAGGTTCATGACTGATCTGTTGTTGGGAAAAAGATGTTGCAGGGAACTTGCTCTGATATTGATTTAAGTGGTATTTTTATGAGTTTTAGGTTTTCAGTAGGTAAGTAAGACCTGTGTATCCTGCAGCTGTGTTTTGGATACAATCATTTTCTTTTTTTTATTTTCCCCTCTCTATCTTGAATACACTTTTGTTTAGTTTATAATGGGCTGTTGTACTGGTTTAGACTATGCATATGTATGCATCTAAGCTCAGTAGAATTCAGCTGTAACAAGTGTAAACTACTCCCCTTGTGCCTTCCACCATATCCCAGAAAAGTTAGAAGTTTTAGGTGTATATTTTTTTAATCTATATAGCATACAAAGGCTGTAAATTGAGGTTGAGTTTCATGTTCTGAATTTGTTACACTCTGCTGGGTAAATGCTGCTTTTTGCCCTTCTCACCATTCCCCTCCCTGCCCCTGATAATGGCAAGTGAGGACCTGCTCCTGGTAGTCTACCATCAAAGCAGTTCAGGTGGCTGTTTTTGCATTTAACCGCTTCCAACAGTAAGAGAGGAAACAGGCCGTTTGTTAAGACGGTAGTTGTTCAAAAAGCATCATAGTTTTAAAGAGGGACCAGAAAACGCTAAGTGATTTCTGGGTGCTGAACTGAAATGGTTAACTGTTGTTCTTATTGGCAGACATCACAACTGAGATACAAGTGAATGAGTTTTAGGAGATTCCGCTGTGTGTGTGTGTTGTTTGACTTGTGTAATGAGAAATTACGCCTTTAACTCAGCAGAATCAGGACCTTGAAGGACCTCACAGTACTTGTTGCAAGTGTAAACTTCCTATGTTCAGGTTAGAAGTAGCCCGGAAGAAAAAGCTTCACTCCAAAAACGTGTAACTATAATTCTCCTTTCTATCGTTAGTGCTAAAACGTAGCATTTCTAAATTTGAGTGCAACTGTCATGTAGTGTTGATTCAAAATCTTGTTTAGAATTTTTCAGTTGCCCATTTCCATAGTGTCCTGGTGTGACTGATGAGTGATACGCACGGTTTGTCTTCAGAGTACCAGATGTTTCTCTCTTCTCAGAACATAAAACTGCTTGAGGAATATGTTTATTTCCTTTGTATAAACAGAGCAATTAATTATTGAAATAATTGTGGTGGCAAGGCATTTAAGCTTAATCAATCTGGAATTTTATTTTATTTTTTAAAGGAATACTGACTGATGATAGGATATGTGCTTGAGATTAAAGAGACAAAATATAAAACACCCAACACCTTGTTTTAACATTGTTTTCCTGTCATTTTTAGTCAGAAAGGGAAGTTTTGAAATAGGAGGGGTTTTTTCTTCAGAATTTTTTAACTTGTACAAAATTATATTTATGAAAATCACTCAAATGCTGACCTGTTTGAGAAATAAATAAATGAAGATATTGTGCAATATTGAGCCTAGTTCTTCAGAGAAATAATGCAGTGCTGTGTGCCCAGGCAGCAGCCTGAAGCTGTATTTCTAGGGCACGAAGGAAATGCTGTGTCTAATGTCGTGGGGCAGGGGGGCGGTGTGTGCCCCGGTTGTAGGACCACTGCACCATCTAGTGTCACCTTGGGTTCGTCGTGAGTTGAGTGTCCACTTTGGATCTCCACCCTGGGTTTTGCTTTTTGTGTGGATTGTCTGTGTCGTGCAGAAATAATTTGTGAAAAAACTGGTGGGTTTCTTCTGGGATGTGTGGATTCTTACTTGTTTGCTGGTATGCTCTAGACTTGTAAGTGCTCTGCAGATTCAGTGGGAGATGGAAAAGCAGCTGCTGGTGCTGGTATGCCTTTTTCATAGGCAGCATGAGGGGAGAAAAGAAGCCAGCTTTCTTTCTATTCACCTGTGCTGCAGGGGCAGATATATTTAGTGTGTGTATGTATATAAAATGGCTTTTTATTAATACATCTTAATATATTTCTAGATCAGATTATATCCTAATATTAATACCTGCAAAGCCTTCATAAATGTTTCTTCTAGAATATCAGCAAACAGACAAGATACACATACACAATGTGTATGGGTAGAACATGCTAGGTATATGCTAAGTATATGCATGAGGGTACTAACCTATTGCTTTATCGAAGATGGATTAAAAAGCAGAAGAGAACATATTTTTTCATAGTCTTAAGTACCCTTAAAGCCACTCAGGAACTTCTCTTTTCCTGTCTTTTCATTTCGAAGTTTTTTCTGTGTTGCTTTTATTTCCCTGCTTCCGGCTGGCAGGCTGGGCCCAAAGAGTTCTGGTGAATGGAGTTTAATTCAGTTGATGGCTGGTCACAAGTGGCTTTCCCCAGGGCTCTGTACTGGTGCCGGTTCTGTTCAATATCTTTATCAAAGATCTGGATGAGGGGATTGGGTGCACCCTCAGTAAGTTTGCAGATGACACCAGGTTGGGTGGGAGTGCTGATCTGCTTGAGGACAGGAAGGCTCTGCGGAGGGATCTGGACAGGCTGGAGCGATGGGCTGTGACCAGTTGTATGAGGTTCAACAAAGTTCAGCGTCGGGTCCTGCGGTTGGGCCACAACAACCCCATGCAATGCAACGTGCTCGGGGAAGAGTGGCTGGAGAGCTGCTCTGCAGAAAAGGACCTGGGGGTGTTGGTCGACAGCCGGCTGAACATGCGCCAGCAGTGTGCCCAGGTGGCCAAGAAGTCCAACAGCAGCCTGGCCTGTATCAGGAATAGTGTGGCCAGCAGGATTAGGGCAGTGATTGTCTTGCTGTACTTGGCACTGATGAGACTGCACCTTGAATATTGTGTTCACTTCTGGGCGTCTCACTACAAGGAAGACATTGAGGTGCTGGAGTGGGTCCCAAGAAGGACAACAAAGCTGGTGAAGGGTCTGGAGAACAGTGTTATGACGAGTGTCTGAGGAAACTGGGATTGTTTAGTTTGGAGAAAAGAAGGCTGAGGGGAGACCTTATAATTCTCTACAGCTACCTGACAGGAAGTTGTAGTGAGGTGGGGGTCGATCTCTTCTCCCAGGTAACAAGTGATAGGATGAGAAGAAATGACCTCAAGCTCTGTGCCAGGGAAGGTTTAGATTGAATATGAGGAAAAATTTCTTCACTGAGTGGGTTGTCAAGCACTGGTACAGGCTGTCCAGAGAAGTGGTTGAGTCACCTTCCCTGGAGGGATTTAAAACAAATGTAGATGTGGTGCTTAATTAGGGATGTGGTTTCCTGGTGGATTTGGCAGTGCTAGGCTAACAGTTGGACTCTGTGATCTTAAGGGTCTTTGCCAACCTAAATGATTGTATGATTATATATTTCCTATGTCCCTTTAATAAAATTTAGCTTTCTTACCCTGGTGCATCCTTGAAGGTGAAGCTTTGTCTGATGGCTCAGCTGATTTTAGACGCACAGTTCTAACGTTCCTTCTGCTTCATCTGCTGGTATTCAGCTGTTCCTTGGCAATCCCATTCAGCTCACAGAAATGGCAATGGAGTAATCCAGTGGGAAAAGATGAGCAGCTTTTTTATGCTTTATGGAGCTGTTTTGGCTTACTTTGAAGAGCCAAACAGCGAAATTCATGGAGTAAGTCAAGGGGCTGCATGTAAATGAGCAGAAGAAATATAGAAATTGTTACAGTCAAAAGCAAGTTGTTTAGGTCGTATATTGTGAAATACCCAGCCTATGAGGTAGATGTGAATTTGGGATGAGAAACCTGCATTGCCAAAGACATAAAGGTGTGCTGGTCTTCTGTGAACCTTCCAGAGGTGCTCATTTCTAGAGGCAAGAAAATCCTAGTGAGCCTGAGAAGAAGAAAGCAGGCAAGCAAACAAACAAACAAACCCATCTTGGATTTTTATTAGCTGTTTCTAAGGTGAATTGTGACTTGAACTCAAAATATTTTAAGAAAATCCTTATTTTTCCCTTTCTTCCTTTCAAAGTGCTTGTCCTGCTTTCTGAAAGTCTTCAATATAATTTTGGTTTTGCTTTAAATATGTAGGAAACATAGTTGTCCTAGGCAGTATTTTACTGTTATGGACAGATGAAAATTTCCCTGAAAAACAGGGGTTTTTTTCTACAAAAGAGACTAGTGTATGCATTACTCGGACACTTATACACACAGTCTCTCTGCTTTTATTTAGATGTTTCTTTTCATCCAGAGTTGAAACAAATAAAACTATTCAGAGATTATGTGCTTCGCTCAGTAATCCAGCAAAAGGATGCCTAATGCCACATTCTTTACAGGCTTCTTTTCACTGTCCAGGTTACTTGCTATTCCCTTTATTTTTGGAATTGCAGAATAATTAAATATTTGCAGGACTCAAATGCCATGCCTCTATTTTGATGTGTTTTTTTTCCCTGTGGTCAGGCAAACTTTTGCAAAAAATCTGTCAGTTGGGGATGCTATTTCATCATTGTGAACCATTTGAAGAATGGTAGTGCAGGGTCTGCTATTGTGGGCAGATTGCACGATATCCTTCATTACGTTTAAGCATTGTTTGCCATTGACATGCTGTGAGCTGGATTAAGTGATATATTTTGAATTAAAAAGCACACAACTTGTCAAAGCTCCAGATCAGAGATCATCTGTGTGTATGCAAATTTTTTCAATCTCATTTGGCTTGTAATTTAAACAATTTTTGTGCACTAGAAAATCTGGGATGCGATATTGTGAATGTTGGTAGCAGGGCAACAATGCAAATGAGACCTAGATGGGTTTGTCATTTCATATTCTCCATAGTCTTGTGAACAGTGCTGTTGCCCTTCATCTCCTCAGTTCTGCATAGTACTGGATTCTGGTTCACGTCGCAGCCTGGAATGCATTTGTAGTGCCATAGTATAATGAGACGCAGAAATGAATGCAAATTCTGCCACCCTGAATTTTTCCCCATCTGTTAGCTGGCTAAAACTCCCACAATGGAAGAAGGTTGACCCCTGTTTTGCTATTACAGGGACTGCTTTAGTGTAAGACTTCTGTTTGACAGAAATTGAGGAAATCTGTGCTCCTTGCCCAACGCATTTCAGTGGCTAGGCTACTTGACTTGGAAGTCAAGAAGCCTGAATTATGCTCCTGGCTCTGCAGCTGACAGCTTTGGCACTGGGGATTTTTAAAGAGGGAATAGTCTTGCTATCTGGCAGCAAAATTTGTAGTGAAATAGTGCTGTGCACAGTGTCAAGTAAAGACTGTGGGTATTGTTGTCATGCTAGGGTTCAAGCTTTTCCTAAAAGAAGTGAAACAAAACCCCCTTAATTATTGTCTAGTAAACACTTCTTATTTGATGTTTTTAAAAGTTTTCATGCAGCTTAAAAACTAAAGATTGGTCTTTGAATGCCTGGAATAGGCATGTTGTACTTACGTGGCATTTGCCAGTGCTGTTGTAGATAGACTTTACAAATTAGAGCAAGTGAATAGTGAAGCTTTTAAGTAAAATATAATTAAAAGACGTTTTTGTCACCGTCGTTTCTTTTGCATTAAAAGCAGTTCTGTCTGTGTTTCTGTTTCTGTGTAATGACATTCAACTGATCAAATCCGTGAAGAACAAAAGATGAGAAATGTTATCCTCAGTTTATATTTTCTTTAAATAGGTCTTTTTAGACAACTCTGATCTTGAGATTACTAGTTCTAAAAGCATTTTGGAAAAAATGTTTCTTGCACAAAGTCTGAAGTGCCTGTTACAAGTAAAATACCTTTGCTCTGTTAGCAAGGTATTTGTTCTTGTCAAGTAATTTGGGGGAAAGCAAAGGCTATATCTAACTGATAATTCTCCATTGAAGGGAAGGAGAAAAAAGCATTGTCTGCACAGCTCATTTCTACATGATTTTTTTTCTTCTTCAAAACTTGTAATTCCAGTGCAGAAGTATACTTACTTGTGCAGTATGTGACTTTTTTGGTAAACTTGCTGCATCCTGATAATGTAACCATCTTAATGTTAACAACCATCTTGATTTTACTTGAATGTGAAAGTAGAGCTGATGATCTCTTAACACGGAGTTGTCACGTGTGTTTCTCCTTTATGACCCTAGGAGAAAAAAAATAAGTAGCAGTTTCTGCCTTGTTGAAGAGCAATTGCATGTTACTTTTACCGGATATCTTTTGCAAACTATTTTTTTCATTTCATTTAATCTGAGCCACTCATCATTCACATTTTCCAAACAGTTTCTTCAGGACAATCTGTTGTTCTTATAGGAGTTGCTGTATTGTTGCAGGACCCTATACAAGGAATAGGAAATGCTTCTCTGAATTAAAGCATTTATTGGTAGAAAACGAGGTACCTCCTTTTTTGTGAAATGTTAGCTGTATTGTAAAAGATCCATGGGTAAATAGTTTTTCTTATCTTCCTAGATCCTAATCTAAGATCTCCATACCATATTCAGATACTTTATGAAAATGCTTCAGTCAGAGCCTTCTTACTCCAAAGTGGCTTAAGAAGCCTTTGTTACTGCAGGTGAAAGGTCTGGTAAAAGTCCTGTTCTTCTTCAGTAATTTTTGACTATATGAATTAAGAATACTTGTCAGGCTCTGGATATGCAGCCTGTGTTATGTGATTGTCTCTTCATAGTTTTTTTTGACAGCCTAGTAGGCCATGAACTACAACTGAAAAAGAGGAAATGTGGACCTTCACACCACACACTGATGTACATACTGCTACGCGTTTCACTCAGTCTCCACTGTCTATTGAGGGGGTCTCTTGGGGCTCCTACAGAAACTGAAGTGGATCAGCATCTTTGAATGCTTGTAAATCTGTGGCCATCCAATTTTGTCTGTCGTAATAGCCTTTATGCAGGTGGGTGACATGCAAGGGCAGTTTCTGAATCCTCTGATAATGTACCTGGTCTTTGAGACCAGATATGATGCCAACATCTTGATGCACCTCTGGAGTCCTTCCATTTGGCTGCTCATATCAGTGGCTAAAAGAGCCTCTGTCCCACCCTTTACAGGTGGATAACATTAACTTGAAGTTCTTTATCATCTTCAGTATAGGAGTCTGTCTTTGGGAAAACCTGCAACTCGGCTTTCAGTGTTTTTCTGCTTAAGTCCATGGTAGCAGATGGACGGGTTGGGGGGAGGTGAGAGTTGGGATGGCGTTGGAGAAAGACCTCTTTTTGGTGTCACTTCCATAACAGAGCCAACAAGACCATTTCAGTTTTCCCTTCTGCTTCCCAGTTTATAGAACAGGTGTTCCTTCTTAGTTTTCAATTTATTTTTCCCCACATGATTCAGGAACATTTTATTGTCTGGATAGACTCCCACAGAGAACCAAGGTGTGTGTGTCTCTCCTTGGAGCTGAGCTTGCTTTCAGAGAGAGTTTCAGCTTTAAGTATGTATGGAGAATAGATGTTGAGTAGGCATGAAATGTGAAAGGCTTGTAATTGAAGCTGTAATGATGTGCTGGGAGTGAAGTTAGGCTTTAGTTTCCTTTACCCTTTGTAAAGAGACATGCAGGAAAGGTCAAAAGACAGTATCTGGGACGGTGCTTGTTTGTTAGTTTAAAAAAAAAATAAATTATTTCGATCTCACTTTAAAAAAATGAATAGAAGAATTATATCCTGGGGAAATTGTTTTCTTCCAAATAAAATATTCAGATGCAAAAGCCTGCATCTTTCGTTTAACTCATCAGTCTGTTCATGGCTCCTGTTCAGACAATGCAAGAAAATTTGCATTACTAATCTTCCTGATTATATTTTTAATTTTTTTTTTAAATTTTGGTGGAGTCATGGACAACCTTTCACCATTTTTGTTCTCTGTGTCGTTGCAGTCTTTTTTTTTATTGTATTTCTCTTATTTGGAGTGCTGTTGAAACTTTGTCAAGGCAAGGAGAAGGAGATCAGAGGAGCTAAGACAGGACTAGAAAGGTCTCAAATACATCTTTATATTTGTTTCTACTTCTTGCTGGTTTTGTAAAAATAGTACATTTAAAACAGAGTTCTGGAAGCTGTGAGCACGAGTCTGGTCAGGGGAATGATTTTTTTTTTCCTTAGAAGTGTTAGTGGAGATTCTAAACTATTTTAACCAAACTCTAATGACAGTCCTAAACTACTTCTATTCATGTGTGTGCTCTGGAAGTGGGGAGGGAGTCAGAGGCTGGTGTCGGTGTGCTTCTCCCAGACCCGCTGGTGCAGGCTGAAGGGTGTTCACCCTCGGCAGCTCGGCACTGAAGGTGCAAGGCTGTGTTCATCCCAGATCTGCTGGCAAGCGCAGAGATGGGGTCACAGTCAAAACACAGGACACTGAATTCAGGCTTGATTTTTTTAAATGGAAAAACCTATAAAAACCAAACCACTCTGCGTTTTCCACTGCTGTCTGAATTCTTACTCTTCAGCAGTTCAGTGTTCCACTAATGGAAAATGCAGTCTGGGGATGGAGGCTTCGGTTGGCGTTGTACACTGAACCTGGCATGTGTTCCTGTCTGCTCATTGCCTGTCGAACTTACATAAAATCTAGGGGAAAAGTTCGCTCAAGGCTTACATTTCACAGCACCTATGCAGCATAGGTGGAACTGATAGCCTGACCTATTTTCCAATGAAGTCATCTGTTTGGCTGTATGATGAGATTATCATTCTTAAAACTATCTTGCTAAATGTTTGAGGGCAGAGGGAGTGTCTGTTTTTTGAGGCTATTATTTTGTTTCTCGCTTCCTTTTTGCTCGCTGGAGCCAAGTTCACAGTTCTGCAAGTGTTTGTGTGTGATTTTACAGGAGCAATTGAAGGGATTAATCACACGTATAGTTGTTTCTGCATAAGGACTTCCTGGATTCAGCAGTTAAATTGTTAAGGCATGATAGACACTGCTAAACCACAGCATTACTCAAGACAATGGAGTCAAGTGGTGATTTTCAGTATAAAGTATTACAGTCAAAATAGGAATTTTTCAAATAATCCACACTGTGCTTCTTAAGCCTGTTTTCTTCAGAGTTTCAGGTAGGTTCCTGGTGGGGTGAACCCATATGTGCTTGGAGGAATAATGGCTTGCTACATATTTCTGACACTTAATTTAAAAAAAAAAAAAAAAAAAGGACAAAAAACCCCGTAAGATTACAGTACTGCTTTTTCCTGGGGTCTCTCGGAGTCAGAGTTAGTTCAAGTCCTGGTGGATTTCCCTACTGAGGTTTTGATGTGTTTCTGTGTGAAACTGACGGCAGGATTTGTTCGAGTATGTAGGCCACTATTGTATTAGAATTACATAACTGTGTTGAGTGGTGGAAACGGATGAAAAGACGGGGATGTACGGCGTCCCCTCACAGACTGTATCCTGCAACAATGAAGACAGCTCAAGCTCTGCAGAGAATGTGGTCACATGCAGTCAAAAAGTTGGGGATTTTGAAAGGGCACGTGAGTTGTGTTTTCATTGCATCTTGCTCCGAGTCTTCCCCCCCCACCCCCTCCTTTCATGTAACCCTCGCCTCTCCAACTCACTTGCATAGCCAGACGACTGTTGCGGCAGTTCTTCTGGGTTTTGTTCTCCTTTCAGTGTGAATGAAGTTGTCTTCAGTGATCTCACAGTAGCAGGTAATTGCATGAATCTCTGATAGTCCGCTGTCAGTGAGAGTTGCAGCAGCCGCCTGTTTGTAGCACACGGGTGATTTTAGCACTTTGACTAGTTTCCTGCCAAAGATTCTGTTAAGCACTCTATTTTGGGTATGTAGAAAGCACCTGTCATTTTGTTATGTGAGCATTAGGCAGATTTAAGCAAATCCTGACTACAGTGTTCTAATTAGAAATGGACTGACTTTAGTCACTAATGAATTTAAACTAGCTAATTACAGTAATTTGCATTTACTGCAGGTAAATGCATTTACTGTTATCTCTGTGCAACCTGGGTAGACTTGGAAAACAGTTACTGTCAGTAACCGGAGGTGGGGGTTTTTAACCCTTTTGCCTGCCTTTCTCTCTCAAGTGTTCCGGTGTGCAATTTTGCAGTGAAATTGTGATCCTGTAAGGGATGCACAGGCTGCTCAGGATCCCTTTATGTTTCCTTACAGATGAAGTATGAAGAAATTGGAAAGGTGATGGAGGCTTTTTGTAACCCATCACTTGGTGCATTCAGAGGAGAGTCATATTATCAGATGTGGAATCCGGGAATTTTGTGATTGCGGTGGAGACTTCAATCTTAGTTTTGATCAAGTCCTCAGCTGATGATTTATAACATTTGTAGTCTCTCCCTCTCAATCTTCTCTTCACCGTTAATCTGTCAGTATGGGTCAGCGTTGTGGCAGTGGCAAGCAGCAGTACGTTTTATAATGTTAAAGAGATTATTGCTTAGAGATTTGAGGGGGTACAGATGTGTTTTGTGCCTTATGTGCTTCCAAGGTGACCATTCAGTTCTCCGAGCTGTGCTACAGAGCCCACATAGCTATATCGGTATGGTAGAACTAGTCCTGCTGTCTCGGTAATTCTGTTGCACAAAATCAGCTTTGCAGGTACATAGCGTACTTCCCTTCGCTGATACAGCATACCACAAATGGGACACAGTATTGCAAGGAACAGTTTCTAAAGATGTATTACTTCAACATATACTTAATAATTTAAAAGTGAATTGCTATCTTTTGTTTAATGTTCAGAAACGGTTTCAGTCTAAAAATAAACCCTCAAAATTTAAACAGAAAGTACCTGAGACAGTCACTGATACTATGATGAACTTTTTCTAGGCACAGATGAGATGATCCTGTAGGCTCAACGTCTTTAAAGACCTTGTTTGTAGCGTCCGTAAGCAGTAGTTTCTCTTTCATTCATATTACTTATTTTTTGTGACCAGATACCATGACACTTACATGTTAGAGCAAAATAAACTTAACCCTATTAGTTTATGATGCTCTGATTTACTATATGATGTATCTCTCCAGTTGTGCACAAGGTTTCACTTGTGCCACTGCTCATGGGAGTCCTAGTTTTCTGGAAGGAAGCTCCTGTAAGCTCACTTGTTTCATGCCCGTAAGTCTGTTCCCAATACCTTTACTGTGCTCTCCTTAGTCCTTTTTCCCTTTTTCTGTCGTCTGTGTACTGCCAGAAGACTTCTACTCTGGAAATACAAGAGATACTTTAAAGTTACAGGAATACCATTCTTCTGTCATTCCTCTGCCAGTTGTTTTGGAGTTTAGTTGCCAGTAATCCCTTGAATGTCTTTTTCAAAAGGCCATTAAGTCAAAACTGAGCTTCAGTCTGAACTTCGGCTTTCTGAGCAAACTCCTAGCTTCTCAAGAAAGAAGACCGCTTTCAGAAGCAAAAACAAATAAACCCATGGCTTGAGCATGTGCATGCACATACTCATGCAATGTCTGATTTTTTTTCTACAGCGGATGCTTTGCATTTTGAAATGTTTGCGGTCCGTCAGATATCGTGGCTTGTTTTTCTCCTCGTTTTACAGGGCAGGCACTGAAGGGACTGGCTGTGCACTGTATGATGCATCACAGCTGGGTGATTATTCTGTGTTATGTTTTAAGCTGTGATGTTGGAAAGATTTCAGGTTATATCATGTAAGATAAACTGGTCGGTTTTAACTGGAAATGTAGAAAAAAAGTGTCTGAGAAGTGTCACAGAATGGATGTACCAGTGCTATATAGGGATACACTGTGTTTTCCCATAAAATGTAATTTCTAAAGGGGAACTTAGATACTCAGGTATGTAATTCATAGTGGACAAAACATTTTGTTAAATCCACATGAACAAGAAGCAAAAGATCTTAAGGCTAGTTTGTTTTGAAAACCTCAGTTTCAGCTGCTAATCTTACTGTATGCTGGAACGGAGAGGTCTTCCTTAAGCGTTTTGTGTTACTTAAATTGGGGCTATGTAATGCTAGTGTGATCTGAATGATTATTTTTTTTTTGCTGAATGACTTCTATAGAAAGTCAGAATGAGCTGTTAAATCAGTGGAATGTGAAGTGATTCTACCACCCTGGACCCATTAATATTTTTTGCCTTTTAAAAGAAAAATCATCTTTAATTGAAATATATAAATTCCATACTAACACTACCAAATTATTAGAATACGCATATTATTTTTACACGTGTTTTAATGGGGTATTTCACATTTTAATTTAGCT
The DNA here is from genome assembly GCA_013398125.1 of Aegotheles bennettii. Lineage (NCBI taxonomy): Eukaryota > Metazoa > Chordata > Aves > Caprimulgiformes > Aegothelidae > Aegotheles > Aegotheles bennettii. Next base: position 74,449 of record VZRW01003225.1, on the reverse strand, counting down.
AGTAGTATGTTTTGTGGTTTACTAATTGGTTTCTGTGTGCAACAGGCCCCAGGCATGGAAGAGCTGATATGGGAACAGTACACTGTGACCTTACAAAAGGTGAGTGAGTGCTTGTTATATTTTTAGTTTTCAAATATTCAGGCACTAGTTCAGTCTAAATATGTTTCACGATAGATATTATTAGCATATCTGAGACCAGAACAGGGTTAATTTGTTGTCCAAATCAGATATGTTTTTCATTTTAAAACTCATTTGCTAGTTACTCGTACAAAAGTATGACTCTTCAATGTTAAGAGTAAATTAAATGAACAATTTATTGTAGTGACAGTATAATACCCCACATGCCAGTCATGCATCTAAATTCAGCATTGAATAACCTTGAAAACAAAGCAGATGGTTCTATCAAGCAGTTGTGGTTGATGTCCCAGCTTTATAATAATCACTGAACATGATTCCACTAATTTNCAAAATTTCTAAAATACATGGACTGTAGATGTCACTTTTAACAATTTTTCTAAGAAAAGAGGAAGTATCTCATTACATGTCTTGTTTCCGAGTTCTCTAATGGCTGGGATGCCACAGCACGGATGGTTGCTTTGGTGGTGGTCTTCCCAGCTGTTCTAATGGTCTGGGTTCAGCAAGCAGCCTGTGCTGTGCTGGTTTTTTTCACATGTCTGCAACGAACTCAACTTGATGACCCAAGGTAAAATAGTGATCTTTCCAGCACAGCCTGTTCTATGTGCTGCATTGCTGAGAAGGGATTGTTTTTCAGGTTACAGGGGTAGGTAGGAGAAACATTGCCAAAGCAGACCTTAGTTCTTGTAATTTCCAGCTTTTCAGGTGTTGAATATCATGTAAATGGGCATTACTTCTTTGCCTGAGAGACAAGCTTATACTACTGAATCACAGAATCTAAGCGGTTGGAAGGGACCTCGAAAGATCATCTAGTCCACCCCCCCTGCCCGAGCAGGGTCACCTAGAGTACATCACACAGGAACGCATCCAGGCGGGTTTTGAATGTCTCCAGCGAAGGAGACTCCACAACCTCTCTGGGCAGCCTGTTCCAGTGCTCTGTCACTCTCACAGTGAAAAAGTTTTTCCTGATATTTACATGGAACCTCCTATGCTCCAGTTTAAAACCATTGCCCCTTGTCCTATCATTAGTCATTACTGACAAAAGCTTGGCTCCATCATCCTGACCCTCACCCTTTACATATTTGTAAACATGGATGAGGTCACCCCTCAGCCTCCTTTTCTCCAAGCTGAGTGAAGTGGCAAAGGGCTGTCAGGCTTGCTGCATCAGTCACTACTAATGAATTTTACCGTTATTAATTCTATATCGTTTTTGTTTGAAGCATCAGACTGCTTCTTGTAAAGCTAAGGTGCAGCAAGCAAAGTGCTGTTTTTGTGTTTGTTTTTTTTTTTTTTAAAAAAAACATTGGTTTTTTCCTTCTCAAAGAAGCAACCACTTAATGTTGACATTAGTGCAACACAGGCTGGCATGTGACAAACTACACACACTGAGTGTGAACTGGGGGAAAAGCACCACTGTAATTTGGTGTATTACTTTTCCACCATGTTAAAACATTTTGTCTAAATGTGGCATAATTTGTATTTTTATAGTGATGGGACGTCTCTGTTAAATAGCTGGTAAAATTACACCTGTGTGTGTAACAAAACGTATGTTTTGGTGCACACCTTATCTGTGCTTCAGTTATGCTCACAGTTCTCAGGTGCAGTGTTAGAAACGTGCTTCCCTCACACCCAATTAAGTGTTTCCCTGATTTTATGAATGCCATCTTAGGGCTTTTATGGATCTGACATTTCTACAACAACAGGTTTGACATACCTTACATATTTAAAATAGTTGATTGTGAGAGAGGATAATTGTAGAGAATTCACAAGTTTGCTTGCATGCGTTTTGTAATCAGCCGTGATCTTGGTTAGTCTGATCAAGGAGTAGGTAGTTATTACAAATTAGGTAGCAATCATAATGCAGATGGGAACCTGGAAAAGCTGTTCCAGCTTCCCAGGCATCACCAACAAAAAAGATTTATTGAACAATGATTTGGTATGAATTACTAGTGGGATGGTGAAAAAAAATGCTGGCTAAGTCAGTGAGAACTTTGCCTAATTACTAACCATCATAAGGCTGTAGACTGAGGTTTTGGAACATGGGAACACGTCCTGTTTCGTGGATTTGTAAACTCACTCCTTTTTAAATCTAGAGGTGCTGTGTATTTCTACAACTCTGCACACAACTGTCATATATCTAGGTAGAGTGCCATCACAGGAACATTCATATTACTCCTCTTTCTCCCTAACAAAGTTCTTGTGAATGGAATTGAGTTTTGTTATATTTGTTTTTGTTGTAAAGGATTCAAAACGAGGATTTGGGATTGCAGTTTCTGGCGGCAGAGATAACCCTCATTTTGAAAATGGTGAAACCTCAATAGTCATTTCAGATGTTCTCCCAGGTGGTCCAGCAGACGGATTACTTCAGTAAGCAGTCTCTTATTTCTCTGTCTGGCATATTTTCAGGGGCATCAGAATATGGAAATTAAGTGCTTCTGCAGGCCTTCTGGTAACTTGATCCTTGGTGAGGCAACATCTATTATGGACAAGTAATTTTAAATCTGTAGGCTGAGATAAGCCATTTTTAGCCTACTACTGATCAGTTTTTCATCCTTTGACCTGGAATACCTGATGAGGACTAGACAATTTGGTAGAATGCCAAAGTTGTGCAGTAATAGTAATTCAGAAGAGTAGATTCTGGCCATTTCGCCAAATATTAATTTTTGGTGACGTAATGAAAAGGCTGACATGGGAGTAGTTGTTGAAGGACTGGATAAAAGGGTTATTGTGAAGCAAGTAACAAACCATTCTCAACATAAACATACAAAACCTTCATTTTATAGCAGTGATCCCAGCACAACACCACTATCATCCATCCTGCTCTGTGATTTGGGAATAAAATCATGTCCACAAATCATGTAAGATCCTAAGTAAGGTAAATTAATGATGGCAAGGCAGTTCCAAACCATTTGGGCACATTCAGACAAAACACATTCCAAAGAAAGTGAATGCAAAGCCATTCCTCCAACAAACCAAGGAATCTAGGCCTAACCTTCAGAGCGTGTGGGAATTAAAATCCTGCAATCCCTTTTAGGGTAGAGTGAGCATAAATAGATGGGAGCTCCTACTGTAGTGTTACAACGTTAAGTTTTATACCATCTTTGGATGTGTGGGCTGCAAAGAGAGCTATTTTAACTCTCACATAAAGCCTGGATGAAACTGATACTGGAATATAGTGTGCTGTTCTGGCATACTCATTCAGTAAAAGGAATTGGAAGGGTATGAAAGACGGCACAAAAATCATTCAGGAGGTAGAGAAAGTGCCTTACAAAGAGAGGCTTAAAGTGTGTAATCTTCTTATTTAAAAAGAAGATTGTGGTGTGACTTGATTACACTGAAGAGAAAATAATGGGTACTAAAGATTTCTTTTATCTAGCAGAAAGTGGCATGGTAACCAGTAATTGGTTGAGTTAATGCTCTGACTGTAAGGTTAGTAACTGAGTAGTCACCAGAATAAACTAATACAAGGAGTGGTGGTGGTTTTTTTCTTTTTTAAATCTCCTGCATTTCTTGCACTGAAATGCCTTTCTGGAAGATACGGTGTTTAATTAATCATGTGTTATGTGGCTGTCTGCTGGGGGCAACTGAGTTAAGTCTTAATGGCCTATTTGAGATGCAGGAGGTCTGAATAGATGAGTTAGTATTCTTTTTTGGCCTGTATTTTAGGGGAGGGAGGACTTTTTGTGTATCATAGTCTGGCTAGTGTAGTGTTCCATCACCGCCCCCCAGTCATCTTTCTTCGAAGTAGATGGGACCTGAATACCAGTCTTTCAGGAAAGTGTACTAGAGGAGTGGGACTTGTCAAGATTTGCCATGGCTGCAGCAATATGAAGTTCTCTTGAAATTCTTACCTTGGTGTGAAAAAAAATCTAGCACTAGATGTGAAAGACAATTCTGAAAGAACATACAAAAAAAGTTTTAGTGATCATCACAATTATTCCTTAAAAAACAAAATCTTCTTTGACATTATGGCAAGGTCCTTGGGCTGCACATATTACTTGTACAAAGATACACACTTCTACCTAAAGTTTAATTTTTAAATTGTAGTGGTTGTATACAAACACAGTTTTTAAGCAAAGCTCCCTGTTAAACTGAATGAAATCTATAGGTTTTGCCTGGAAAAAAATAAATAAATTTCTGGTGTTGTCATTAAGACTTCTCTTAAATCCTTTTTCTTTTTTTTTTTCTTTTCCTCTCCCGCCTGTTCCAGAGAAAATGACCGAGTGGTCATAGTTAATGGGACCCCAATGGAAAATGTTCCGCATTCTTTTGCAGTTCAACAGCTTAGGAAAAGTGGAAAAGTGGCCACCATTGTAAGTAAAATAGAAATTTATTCACTCTACATTAGTATATGTCTGTGTAACAAGTCAAGATTTTGGTTTTCTTCAGTGAAATGTACAGTAAGTGCATAAAGCAAAGCAAGCCTTTGGCCAATAGAATGTACAAAGTAAATAAAACAAAGAGAGGTTGTGGAGTCTCCTTTTCTGGAGACATTCCAAACCCGCCTGGACACGATCCTGTGCCCCCTGCTCTTGGTGAACCTGCTTTAGCAGGAGGGTTGGACTAGGTGATCGGTCTCTAGGGGTCTCTTCCAAGCCCTGCCATTCTGTGATTCTGTGAAAGATGTAGTTTCTGCAAATGAAACAAATGGAAATTAACAGTGTCATAAAGTTATCTTGTTGAAAGACTGGGAATAAGATACATGTCTTCAATCTTTAATTTTACTGAATAATGAGTGGGAGTTGGAAAAAATGAAAGTTATGTGAAGCAAATGATGTCCTGCATTCACAGAGCATGTCAAAGAGTCTGCTGTCCAGATTGGCTTCCATTAGTTGAGAGAGGCATTCAGAGCTCTCATTTAGGGCTTGTCACTGTATTTAAAAGTAATAAAGAAAAAGAAAAACAGTATTCATTATTCAGTCTTGCAGAGGTAAAAAGAATGTGGTTGCTGATCTGATTATTTTTTTAAAAAATTCTCCTACTGTTCATTATCCTCCTAATTAGTAAATACTACTTCTGCACATCTAAATAATTTCCTGGTTGTTCTATAATTAGACCATTCTTTGGTTTTGTGGGGGTTTTTTCCCTCAGCCTTTATTTGAAATGTGAAGAATATTCATCTGTTGAACTTCACATTCTGACCATTGGAGGTTTTTATTTGTTCATTTGTTTGTTTCGTATTGCACTGAACAGGTAGTGAAAAGACCAAGGAAAGTGCAGGCCGCTGCATTGAGAAGAAGCCCCTCCCCTGACTATGAGGACAGAGCTTTAGATGTAATGGATGACCATGCAGAATTTGATGGCAAAAGTGCTCGAAGTGGCTATAGCGACAGAAGCTGGCATAGTGGTAATGGAGGGCGCAGCCAAAGCTGGGGAAACAACCTGGATCAGAGCTATAGAGATGAACAAGACAGAGGGCGTAACCGAAGCAGAGACTGTGATAGGGAATGCAGCTACAGCCGTGATCGAAGTCGTGGTAGGAGTGTTGACAGGAGCTTGGATCGAGACTATAGAAGAGATCGGAGCAGGGGAAGGAGCATCGACATGGATGGTGGCTATGAACGGGACTACAGAGAAGACTATAGCCCACACGGTTACAGTCATGGTTCTCAACCTGATCCTAGATATGGAAGGGAAGTGAGGAGTCGAAGTCGTGACAGACTTCATTCCCGAAGTCCTTCACCTGAAATACACCATCAACACGAGTACCTAGGACCGCAGGATCAGAATGGACCAATAAGTGTTCTCTTAACAAAAGGCAGACATAATGAAGGTAGGTATAGTAGAGGAGGAGAGGAATTGACTCGTAATACAGCATGTTATCTTGGTGAGGGAGGCAGAGGAGCTGAATATTCTCTGCTTTTGCAGGTTAAATGTTGAGTTTTCTAAACGATCACTTAAGTTGTTCTTTAATTCTTCCTGGCTGATTTGGGGTGCTTTTTCCATCAGCACCTTGAACTTCACCTTTGAACAAAGAACTGGTCACCTACATGGTTTCAGTCTTTTAAAGCCACTGTGTCCTTCAGTTTTTCATTTTCTCCACCTTATTCTTCTGGTTCTGGTGGGAAACAGGGATTTGATCATGATTCAGATTACACTTGACACATTTACAAGAAGCTCAGCTACAAAGGTTGAAGAGTAGACTCTGCCTTTAATCGCGCATTTACTTCTTTCCTTCAGTATAATTAGATTAGTTCTGAAGATTGTTTTCTTCTGAATACTTCAGAATGTAGTTAAAAAATAAGGAAATAGCAACAGCTGAAACAGCCTTTCCTTGCTGAGTATCAGAGTGTGTAAATGAAAATGAAAGCCAAAGGCCTGATCTTTTGTGTGCCATGAAATAAAGACTTCTGCTACAAAGCATGTCTGAGATTAGGTTTTGCATTCTTTTCTGTTTGGATTTTTTTTAGGGGTGTGTGATTTGTTTGTGGGAGTTTTGTGGGTGGTGGTTCCTTTCTAATCTACCCTGTTGTGATTTGTAAGAATTTTCTGCTCATGTAAGCTTTGTATGCAGGAGCTAACCTCTTTTTTTTCATTGACTCTGGCAAGGGCCCCTCTGCCTCCTTTTTCTTCCCCTTTGTATAATGTTTCCACTTGTAAAGATAATGCAGATAAGTATACAAATGAGGAGAATTCTAAGCTGTCTTTGTTAAGTTTTCTATGTAATTCTGTAATAATTTCTGACATTCATATGGATACTCTGCAGACTCACTCAAATGTGGCTGTTTTTAAAAGCAGATAACTGTTTCTTTCCTTTTCTGTTGTTCTAGAATGTGCACCTTTTAAGAGTGTTGCCTTTCGTTTTAAGTGGCAAATATACTGATCCAAGTAATTTGGATCAAAAGGAAAAAAAGGGGGTGAAAAAAAATAATTTGTTGCCCGAAACAACTGAGACACTGGTGTACAGATAGGACAGGGTCAGTGTGGAGCAACTGGTTAAAAACCCAGTTCTATTAGCACTTTTTGACCCTTTTCCCTTCCTTTGTATCATATTTTACATGCCATAGAGAGCACAAATCTAGTCCAGCATGTTAATAAGCACTTCCAGAATGAAGGCATTGTTTTGTTGTTAAAGGTGCAGACTAATCATCAGTCTGTGGTTGGTTTTGGACTCATGTTTGTTCTTACTGCGGTGACAGCACAGAAATAGGAGAGTTAGCCTAGTGTTAAGTAAGTTTACCAGGTCCACATTTTTTTTCTTTTTATTTTCTCATGGTGTAATGGGGTGTGCTGCATGTACACTGTGTAGTTTTTTTAAAAATCCATCCTTGGTCATCTTCTAAGTTCCAATGGATTATTTCCCTGATTTCAGAATATGGTCTCAGACTTGGAAGTCAGATCTTCATAAAAGAAATGACCCGTACTGGCCTAGCAACCAAAGATGGCAACCTTCATGAAGGGGATATCATTCTCAAGGTCTGTTCTGGTTATACTGCTTGCAGTTTAGCAGGCATTTTTTTATAGTGGTTACTCTTGAGTACATCATGTTATAGTTAAGTTCACTATTAAACGAGCACAATATGGACTTGTTTACTTCTAGTGTTATTTTTGCCTTTTTATGTCCAGATCAATGGTACAGTGACAGAGAACATGTCTTTAGCTGATGCCCGAAAATTGATTGAGAAGTCACGGGGGAAGCTCCAGCTGGTTGTCCTCAGGGACAGAAAGCAGACACTGCTCAACATTCCTTCATTGAACGACAGTGACTCAGAAATGGATGGTGAGGTTTAATATGGATAAAATGTTCTGGATCCTGTGCAGGGATAGAATGGAGTTTAGTGTTTCACTGTGATAGAGTTCTAAAAAAAATACAAAACAAAAAAACACACCAAACACAAAACAAATTAAGTAACAGACAATTAAGCATCAAGTCCACTTTCTTTAAGTAAAAGAATAATTTTGTAGTAATCATATAATTACATTTTGGGCAGGGGCAGAAATACAAGGAACAATGTTGGTCTGGCAAAATCAATCTTACTTCTCAGTACAAGCAACTCAGTTGCTTTAATAAAAGACTTCAGTTTTAAAACAAGTTGATAGGACTGGTCTCTCCGTCTGAGGGCATTAACATTCATGACAGCGTTCAACAGGAGGGAAAAAATGTCAGAACAAGAGGAAATTAAGTTCCCCTGGACAACTGGTTTCTATTTCCAATATCTGTTCCATACAAATGATCTCTCACAGAGTATGACCTGTATCTCTCCACATAATTGTGCTTTGTGGAGGGCTCAGGATGTTTGGAGGAGCAGGATTATTATTTAGTAGCATTATTTAGTGCAAGGTATGTGCTTCTCTGATGACAGAATACTTGGTGCAACTTTTTGTTGGCTTAACTGTGAAGACTGAGATATGGTTCAACTCTGAGGGCTACTCTTTCTTTTGTCACTGAAAAGGAACGATGTGAAGACTGTTAATGGGAAGGTGGTCTTCTGTTTCAGAATCTCCATGAGACCTCAAATAAAAGGCTGCTAACACTAATTAATGAGTCTATGGTATGCTCAAAGTAGTTGTGTGATGTGAGTGTGTTTCCAAAAGGTTGTGTGAAACCTTCCTGAAGTATTTTCAGGCAGATGAAGGGGTGGAAGCTCCTTTTAGAGCATAAAGCTCTTTTTGAGCCCTAGTCAAATCCAACTTGGAACAGCAGTTGGCTTAAAGGTTCAGCATATATGTGAAAGCTTTGAAAATAAAAGTGGTGATCATATGTGCAGATAATTTAAACAAATCCTGCATTTCTTGATTTGCTGTTCTCTTTACAGACATTTCTGAAATAGAGTCAAACAGATCATTCTCTCCTCAAGATGACAGATTACATCATTCTGATCTAGATTCACATTCATCCAATGAAAAGCTGAAAGAGAAACCAAAGTAAGAAATGGTCTTCTCTAGTCCTTTTTTCTAATACTTGTCAAACAAATTCTTAAAATACTGATTTCACTACACTTTTTGTTTTCTTTCTTTTAGTACAAAAGATGATCCATCCAGTAGGATGTCCAGGATAGGTGCAATGCCTACACCATTCAAATCAACTGGTGACATTGCTACTCCTGCTGTTACAGCTGTAGACACAAACAAGGAGCTGAAGTACCAAAATGACCCAGCAGGTCAGAGTTTGAAGTTTTTGGTTCCTTTTTTTTTCCTGGCCACAGAGTGTCTACTGCCCCAATCATGTTGATATATCTAGTATACTCTCTATGTCAGCCCCATCCTGATACACAGAGAAGAGGTCTGTCTTTGCTTTGTGGTAGAGAGAGAAGAAACACCTGAGGTTATTTGAAGGCGGTTGTTTATTAGAATTGCCACCTCAGGAAGCAAGTACTCTCCTAGAGCATCTACTGTAGCCTGTTGCCCTAAGCAGCTAAATGAAGCTATTCCTGAAAGCTATCCTGGCGTGCCTGAAAGAATTGTGTATCTTTCCCTTGATCTTTTTGTTCTTTTTCAAGAATTTAAAAAAGGAAAGTAAATCAGTTATAGTCAGAAATGCTTGACACTTAATCTTCATATTAATCTTCGAAACAGAGGTGCCTGATTGCTATCTGATAGCTAAAAATTGCTGCCATCTATAACTTTTTAATAGCTTAGTAACTTCTGTTACCTTTTTTTACATATAGTGTCTCAACCAAAAGCAGTTGCAAGAACGATTCTTAAACCCAGCCCTGAAGATGAAGCAATATATGGGTAAGGTGGCACTTGCTGTATTCTTTTGCACTCAGTGTTTTTCCAGTGACCTGTACCTGGTTTTTGGTTAGATGGGGTTTTTTGCCCATTTGGAGTGACACTCCCTTTATAGCTTAATGTCAAGAAGAGATGGCATGGATTCTGACCATATTTGAATAAAATTTAGTTTTAGAAGTACCTGCTTGGAAGGTAGAGAACACCCTGTGCTTCTAGGCTTGCATGGGAACATATACAGTGCTATATTTTTATATTTTTATTCTGCTCTATTTGGTACTTTGAGTAAGTATTTGGAGTACTATGCACATTTTGGGGCTCCTCAGGACAACAAATACATTAATACACTGGAGCAAGTCTAAGCAGTTGGTGGCTGCAGCATGTGACATTAGAAAAGGATGGAGAAAGCCAGGTTGGTTAAACCTGGAGAAGACAGGACTAAAGGGACATCTTATTGCTGTCTGCAACAACCTCATGTGTAGTGGATGTAGAGAAAACAGAGCCATGCTCTTTTCAGAGGGGTACAGCGGTGGGACAAAGAGCAAGGGACGCAAGCTGGAACAAAGGAAATTCTGACGTAATATAAAGAAGAAAAGTTTTTATTATTAGCAGGGTGATTAATCACTGAACAGCTTTCCCTTGTACACAGAGGTGTCTACCACCAGAGATACTCAAGAACATAACTGGTCAAGGCCCTGCTTTGAGCAGAGGGCCAATCTAACCTATGCAATTCTATGGAAATGTATTTTACACCTTTTCCATTATTTTATATGTATGCAAAAGGCAACCATCACCTTCTCTGCAATGTTAAGATACAAAGTAAATGTCCTCTACTTAATTTGTAAACAAGTTTGCTGCGAGATAAGACCAAACATGCGTTTCTGTACAAGCTGGGAACTTCTGTACGAAAGTTTGTCTTCAAATCCAAGCTTGTCCAGTCCATATTGCAGTTCCAGGCTCTGCTTAGAAATGAACAAAATACTGTGTTCAAAGTGTATTATTGTGGATATTTTTTATGACTTTCATAAGTTGTCAAATGGAACCTAGTACTGTCCATTCTTTAACAATTAAGATTCTAAAAGTTGCAAACTGTATTAATAGGAATCAACTTACATGTTTTCTTTTGAGAGTTTCCAAGCACAGAATTGAAGGGATTGGAGCACTGAGATTATTGTCAGGAGAATCCTGATCAGGTTTTGAAGATAGTCTCTAACTTGGAGTATTTTCTCAAATGGCTTCTCTTCTCAGATCTTTTCTGGGTTGGGCACTGCATATGTTGTCATTGATGTGGAAATTAATCAAGTGATTATTTTGGTGAAGGGAAATTTATAATACAGGCTTAGGGTATTACTGAGAAAGGCTGACAGATAAGTACTGTCCTCTGTGTTGGAAGGTCACTCAGGCATACAGCTTTTCTAACTGCAAAAAAGCTGAACCTAGTCCAGTAGCCTGTGCCACTGGAATGTGAAAGCACTGATTGTTAACATACCAGTAGCATATACTTGGAAATATTTCTCATTACAAGATAACTTGAAGACTTGTGTCAAACTAACATGTTAAGAAAATAGGTATAAATTTAATTCACATGACAGTTCTAAAGTGTACAGAGGGAAAAACAATGAGTATGTTTACTTACAACTCAGGCTGTTTTCACAAAAAAAACAGTTGCTCATCTGAGAGAGGATCCAATAGGTAGGGAACTATTTTGGGACATGAAGAATGGGTTTGTTTTCCTGCTCTGTTGAGTCTGTATATGCCACTTAGTCGCTCTTCCTAGTGCAGTTTCCACTCTGAAAAATGCAAATTCTCTGCTTTCTTCCCTCACTGAAGAGTTACCTGGGTAAATATAGCCTATATACTGAAAGAAAGGGGCTAAGAATGTTATTAATATGATTTGTTGAAAGGGTTGCAATATTTTTCTCTTGACAACCTGTTATTGTCATATGCCTAACATCTGGTCTTACTTCCTTTTTCTGCCTGTAAATCCTTTAGTCCTAATACAAAGATGGTGAGATTCAAGAAAGGGGACAGTGTGGGTCTGCGACTGGCTGGCGGAAATGATGTAGGGATATTTATTGCTGGAATTCAAGAAGGCACCTCAGCTGATCAGGAGGGACTGCAGGAAGGAGATCAGATTCTTAAGGTATGAGTATAAATATGTGTCTCTGAAATGCAGATCAGTTTTGTATTTTTTTGTTTGCTTCTTAGTGGAAATATGGAAGAAATTATGAACAGTTTGCCCAGAGAAGCTGTGGATGCCCCCGCTCTGACAGTGTTCAAGGCCAGGTTGGATGGGGCTTGGAGCAACCTGGTCTGGTGTTCCTGCCCAGGGCAGGGGGATTGGAACTGGATGATATTTCAGGTCCCTTCCAACCCAAACCATTCTATGATTCTTTGAACTTAGAGTCAAGTTGTTACTTCAGAAGTGTGTATGTGTGGTAAAGGGATCTTACTGAGATGAGTTTTTGAAGGAGAATTGTATATCAAGCTTTACTTTTTTTTAATGATCCTGTGGAAGGGGTAGGTAGGAGAAATATTAATCAAGAAAGGTGCCCCAAGATGAGAGAATAAATTTTCTGTACAATGCTTCTTCCTGGTCTCGGAGAGACAAAAGAAACCCGAGGTCAGTATATTTTTATTCTTTTAGCTTTCTCCAGTTTCCTTGGGTAACAGTGATTTATTTTTCCAGTTTCTGAATTATATCATCTTATACCATTTTGTCCTCTTACATTCTCCTTTTTTTTCTGAAAATTCCAATAGGAAGCTAATGTAATTTTCTCTTCTGTTTTCTCTTGTCATAGCCTTGATTTTTTCAAGGCATTTTGCAGTCCACATCTAGGACCTTATTATTTCAGAAAGATTACTGTTAATGACTAAGGGAAGAGAATATTTAAGATTATTTTAAAAATATGTGGGGTTTTTTTCATTTATAGGTAAACACTCAAGACTTCAGAGGCATTGTTCGAGAAGATGCTGTTTTGTATCTCTTAGAAATTCCCAAAGGTGAAACAGTGACAATTTTGGCTCAAAGCAAATATGAAGGTAGGTGCTTTGAACAAAATGTGTATGTATCCATGAAGCTTTTAAGCTCTGTTTTGTCAGTGAAACCACAAATAATCTCTCGTGTGCTTATTTTTTGTAGCATTTTAGCTACCCTCCTTTTCAGTAGTTCAGAAGATAGCTGTATTCCATACCACAAGGGCCATATAGGCATGCATGTGTCGTGTTTTTTCAGAGCCCTTCTCCATCTCTTTCAGTATTAGCAAGCAGCATCTCTTCTTAATCCTGAAGGGTAGGACTGTACTGCTTGTTCCTTCTGCTTTTCTGTCTGTAGCAGCTGGCCCAAGATCTGCTGTTAGCAGTCCTTTTATGCTGTGCCTTGGCAGACATCAGGGATTCAGATAGCAGGAAATGGACAGCTTTATTGATGAACAGTTCAGGAGCAAGCAATGCCTTTTGCTTTCCTGTTGGAGACACATCCTGCTGTAATATTGAAGTAGCATAGCTGCTTTTTGCTTTGGGAAGGTGCAAGTACTTCCTTCCCTCAGAGCTGTAAGGGCTGTACATGTATAAATATAGAACATTCTTGGTAATGTGTGTGTAGGGCAATGGATGTGAAAGCTGGTTTTCTGCATCTTTGGGGGGGGGGAGAATTTAAAAACTATTGTCTAGAATGATGGCTTTTATACTCTTTTAAGTATAAAAAAATTATAAACTAAAGGGAAATTTCTGTTTTAGTCTATAGAGACATCATGGCATGTGGCAGAGGAGATTCATTCTTCATCAGAAGCCACTTTGAGTGTGAAAAAGAGTCACCACAGAGCTTAGCATTCACCAGAGGGGAAATCTTTAGAGTAGTTGATACACTGTATGATGGCAAACTGGGAAACTGGCTGGCTGTAAGAATTGGAAATGAACTGGAAAAGGGCCTCATTCCAAATAAGAGCAGGTAAGGTGACATCCTATCTTCTTACCCATTGTTAGAAGTAAGATTTTTTTTTTTTTCCCTCAAATGATTTTTGCTTCCTACGTCATACCTTTCTTCCTTTCTTTTTTCCTCCTTACAAGAATGAATAACTTGTTTTGTCTTTACTTTCACAATTGTGCCTGTAAAACTGTAGATTTTAGAACCATAGCATTATGTGAGAGGAGAGAGGATGGTGTTACCTACATACTAGATCATGTATTTGCAACACAGACCTGGAGCGACTGTCTCAGAAATCAACCAAGCTTTGACCGCTAGCTGCTTCGTTTCCTCATAGGAAATGGCCTTTTTTCCCTCCCTTCTTCCCCCACCCCCCCATCCACAATCAAATCAAACCAAACCAAACAAACTATCGAGATAACGCTAGACCTTAGGAAGCTCATGACTGTTTCTGCAAGAATACTGTGATGATTAATCTTCTTTTAAAAGAACTTCAGTGCCTGAATTTCTTTTATATATATTTATGGAAAATGTTTCAAGAATTTATTCCAAGGTAGCTCCTTGGTAGCTGCAGTCTGTATTTTTGTGTTAAATACTGAATGAAGCACAGCAATGTTTTTTGCTTAAATATGCTTTCCTAGTCAAAATTAATATGAGGTAATATTAAGTGTTCAAATGTGAACAATGAGTAAAAGTATTAAAATTCATTAGCAAAAAAAAATCAGGGTATTTTTGTACTGTAGCTTTTAAGTTCTTGAGCATGGTTGTGATTTTAAGATGGAGGAAAAAAGCTCACAATTCACTGTACAGAGGTTCCTGAAATATGCAGCTTATGTGACTCCCCTGCCTCTTTCCTGGTTAGTCTGTTCTGTCCTCTCTGTTAATTGTTCTGACCAAACCAGCTTTCGTTTCTGTGCTGTAGTGACTTAATTTATAAGGCATAATGGAGTAGAGAAAAGTGACATTAATTTCTTAGGCCTTCAGTTCTGAGTTGCACTCTTTCGCCACCTTTTTGCAGTTGCGTTCTTTTATTTATGCTGTGTGAGCTACTAGTTTAAGACCTGAGGACATTCCTGCCCAACAATCTTGTAGCTGTGGCAAGTCAGAGCATCACTGGTTGCTCCAAGGCAGAAGAAGCTGGACTGGACTTCTTTATTCTTTCCTCCACTCATGGCTGTCTACCTGACGAATTACCTGTAAATTCAAAATCCATTGTTCTTCAGTGAAAGTGCCTTTGTCTCCTTTGACTAGTTCTGTACAAATCAATTTCATGCTTGCTTTGTCAGAGCTGAGCAGATGGCCAGTGTTCAAAATGCCCAAAAAGATGGCTCAAGCGATAGGGCAGACTTCTGGAGAACACGTGGCCAGCGATCTGGAGTGAAGAAGAATCTGAGGAAGAGTCGTGAAGATCTGACAGCTATTGTATCTGTGAGCACAAAATTTCCAGCTTACGAGCGAGTCCAGTTGCGTGAGGGTAAGTGAGATGAGCCAACTGCCCGCTTATTGCTGGCTGGTGTAGTGTCCAGGTGTTTGGTCAGCTGAGTAAGTGATGGAAAACAACTTGGGCTCAATGTTAACTTTGAGCAACAGGAAGGGATGATATTTTTCTCAGAATGGAAATTTCTGAATGCTGTTAATTACTTTAAGAACAAAGGGGTTTGTGTTTTTAAACTGCTGCTGCTCTCCTTTGCCTCCAAATTACACATGACAGCTTCAAGGTTTAGAATGAAAAAAAGAAAGTAACAAACAGGGTTTTCTCATTTCCTCAGCTTCCCCTTGGCTGGCTCTGAAAATACAGTCCATATGCATGAGATCAATCACAGTCAAGCTTGCTTATACCTTGAGAGCAAATAAACCCAACTATTTTCAACAGATCATCCAAATGTAATCAAGGTTGATATGGTCCATCTCCATGACTCAAAATTAACTATATTACTAGTGGCGTTGAGCAAGTCAAGATAATTTTCTGTGTATTTGTACATTAAAGTATTGCGGAACAGCAAAAAAAATAGTAAAAAGTATTTTAAAGGAGCTCCCAAGTGTCAAGATGAAGACTGAGCAATAGAGTGGTTTATGAGGATTGTGTTTGCACTTGTTCTGACATAAGCATAGCAGAATTTTGCATTTCTTTTCTTCTTCAAGTTACCCTGCAGTTGGTTTTGTATTTGTATCTTTATTCACATAAAACCCACCAGGTAAAGGTTCATGCTATTTGCTGTATGGAAAGATTAGTCTGCTGTATGTTTTCAGAATGTAAAATCCTCTCAATACGTCTCCATTAATAGCAATAAGGAAGCTATTAAATTAAAACAATCTCTTTTGCTTTCTCAGCTGATAAAAATAGTTTTCTTGTGTGAGTTATGCTGTTGCACAAACTTCTGAGAAATAATATTTTTAAAATATATTTAATATCTTCAACTTGTTCATAGCCTTGCATAGTTAATTGAGGATTTTGTCTGTGCCACTTCACTTACATATAAAACCAGTCTTATCAGACTTACTTTTTCTCCAAATATTTTCCTTTCAGCTGGTTTTAAGAGACCTGTGGTGATATTTGGCCCTATTGCAGATGTTGCTATGGAGAAGTTGTCAAATGATTTGCCACACCTGTACCAGACAGCAAGTAAGTTGTCCTCCTAGCTTCCTTATCATGCTTAACTGAGAGAATAGATATGTTAATAATCACAGCTACCTGGCTGCTCTAGATAAACTAAAATGTTGTCTTTGCAGAGACAGAACCCAGAGACGCAGGTTCAGAGAAGTCAACTGGGGTAGTGCGCTTGAACACTGTGCGGCAGATCATTGAGCAGGTAGAGTATTTGTATGTGAAAATTGCTTATGCTCAAAGGCATGTTGTTTGATCTGTATGCTCCTTAAACTTGCGGATTCCTCAAATCTTTCTGCAATAAGCAAACTTGGCTTAATGATAGGGCTGTTCTGAAATTGTTCAACAAGAATTTTTATCATTTTGATAGCTGTCCTCCAAATTGAAGGGCAAACCTGGTATTAGAAATTAAATCCTCCTCCCTTAGTTCATTCTAAATTTGAACAGAGGGGCATCTGTGTTTTACTGTGCTTTCTGAATTTGCCATGGAGGCTCTACTGTCATGAAGTGCTCTGCTTGCTCTTTTGTCATGGGAAAATTAACATTTTAGATTGCTTCAGAGTTGCTACCATTGAACTGAGTGGGAAGTGACTATGACAGCTAAGTGGCATCTACTGAGAATGCATTAACTTTTTTTTATAATATTGTTTAGAGGTCAAGTAAATAAGTCGTAATCAAGTAGCCTAGAAAACATAGACAAAACAAATGTAATCCACAGCTTATTGCCCTGAGCCCAGTAAAATTGATGCCAGAGGAGTTAGAATGTCACACAGAAGTCTGTTCAGAGCTCAGGTCCCACTGGAGCACACGTTTGAAAATTCCATTCATCTTTGCAGTAGAAGTAGCTAAGAAGGAATATATTAAATGAAAAAAATGAGATTTGCCTCAGCTAGTAATTGTACATAAAAGCTCACAGCACCCAGAATAGTTGTAGTGGAAGCTATGGTATGGCCAGGTAGAGAGAAGAGGTAGTTAACTTCACTACCTATTTAAAAAAAAAAAAGTGGAATAAGTGCATTTTACTTAGCATGAGAGTTAGTTGACATGAAAATGTGGACGTTCAGGCCAGAAAAATGGAGCTGAAAGAAAATGGCTGCCTGCAGTGGCTTCTGAATGTAATATAACTGTGGGAAAAAAATCCAACAAATTGTGGTCTTATTTGGTAAAAAAAAATCCTGATTGGATTGGACATGTGCCAACTACCTTCTCTTGTTCCCCACAAGCAGTACACTGACTGGGCTTTTTTGTTAACAGGATAAACATGCTCTGTTGGATGTGACTCCTAAAGCAGTGGACCTTTTAAATTATACCCAGTGGTTTCCAATTGTGGTCTTCTTTAACCCAGACAGTAAGCAGGGTGTGAAAACCATGAGACAAAGACTGTGTTCCACATCTAACAAGAGCTCAAGAAAACTTTATGAGCAAGCAAACAAACTGAAGAAAACTTGTTCCCACCTCTTTACAGGTAAGGAATAATGTATGTCTTAATCTGTTTACCAAGCTAGCAGTGGGTGTGACTGTGTGAGACATCCACTTATTGCTCTGGATATGCATGTGGGCTGGAACTAAAAGGGTGTGAAGGTATGGTCATGAGCAATCCCTCCCTTGACTTTCTTCAAAGTTCCTTGTTCTGCCAAATCCTAATACAAAAGAAAATGAATCAGTGCACTGCCACTAAAAGATTTAATAAGCTTGGGGAGTGGACAAACAATAAAATAAAAATACTGTACTTCTCTCAGTGATCTAAATGAAATGGCTGTTTAACATTCTTACGTAACTAAAACAAAAAGTGTTAAACAGCAAGGACTGGATAAAGGATTGCATTGCATTTGCTATGTATATGTACTTTTTCCTTCAATTTTTACAGCCACCATCAATTTGAATTCAGCCAATGATAGCTGGTATGGTAGTCTGAAAGACACAATTCAGCAACAGCAAGGAGAAGCAGTATGGGTATCAGAAGGAAAGGTGAGCAGTCTGTCCATACTGTACTAGGCTATACAGATGTCTCAAGACATCTCTTGCCAGTAAGTTGTTCAAAATTTTGTTTGCCAATGCTGCATTGACAAGTAGCCAGCTGATGTCTTTCTTGGTAACAAAAAAGTACTTAATATTGTTCTTTCTGTTGTACTTTGGAGCTTTCATCTCTAATGCTGTGGCTAGGGGAGAACAGTAAGAGGGAATAAACTTTTACAAGACTTTATGATTCTGCATTAGAGTTTCTTTCAGTTGGGCAAAGTCATTCTTAAGGAGTTGTTTGGCATGGTGTTGAGACCTAACTAGACTCTAATTCTTACATATTTAATATTTTTTCCGTAATTCTTACTGACTTTTCTCTAGATGGACAGCATGGAAGATGATGCAGATGATCGTATGTCTTACCTTACTGCAATGGGTGCTGACTATCTGAGTTGTGACAGTCGACTGATCAGTGACCTAGAGGATACGGATGGAGAAGGAGGTGCATACACTGACAATGAACTCGATGAGCCCTTGGACGAACCAAGGATTTCGTCTGTTAGCCGGTCTTCTGAACCTGTGCATCAGGAGGAGGTGAGATGATTGGATTTTCAGCAAGGCTGTGCTTTGGACATTCTGAAAGCCCTTAAAAATGAAAGTTTTTTAAACTGCAGCTTTATCTTACCTTGGATAGTGTTTTAGTGCTACATTGTGTAGAGCAAAAATAATAATAGCTCTGCTTTTCTGCCTAACTCTATAGATTTCCTGAGGAGTCCTTATCACCTTGAACTTTGCAATTATATCTGCAGTGGCTGTGGTCAGGTTGCTCATAGTCATTTGACTCCTGGTTACTGTTCCAAAAATAGTAAACTTGAGAAAAAAAAAAAAAAAAGAATTACTGGATACTGCAGTGATTCTATCTCTTATTTTCTTTCACAGAGTTTAAAAAAATTTAGTCCAGAACCAAGGGCTCAGTTGAGAAAAGCCGGTAGCAGGGAGATCCTTAGAGAACCGAGTCCACCTCCAGCATTCAAGCCTGAACCACCTAAGGTAAACGGTAGAAATTAATCACAGTACAAAGTTCCTCTTTCTGGAGAGCTCTCCAGGGTGGCACACTAGGAAGAGCAATATGAATGATCAGAGACTAGAAACCAGTGTAAGTATGGGAGTAAGAATGACTGAAGGTGTTGCAGGATCAAGCAGAGAGAAAAGGATGACAGTTCTCTTCAAATATGTGTGATCTCTATATGGTAGAATAAGAAAGTAGACTCCTTTTTTTTGTCTGCCAACAAACTGAAAGGCACTTTTTTATCTCAGCAAGAACAAATCTAGTCTAATCATCAAGAAGAGCTACCTGATAGCCATTATTGTGGCCATCACAAAACCAGAATCTACGACCTCTGAAATGGGTCTCCATTACTAGAAATTGCTGTTACCCGTCTATTGAAACCTTGCAGAAATGATGCTGGGAAAAAAAATTATCATGTTTGAACACCAGATTATATTTTAGCAATTCCTGATTTCCCATGAGCCCAAAGTCCTTTCTTTATGAGGGTCGATGCCCTCACATACTGTGTGTATTCAAAATATATTCAAGTATGCTTTGACAATGGAGACTGGGCAGAGTAAGACGTGTAAGGAAAATAAAGGTGGAATAGAAAACAGGCTTGAGTCCTGTGCACTTCTCTTAAACTCCTGGTAGTGATATTCTACATTAAGGTAGTACTGAAAAATCACATGGAAGGTCAGTTTTCTCTGCGCCGTCCTCTAACACACATTGTGTGTTCCCACGGGGAATAAACAGAAGGAGATAGAGATGTGCACACGTCTGCAGGGATACAATCTTATTGTCATCACACACAGAATCACAGAATTCTAGGGTTGGAAGGGACCTTGAAGGATCATCTAGTCCAACCCCCCTGCCGGAGCAGGGTCACCTACAGTACATCACGGAGACCTGCTGGGATGATTCCTATGACTGGAGTGTTGGAATGGAAGGATACAAGCTCTTTAGGAAGGACAAGCAGGAGAGATAAGGAGGAGGTGTTGCCCTCTATGTTAGTGACCAGCTGGAGTGCATGGAGCTTCACCTGGGGATGGACAAGGAGCTGACTGAGAGCTTATGGGTCAGGATTAAAGGGAGGACAGGGGTCCATGCAAACCACATGAAGTTCAACAAGGCCAAGTGCAAGGTCCTGCATATGGATCAGGGCAATCCCAAGCACAAATACAGGCTGGGATTGAGAACAGATCTGAGGAGAAAGATTTGAGGTGTTGGTTGGTGAGAAGCCCAACAGGAGCCGGCAGAGTGCGTTTACAGCCCAGAAAGCCAACTGTATCCTGGGCTGCATCAAAAGAAGTGTGGCCAGCAGATAGAGAGAGGTGATTCTGCCCCTCTACTCTGATCTCATGAAACCCTACCTGCAGTACTGTGTCCAGTTCTGGAGTCCCCAACATAAGAAGGACATGGAGCTGTTGGAGCGAGTCCAGAGGAGGGCCTCAAAGCTGATCAGAGGTCTGGAGCAGCTCTCTTATGAAGACAGGCTCAAAGTGTTAGGATTATTCAGCCTGGAGAAGAGAAGGCTCTGGGGAGACCTCATAGCAGCCTTCCAGTACCTGAAGGGGGCCTACAGGAAAGATGGAGGGGGACTTTTTGTGAGGGCATGTAGTGACAGGACAAGGGGGAATGATTTCAAACTAAAGGAAGGTAGATTTAGACTGGATATTAGGAAGGAATCTTACCTGTGAAGGTGGTGAGACACTGGCACAGGCTGCCCAGAGTTGTGGCTGCCCCCTCCCTGACAGTGTTCAAGGCCAGGTTAGATGGGGCTTTGAGCAACCTGGTCTAGTGGGAGGTGTCCCTGCCCATGGCAGGAGGGTTGGAACTAGATGATCTTTCAGGTCGCTTCCAACCCAAAGCGTTCTATGATTCTGTGGTTGTAATTTCTGGTAATCCTTAGCAAATGGGACAAAAAAGTTTAAATGTGCTAGTCTTGTATAAGTTGATGTGTAGTGTATGACTGTATGGCCAAAATGTTGCAGCAGTTCAAATACCTTTCAAGTGTTACTTCAGATGAAGATTGACACTGTTAAATACATAGGCAAAATGATTGATTTCAGATTAAAGCCTTCATTTGAAAGGAAAATTAGAAAGTGGCTGATGTGAACTTTGTTTCCATGTTTTATACTTACAGGGAAAGTTACAAAACAAAGAGGATCCGTATGACTTCCCCAAGAGCTATGACTCCAAATCAAGTAACATTGCTGTCAGCAGTGAGACTTCAACTGTATCGGCTAAAGCAGCACCACCACCAGTTTCTGTGAAACCTGCCTTTGGGCGTCCCATCCTGAGAAACTCTCAGCCAGCAGTCCCACCTGCAGAGGAGGAGGAGGAGGCAAAGCTGGAAGAGGAAGGAAGCGAACAAGAAAATACTCCAAAATCTGTATTGAGGAAAGTCAAAATATTTGAGGAGATGGATCATAAGGCAAGGATGCAAAGAATGCAAGAGCTACAAGAGGCCCAAAATGCCAGGGTATGAAGAGATGTATTCTTCCCCTGCTGTGCTTTCCAGTGTATAGTACAGCCTGCATCATAAAAATGAAAATTATGCCCTTGCATAGTGTTGCTTCTGGAGGGAGAAGTTTGGGAAAGCACATATACAGGCATCCCATTGTGTGGATCTGGATGTAAAAAGAGGACGTATTTATTAAGGCTTCCTATTGTAGCCTTAGAAAGTTGTCTTCTAACAATGCTCTTGTTTTTGGCAATTCATTATTTTCACATGCACTTTGAATTACTACTCTAGAAAAAGATTATGTAATTGCAGGAATATGAATAAGATCAGTTACCAATTTGGGCTTTAATTGTTTCAGATGTAGCTGTGATGTGCTAGATCTACAGTCTAGGATCTCCAATAGAGAGACTTAAAAAGAACAGTTATTTTCTCCTACTTTCTTTTAAAGCTTGAAATAGCCCAGAAGCACCCAGATATTTATGCTGTCCCTGTCAAAACACAGAAGTCAGACCAGACCTGGCCCCAGCCTGTGAGGTAAGGTGTATCCAGTTCAAAGCATTCTGTCTTGATTGTTTACTTGACCTGCAGGAGGAAAACCAATCTTGCCAGTTTTTATTCATACAAGTAATCCTGCCTTGGTGTGTCACTTTGTTGTTGTCGTGCCTCAAAGATTACTGTAAAGGTGGAGCAAAACTTCACTGAAGTCCTGTTTTTCAGGACATTTTTTTCTTTTAGTTCATTCACAGTATTTGAGTTAGCTAGGAAAAGACACTATGTTCTTTGGATGAAATATTTGAGGAGCCAGTTTTTTGCCCCAGTAGTATTATTCAGCTTTCCTGCATTCATGTTCTTTGATGTCCATTCTTCCTGTGCTAGAGACTTGATGACTGCTTGTCTATCCTAACAAATAATTGCTGTTGTAATTACTTAATAGCACTTAGTTACTTAAGTGGTTACTCAGTTACAGATATATTGTGTGGCTAGTGAAACTGAGGATGAAACCTGTGGAGGTCACCCAGCAAGTAGGATTTCATTAAAATTCAGTGAGTTCTGGGCTGGTTGACCATTGTGTCATCTTACCCTACACACTGCATATTTCTATAACTTGAGCAGTCACCTGTGTAAGAGTTAATACACTGTATGATCGAGTTTTTCTGCTCTGCAGGACTTTGAGGTTTTCTTGTGTGTTAGTAATAGCCAATAGAAATGGGAATTCTTTTTCTAGTGAATCAAATCCTTTGATGTTATACTATATAATCTAAAATGGAAAAATGGAAAACATGAAGTGATTATTTTCAGATTTTCTTGATGGGTTCAAAAAAGCATACTTTTTTATGTAGCCTTGGAAGTTTTGGGTAGTAGTGAGAAGTAATCTTTAACCACATGTGCGGAGTGTTTGCTTACATACAGAAGTCAGTGCTGTTTCTTTTCTACAGGAATGTTAATGATTGGCCTGGAGGAAGTATTTTGAGCACTGGGGCAATATGGAAGGAGGATAACATTTTGAACAGTGTGGGATAGCAAAAAACATGCTTTTGAAACTGAGGAAATGCCCTTCTTTGGCAGATTTTATTTCTATGTATCTGCCTAGTGTCACATTGAATAGGTAGCACCACGGTGTATAAAAAGCATACATGTGGGTTATTTCTGCTCACTTTTAAGGATAAGAGCCCTAGTGAGAGCCTTGAGTGGGAAGGCTATCAGTTTAAGAAATGCCACATAAGAAGTTTTAAGGCCTTGAGACAGGAAACTAGGGATGCAAAAGAAGCAGCAGGTGTAGAAAGAATCTGTTGCAAAAATAGTTGAGGAAAATGTCAGTTGGGGTAGCAGCAATGTCTGAAAACCTCTCTGCTAAGGGAATAAAGTACTGTTAAATTCTGTGTGCATGGGGGTGTTCAATAATGTTGAATTTGGAATTCTTCCAGGTAGGTTCAGTAGATCAGATCTGAGTATTAAGGTCCAGCCTGATGGATGCTCCTGCAGGTGAGGCTTACCATGGCCATGCAATTGTTTACAGGCTAGAAGGGGTTTCATTTGTTGCAGATGCCTTTCTAGGTTGTACGTGGCCATAAAGCCATTACTAAGTGTAACTGTTCTTCAGCTTTTCAGTATGGAATTAAACATTCTCTCTCTCTCTCTCTCTTTGCCTGTCTTGCTGTGCTAGCTCCAGACCTCCGGAACCTCAGAAACCTCCTATTAGACCTTACCTAGAGAACCGTGGCAGTTACGGCAGCGATGCGGAGGAGGAGGAGGAGTACCGTCGGCAGCTATCAGACCACTCTAAGAAGGGCTACTATGGACAGCCATCCAGATACAGAGACACAGAATTGTAGGCTTGCTAGTATGCGCGTGTATAATGCTCTTGTCAGATTTCTTCCTTCACAGCCAAAGTTGATCCAGTAGTTAGTCTTTAGAAACTATATTTTTACTGGGGCTGGTGTTAGAGGGTACGCTACTCAACTTAGACATATCTGTAAGCTGGAACTGGAAGAGTTCATTTTTGGGGATATTATTTTGTTAGCATCTGAGAAAAGAAATCACTGTTGCCTGAATGCTGTTGCCTGTTTTATGAGGACCAAATCCTGAAAGTTTGTGTTAATTTTTCATGTTCTCATATTTTAACAGAAAAAACCTTTTTCTCTGTTACTAATGCTGCCTTTTTTGACTGTTCTGCTGTGTTATGATCCCAGAGATACACTTCTTAATGCAATAGAACTGAATTTGAAAGTGTATTTGAAGAACAGTAAGTGCCTTTAACAAGAAGCATCTTAAACTGTTTTGACATCTGGTATTTGGTGCAAAGCCATAACACACTAAAAGGGGATTAACTGTTTTACCTATCTTTTTTTTATCAGTTTCATAGTAACAATTTCCCTTGCATGTTATTTTTCTAATTTCATAGATGAATATGCAATATTTCATAAATACTGACTGTACATAATAAAGGTGCAAGTGACCAGGTTGTTGGAAAAGACCAGGATGTGCTTAAACACAGAAGATGATGTAGAAATTCAATCAGGCATTAAAATTTACACAGACTGCAAATAATAAAGGATATATTCTAGACAAACCTTGTGTATCGTTTTTGAACAGTATAATCTTCTAGAGTCTCTGATTTTCATGAGTATACTTACATCAGTACACTGTGCAGTTCAGGGTCTCATATCCTGCTGTTCAAGTTACTGGAAAACATCCCTTTTGGTGTTGATTCCCAGTGTTCTGAACATAGTTTTAAAATTCATTATGATTTTAAAGAAAAGTAATGCAGAACTATGGACTTCTGTGAGAGTCTTATCTTTTAGGGTATTGGCTTCTGCTTTCCTGTTCTTTATCCTTAATTCTACTATATAAAATAAAAATTCTTGAAAACAGTCACAGAGAAGTTGTTTTTTTACTGTTAAAAAACCAGTTTTCTAATGCTCTCTTAAAACAATAAAGGTAGAATTTTCTTGTTGAAGCAAAGGAATAGATGCATCTCAGATGGGGAAACTTGTGCTGCTCACTGTAGATTAGAATCGTAGAATAGAATCATTTAGGCTAGAAAAGAGCCTTAAGAACCTAGAGTCCAACCTGTTAGCCTAGCACTGCCACGTCCACCACTAAACCATGTCCCTAAGTGCCACATCCAGGTCTCCTCTGAGCTTCCTTTCCTCCAGACTAAACAACCCCGGTTCCCTCAGCTGCTTTTCACAGGACTGGTTCTCCAGACCCTTCTACCAGCTTTGTTGCCCTCCTCTGGACACGCTTCAGAACCTCGATGTCTTTTTTTGAAGTGAGGGGCCCAAAACTGAACACAGCACTCGCGGTGTGGCCTCACCAGTGCTGAGTCCAGTGGGACAAACTTTCCTTGTCCTTCTGGCCACACTATTCCTGATACCAGCCAAGATGTTGTTGGCCTTCTTGGCCACCTGGGCACACTGCTGGCTCAAGTTCAGTTGGCTGTCGACCAACACCCCTAGGTGCTTTTCTGCCAGGCAGCTTCCCAGCTACTCCTCCCCAAGCCTGTAGCGTTGCACAGGGTTGTTGTAACCCAAATGCGGGACCCAATGCTGAACTTTGTTGAACCTCATCCTGCTGGCCTCTGCCTATCGATCTAGCTTGTTCAGATCCCTCTGCAGAGCCTTCCTACCCTCAGGCAGATCAGCATTCCCACCTAACTTGGTGTCATCTGCAAACTTGCTGAGGGTGCGCTCGATCCCCTCATCCAGATCATTGATAAAGATGTTAAAGATATCAATATAAAACTGGATATAAATGTACAGAAAAATAAATGTATGGAATATAACTTTGTGAATTAATAGGAAAATACATAGAAATATAAAACCATATATCAATACAAAAATTATATAAAAATACTGATACTTTACTTTCATTAAGCTTTTTTTACATTCAGCTGGAGCTAATTTGTTAGTATTAAAACTTTTTATGTTCCAGCTGTATGTTTTAAGGTGTGGATACATTCGTACTTCAGTACCACAACTGTTAACTTTGAAATGATTAAGTACTGCCTATATTATAATGTAGTTTATAGTTTTGTTGTGTAATAAGCTAAACCGAACATCGTGATCATCAGTTCTTCTGTGTGATTTTCCCCACCACAACCCAAGGGGATTTTTCTCCTTGTTATTTGGTATGTGGATACCCTACCTGTTATCCCAGTCAACAAATGGTATTAAAAAGTATACATTTGTTTTTATAACTCCGAACAAAATCCTCAGTGCACTCAGATGTCTTGGTTATCTCTGGAAATCTGTAGAGAAGCATCTGTTGAGATACAGTGCTTCCCAATGAAACTGCTGTGCTTTAGTATCTACTTGCTCCTGAGTAGCTCTACAAACATCAGGAGATACACTTTCAGAGCAACTCTGCAGTGCAGGTGACACAGAAAACTTGAGTGTTGATGCAAAGCTTATCTGTTTGATTTCTTTGACAAACGAGTGAGAGAAAATAATTCAGGATTGCATCTTTTTTTTTCTTCTTTCCCTACAGAGAAGGCGTGGTCCAGAGGGTTGATAGTAAGAGGGGTGGGTTGACTCGAAGTTGATAAGGGAACAAACCAGAAGCAAAGACTGAGACATTTTTCCCAACCAGTTCCCGAGTCTGTAATCCAGTCTGTTAACAATTATGGTACTGTGGATTTTGCTTAATCAAATTTTTAGGGATAGATGTTGATTCCTTCACTTCAGAATACTTTTTAAGGTGCCACGTAATGCAGAAAAAGTACTTCTTCACAGTCGACCAAAATATTTTAAAGGGAGAAATGTTCAGCTTCCACTCTCATTGAAGTACCAGGGTGTCTGAACTCTGGAAGAATCACGGAATCACAGAATCCTAGGGGTTGGAAGGGACCTCGAAAGATCATCTAGTCCAACCCCCCTGCCGGAGCAGGGTCACCTAGAGTACATCACACAGGAACGCATCCAGGCAGGTTTTGAATGTCTCCAGTGAAGGAGACTCCACAACCTCTCTGGGCAGCCTGTTCCAGTGCTCTGTCACTCTCACAGTAAAGAAGTTTTTCCTGATATTCACATGGAACCTCCTCCACTGAATGTTTCAGTGTTTCCGTAGGGTGCTGAAAGTCTATGCAATGTTGCTAATACATCCTCCTTTCCCTCCGAGTCCCAAGGAGACTTAAATCTTGGCAGCCACAGAATGGACTTTGGTCTTGGAATGACAAGCTTTCTTTCGCTTCCCCCATATAATGCTAAAAACAAAATAGGTCCTTTTTAATTGTCCTGTTTTATTGGCTTTTGTACTAGTTAGCAGTTACAGTTTGTGACTTACATTCAATAAAGTCAAACTTTTTTTAAAGAGCCTGCTCTATTTTTGTGTTGTTTGACATGCGTAAGTTCAATGCTGCTATTAAAAAAAACAAACAACATGGCTGTAGGCAGCAATTTTACCAGGGGGCCTCAACCATGTTTAATTCCGGGATCTGGAATTTATTGCAGAAGCATTATAATAAGATGATGCCAGTTCTGTCAGCCCAACTGTGCCCAGCTCAGGAAAAGTAGCAGCATTTTCTCAAGTATTGCAGTGAATATTATTATGGGCCTCAGACAACAAGAGTCTTGCAGTCAGGCATTTAAATTCTGTCTGTCCTTACTATCCTCTGCTGTGTCAAAATCTAACCTAGAAAATCTAAGCCCTTTCAGAGTGTACTTACTTATTTTCAAGGACATTTCAATCTCAGCATTTGCTCTAAAATATCAGAAATTCATCAAAATAAAAGGGATATGAAAGGTCAGGATATGAATTAGAACATGGTGGTAAATCCTTCAAGATACGAATCCAGCAACTTTAAAGAAACTTACCTCTGTGTTGCTGTAATGCTTGACTCTACCCACCTTTCTGCTAGGTAGGTTATCTGCTGACATTCTTAAATGTTCATTCTTTCTATGTGATTTAACATTTACACATTTGTGCACTCTGTCAGTGCTTACCCGCAACTACTGCCTGTAGAAGACTGTTGGCTTCTGAGCTAACTATCACAAAGAGTAGTCAGAAGCAGAATATAAACTGTGGATGCAGGGCTTTTTCATCAAGTGAGCTGTTGGATTGGTTTTGGTTTTGTTGTTTGGTTTTTTTCCCATGAGTCAAACACACACTTGTTCTAGGCATGTGTCAGCAGCACTTTATCTGTGGATCAATACTTTTTGTGGCTTAAAAAAATGATCACATTTAAAAATATATATATAAACAGTCTGATGCTGATCTAAAAGACTGTATTCTAGCTGTTGTGATCTGCACCAGATCCCGGTAAAGATATCAAATCTTTCAGGAGCTCCTCAACATATAACTCATTTACATGCTAGCCAAACAGATTAAGAAATCATAAATAATCTGAACTCACTATAAACCTCTGCTGTCTCAAAGATACTAAAACATATAGCGAAAAACAGAGCTCTACCTACTTTTCAATACAGTGGAATTTTTATTTAAATTAGATTTTATTTTAATAACTGCTCATACTATTTTGCAGACAAAATTAAGACACTTAAAACTTCCTTGGGCTTCTTGCATCACTTAAAAAAAGGGATGTCTGGTTTCAGTGCTAAAAAGCAAATAACATTTATCTGACGTGGTGCTATTATGGCAAAATAAAAAACTAAGTTTGTCCTATTTCAGTTTGACATGTTTGGTATAACTCATCATTAAAAAGTGAAAACAGCTGGTGCAACCGCATAGCCACCTGCAAACACTTCTGATAACCAGGCAGAGATCAGATGCTGGCCATGCAAGCAGTAAGCCTGAGCTGCTGTGGAAGGTTCAGATGCCAAGAGACATCTCAGCAGGTAGTGCTGATTAATTTTTCAGGTGAAGGGGCACAGTATATAGCGTGTTCCCCAGCTCCCAATAACTGGTCAAAAGAAGGAAGGAGAAACCTTGCTAGGGAATGGATTTTACCCTTTTGATAAGCACTTGCTGTTTCCAGAGCTGCACCCCAGCGCTCCCTGGGTCAGAGCCCAGGCTGACTGCAGAGGGACTGCACAGGGAAGCTGCAGGGTCCCTCCTCACCCCTGGCTCTGTGCTGCCACAGCTATGACCCCTCACCATGTGGGCCCAGGCTTCCCTGAGCTCAGGGCCCTGCTCAGGTGAGGCACTGTGGGCCACCACTGTGTGGCTCTCAGCGGCTTGCGCCATCCTGGTGGCCGCGTGCCTGTGGCAAGAGCGCCTCTGCCAGGGATCGGTTTGGAGCTTTAGCCCAGGTGGCTGTGCCTTGGGCAGGCAGAACTCCTGAAGAGGGGCCTTACCCTCGCAGGAGAGCTCACTTTTTGCCCAGCAAGCCTTGCAGGAAGGCTCCCCCAGACTCACAGGGGGCACCGAGGGCTCCGTCCAGGAGAGCTGGCAGCAACACAGAGAATGGGTGTGTAAGTGGGGGGCTTGTTCCTTCTGGGGGCCCCGACTGTGCCTTGCACGGGCAGAGCCTAACGCGGGGCTGGCGGGGAGCACGGCGGGGAAATGACGAGGGCTTTGTGCAGAGCAGCAGCCGTTAGGCTGGGGAAAGTGACAAGAGCTGCTCTGACTGCCCCTGGCGAGCCCCTGCAGTGCCACTGCTGGTACAGGCCAGGAGTCATGGCCAGCGGGCTCAAGAGGTCCCTGCTGCTTTCCTGCACAAGCCACCTGTGGTGGGCCCTGTGCCGGTGTGCCTGGGCAGCCTCTAGCAGAGCTGTGGGAAAGCTCAGCCCTCTTCTCGGCAGGTCCCTGTGGAGGAGAGCAGCCCCCAGGGGCAGAAGCAGCTGTGCTGCCTTGCTGCTGCTGCTCTCTCCCATCACGGCGGGGCCATCTTCTCCTGGGAGCCTTCCCAAGGGCTGTCTTCTGGCCACGGCCTCTGTGCTGGCAGGTCCCTACAGCCTCGGGTTGTGTGGTTAAAAAATGATCTATTAAGAGCTGCTAGCTAAACAATGCATACTGCTTGCTTAAAATTTATTGTGCCTGCCAAGAGAAGAAGGGAGGACACCAGACCACAGATAAAAAGAAGATACAAGACTGGAAGCAAGGACTCAGTGCCCATTTCTTGAGGCCTAAACCAGTGGAAACCAGCTTGGTTACTGGACCGTGGCCAAAGAACTGGAGAGCATGCTCAGCACAAAGGGGTAAAAAGTTCAAGCCGAGGAAGACCTCTGACTTCATCCTTGGAGACCCCTGCCCACGACCACCAGGAAGCACTGCGCAGGCGTAATAATATGAAAATTACTTTTAAGCTCATTATAATACGAAGTGGGGATAGGTCATGAATATGTATAGGTGTGTTAGGTAATGCACTGAATATGTAACATGTAACCACACAGATACTGAGTAGAGTGTGCTGAAGGATGTGCATGTCTTTGGAGGAGTGATCCCCCAGGCGTCCCAGCGCTGAATAAACAGACCTACTGTACAACTCACCAGTTGTGGAGTCTTTCCGTAAATCACACCCACAGAGCTCCTCTGCACCAGCGCTGGAGGAGGTGACACTGGCACAGCTGCACCGATGAGGGCACTGCGGGCTGCCCTGCTCTGGGCATGACTCTGCATGACCAGTTTGTGCCAGAAGCTTGAATCAGGAGGGGAGGGCGAGCGCTCACAGGCTGCTAGCACCTGACCACAGGGCGGGCAGCTTTACTGGGAAACTTTTCCAAGATCCTCTGGTTCCCTCCCACCTACCCTGGGTATGCTGAGGCTGGCATTCAGTGAGGCAGCGAGGGGTGATGACAAGAGGCTGCCTGTCACCCCACATTAGGGGCCAGGCCCAGAAGCCCTACAGAGCCAGCGACACCCTGCTCCGGGGAAGGCCTGGGGCCACCTCAGCTACATGAGTGAGACAGAGCTGGCTACCATTTCCATTCCTTGTGGCATCCTCTAGCAACCATGGGGTACACCCATCTGGTGGGAGCCCAGAGGCCAAAGTCCCATGCTGCCCTCCGTCCCTGGATGGGCCGTCGGTGCCATGCACACGACAGAATACTGCCTAGCCCTGTTATGGTTTGAGGGGACAGGCAAATTTTATGGTTTTGCTGCAAGGGCCCAAAGAGAGGGAGTGGAGTTTAGGACCCTTTGTGAAAAGGGGTCTGGGGTGTCGGTATTCCCTCCCCCTTCCTGCCAAACTCTATAAAAGCCAGGAGAACAGGAAGTTCCTGCCCCTACTTCCCGCTCTCCTCCTCGTCGCCACGTGGAGATGGCCCAGAGAGAGAAAGGGCCCTGCCTTTGTCACCAGCTCGCCATGTGCTCTGCAGGATCCGACTCCATCGGGTGCTGGGAAGAGCTTTGGACCCCTTTTTCCTACATCAGCTTTGCCGTGGAGGATTTTCAGGAACTTGTATTGGCAGTCATCAGAATCGGGTTGTATATATTTGTATGTATTTTCTTCTTCTCCCACCTGTTACTCCCTCTCCCCGTGTCATTAAATCTGTTACACTTTTAACTTCCAACCCTTAAGCCTGTAGTCCTTATTCTCTTTCTGTCTCCCCCCGAGGGGGTGGAGGGGAGTAACAAAGAGCAAACTCTGTCTCTCTGGCTTGTGGCTCACCTTGGCCACTTAAACCAAGACAGGCCCTCAGGCGTTCGCTCCCAGAGTGCACCCAGCTGCCCCTTCCCCAGGGCTAAACCCTGGCGCTGCCTGTGCCACTGCCCTGGGGAGGGAGTGCGTGAGACCAGCGCCCACCTCCCCACACGATCTGACATGCATCCCAGCGAGTGTTCTCAATAGGGGTCCTCCAGCTTTTCTCTGGTTTCTTTGCCAGGCTTGCTCTTGAATGTTTCTGGTGATCTGCTACTGGCTCTGGTGTCCCTTCAGGGATACCTCAGCACCTTCGTGTCCATCGTGTAAGTGCAGCACATGTTCAAGGTGGACACACAGAGGGTGCTGGTGGGCCAGGGTGTTGCAGACCAGGAGAGCGTGGCTCCTGCTGGCAGCAGGTCAGGTGCTGCCAGGGCCAGGGCAGCTGCTTGGAAAGCAACAAGAGCAAAATCCCTCTTCACACCCTCAATGAAACTTCAGCTGCCAGGGAGATAACTTGGGTGCAGCGGAGCGCTCAGGATGAGGGCCGAGCCTCTGCAGGAGAAGGCTTTGTCTTGGCCTAGACCAGGCCGCTGGCTGGGGTAGAGGGGGCAGATTGATGGGGGTGGTGGGAGGGGAGCAGTAAATGCTTGCTGCTCTGCCCAGCACTGTGGAAACACCCCAAAACACGAGGTGTTTCATCTCAAGTGCAACCAGGTCCACAACCTTAGCAAAAGGGAAGGCGAGGGCACAGCAGAGGCTGCCAAACAGCGGTTTTCCATTGCTAAGTCTGTTTACTTGCTCAGATCATTCTAGCTCCATGTCTGAAGGTGATCTTGGAGTGCTTTTCTGGGCAAGTTCTGCCTGGAGTATTGAAGAGTACAGGCAGAAACTGTGCTCCTTTTGAAAGGGCTGCTCTGTCAGATTTCTGCCAGCAGCTGACCTCCTGAACTGATGCTGCTCAGCTTGCAAGTGAAAATGCCCCTGTACAGGCATCTGCCCCAGTTCCTGAGCACTGGTAACACCAGGGCTCCCGCCCTCTTTTTAGGAGAGAGATCACCTGGAAGAGTGGCGGGCTCTTCATGATCCTCTGCCTCATCTTTGTAGCCGCTGCTGGTGAGTGTTCACCTGCTGCAGGCGGTACCAGCTTCAGTGTGAGGGAGAGGCACTGGGACACCTGTGGGGACCTTCCAACAGCAACTGGACCTTCCAGCTGCTCCTGCAGCTTAGGGAGCTCCCAACACACAGCCCAAGGGCTGCTGCAGGCACACACAGCGTTGGGGAGCGCAGCCAGCAGGAGCCTTTCGGACAGAGCCCCCTCCTCTTGTGCAGCTTTCCTTCATGGACAGGCTGCACAGAGGCTGCCGTGGCCCGAAGGAATGATGTGCCTGGGCTGCAAGCCTGTGAGGGGAGGCTGTGTGCACCTCCAGCCTGGCTGGCCTGATTGGGGCGTGCCTGTGAGGGGCAGCAGAAGAGAACCGCCTGTGCAGCTGGGAAGGGGAGCTTGGAGAAGGCCTTTTTCTCTGAGGGAAACAAGCACCAGGTTGCAAGCCTGTGCCAGGGACAAGCTCAGCTCCTGCGCTGCTGTGTCAGGGCTGGGAACAGAGCTTGGGAAGCAGAGCCCAGCTGAAGGGAGGCTCTTCAGCAGTGCAAAGGAGGGATGAAGAGGGGGCT
Source organism: Aegotheles bennettii (assembly GCA_013398125.1). Classification (NCBI taxonomy): domain Eukaryota; kingdom Metazoa; phylum Chordata; class Aves; order Caprimulgiformes; family Aegothelidae; genus Aegotheles; species Aegotheles bennettii. The sequence continues at coordinate 40,988 of VZRW01003225.1, read as the reverse complement.
CTCTTGTAGCCCGTGCAGCCAGGTGTTGTTGCTCACCGCAGCCCGGAGTGAACCTTTTGGCAAACCTGTTGCCACCCTGGTCTGGGAGGAGGTGGCATGACTTCGAGGATCATTAGAAATGCTAGAATAAGAACTCTTTCTGGGTGATGTGACTTACAGGTGGTGCCTACTGTGGGACCTTGCTGCCCGTGTGGCAAAGGAGGTGCCAGAGGTCAGTGACTGTTGTTGTGAGACAGGAAAGTTCAGCAGAGAAGCACTGCTGACGGTGATTGGGTAAATGGCCAAATCCTCCATCTCCAGGCTTCTGCTGTGCCTGCCTAGAGCTTCCTAGGGCTCTGGAAAACCCCAGCAGCTTTGGGACTCAAGCAGAGTGCCTTTCCCTTTCAGGTGCTACCAGTGGAGCAGTGTGTGCAGGAGCTGCAGTCCCTGGGGTAAGAGCCCTCCCCTGGCCCGCAGCTCCTTTGGGACAGTGGTGGGAGCTGGCCTCGCACTCCCGTGTGTAGCACCCAGAGCTCATGCCTTTCCCTCTCTCTTTGCTTTGACTAAAGCTGGAGGTGAATGGAAGCATCACACAGCAGGGAAAGAGAAGGGGGCTGGAGCACCCGTGTCTCTGCTCGTCTCCAAGCTTTGGAGGCTCTAGCAGGGGATGGCCAGCTCTCTAACAAGATGCACTTTTCCCGGTGTCTGCAGGAACTCCCTTGCTCTGCTGTGGGAACAAGGCCAGGAGCTGCAGCAGCTGAGGATGGAGGTGGTGTACCTGGTTGCAGAGATGAGGCGTGTGAAGAAGGTGATGCTGAACCCAGCAAGAGGGCTGGGATAAGCAGGGCGCTGCACAGGGTGCTGTCCTGGGGCTGCGGTGGGGTTTTCCTGCTCAGCCCACCCAGCCATCCCTTACTGGGGCTTGCTGGTTGAGCTTCAGAGCTATAAAGCCCCTTCCTCTGGCCAAGTTTACCTGGGCCACGTCTGGCAGTGAAAGACTGCTGAAATCCCTCTCCCAGTGCGCTGGGGGCCTCTGGTAGTTCTGGCCTGGCCCCAGAGAGTGGTAAGACACAAATGCCCTCCAGGAGCATCTGGCCCTGGCAGGGCTGAGCCCATCTCCAGGCTGAGCTGGACAGTGTGGAGGTGGAGACAAGGCTGTGGGGCCCAGACACACTCCTGCACTATGGCTGTGGACACGAATACTCTGGCCCAGCCCTGGCTCTTCTCATCAGCAGGCTTTGAGCCTGACAGCTGTTGGCACAAGGTTTGTCTTGCGCTTTCTGGTGCAGCCTGCTTCCTCTGCTCTGTGCCAGGACCCCATGGTCACACAGGACAGCTTGCTGAGGTGGTCCTCTCCCACATTCATTTCTTTCTTTCCCAGGAACTTGAGGACATGAGGATGGCAATGTCTGTGCTATGTCTTGCTCAGGGGAGGGAGACAAGTGACCAAGATCCACAAATCCCCAACAGGGTGGACAACAGCGAGACAAGTCTCAAAGTCAGTACACAAAGTCAGAATGTCAAATCTTGAGCCTGCAGGGAGATGGTGGGCCTGGGGCATCACCTTGGCCTGAAGCAACCTGCCCCTTGCACAATGATTGTTGTGGACCAAAACATATGCAAATATATGAATGAGAATGCAAATATGGAGCCCATGCTACTTGGATGGTGATGATGTCCAGCCCAGGAGAGCCCCAGACTGGACTCGGCAGCAAATGGGGGTGCCTGGGCCCAGAGTCCCGGTGACAGCTGCAAAAACCTCGGAGCGGCTGTGCTGGTCCTGCTCGAGGGGCAGGGGCAGGCGGCCCGTCCCTGTGCACGATGCCCTTGCCCAGCGAGCAGGCAGGCTGCAGGCACCCCAGCAGCGCAGGGAGGGGGGACAAGAGGCGCCCCCAGCCCTGCAGCACCGCAGCCCCAGGAGCCAGGGGAGGGCTCTGAGGAGCCATTTTGTACTGAGCGCGTGGGCAGGACCATTGGGGTCACCTGACCTGCACTGCTGCCTCATGACCATGTTGTCACAGGATCCAGGACCTTTTCTCCAGTGCTTCTTCCAGCTGGTCAACCCCAGGCTGTCCTGCTGCACAGCTTTATGTGTCCCGAGGGCAGGACTTTGCACTGGCTTTTGTCAAGTCAATACCTGGAGGTTCCTGTCAGCCTATTTCTCCAGCCTGTTGAGAGAAGCAAACGGGGCCCACACTGAATTCACCTCTGTTTAAGCAGGAAAGGTGTAGTGGCACACTGACTGCAAAGGGGAGGACATTAAGGAGTATTTGTTCCTGTACTAATCCCCAAGGGATGCCGCTACTTTCTCTCTGCCAGCTGGACTTTGCACCACTCCTTGCAGCTTTCTGAGCTGACCTGAACCCCAGAATTGTCCATTCACCTTCTCACCCTCTTATCCCACCTGTGGTAGAATGCAATGGCACTCTGAAGAAGCAAAACATACACCATATAGTTCACTTGCTATTAGATCAGTAATGACGAGGAATTCCCTGTTGGATAACATGAAGAAGTGAGTAAAACATTATGCAGGAACTGCTACATTTTTCCCTGTGCCTAGTAGGAGTGGGGGTGCTTCCTCAGGGACAGGGAACTAGGAGCCATGGGTGGTCACAGTGCAGGCCGAGCAGTTCCCACACCAGAAGGTGCAACTCCACAGCACCAAAGGCAGGAAAAACAAGATGAAAAACCCTGCCTGAGAGAGCTGGAGAGCCCTTGCTGTGAAAGGCCCATGGAGGAGCATCTCTAGAGATCTCCCCCAGTTCATCCAGGTTCTCAACAACAAACAGCTCTCTGGGTAGCCTCAATGGCTCCACAAGACTGCTGTCAGCTCATGGGCACTGTGCTTGGATGGACACTCTCCAGATGACTTTCCCCAGGTTAGCTGCAAGGAAAACGTCAAGAAATGACACAAAGAGGCAAGAGGTCACCCACACAGGAATGAAGACTTTGACAAGGCCCTTTGTTCCTGCACCTCTCTTATTCATTGCATCCCAATGTGAGACTTCATTAAGAAAGGAAGAGGAACCATCACACTGCCCCTTTCATCTTTCCTCACTCATTTGTGCCTATTGCTACTACCAGGCAACATCCTGCAACCTTCTGGCAGAAGGAAAACTCTCCTCCTTCTCCCTTCCCACCTTTTCCATGCCGATCGTGCCAAGGGAAGGAGGATGCTGCAAAAGCCAGGGCCAGTTTGCAAAACCATGTCCTTTCTACTCAGAGCTGGCAGATCTGCACACATCCTGCAAGGCACCAGACAGGCAGGCACAGAAACCAGAAAAGGAAGATGCCCCCATAACCAAACTTCTAGGGCATGCAGGAGAAGCACCCTCAGTGCCATAGGTGTCTCCTGATGCCCTGAACCTCCCTGCTCAACCCTGCAGCTGCTGGAGACAGCAGCATGACCCCTTGCTCCAGACCTGCCCACAGCTGCCTCGTGGCACCATTCTGCCTTTGTTTTCAACAGAGCAAAGTCAACAAGGACAGCCTGAAGCTTCTTGCCCACCTGGCAAGAGCTCCCTGGCCATGTCAGGTGCTGAGGGCCTGCTAGAGAAGGCTTGGGGCAGTGGGGCAACGGGGCAGAGGGGGAAAGTGATACATGTGTCCCCCAAAGGGAACTCAACCTCCCGATGTACTGAGCATGGCCCCTTTAAAATGCCTGTGAGGCTGCGCTTTCCTTTCTCCCCTAGCTGGTTCTGCTCAGCCCAGCAGCCTGCCCCTGCACTGCCCTCTTCCTATTCCCCCAGCCCAGGCCTGCACCTCCAGGAGCAGACTACCCTGCTCAGATGCCTGAGACCTTTTTTCTGGGGGGGACACTGTCCTGTGTTGGTCACCCTTGCAATGCCAGAGAGGGGTGAAATCCAACCCTGGCCTTTGAATTCATGCTACCAACCCCTGCCTTTCCTGACCCATCAGAATGGTCTGAGCCGGCTCCTGCTGCTTGTCTCTGTAATTGTACAACTATGAATGGCTCACACATTTGCCCATTTCCTTCTGTGTTTGCCTTATATTCCATGTTAATTTGCAGGGCTATATTTATATGCATTCAAATTTTCCCGTTTTTATTTTATATGCTCAGATGGTTTTATGCCCTTTTCCGTGATATTCTCCAAGGCTGCCTTTATACTGTTTAGATTTAGTAAAAATCACTGTTGTCATGCAAGCTTGTCTTTGAAAATGTCTGGCTTTTTGAGATAAACAGAAGGGTTTGAAAAGCGTGTTTGTCTGGGGCACCTGTGTTTTTTCTGTTTTAAAATGAATGTGAGAGATCCTCCATTTTAAGAAGGCAGCTGCCACTCAGAGTAGTCTGGTAATTCTTTAGGAATTCACTTCTTAAATAATGGACGCCATGTGTATTCCAGAGTTTGAAGTCAGAGCTCTCTTTCAGAATAAATGCCCATTCAACATGATAAATCGTGGATATTTCCAGCAAAGCATCCAAAGAACCTCTCTGTGCCCAGTGGTTTTGGCAGTTCACATTACCAGATGTGCCTCAGTGAGGGCAAAAAGACAGCCCCAGCATGTGTTGGCTTCCAAGTTGACAATATAAGACAGTACATATATTGCCAGATAATTTAGGTCACTAGAAAAAAGACTGCAGGTCCCGCTCCTTTTTAAGCAGGAAAAAAGGTCCTGAGAATTTTTTGTATATGTTTTTATAATTAAGGCAACAATCCTTTATTGACATAAATAGATTTTTTTTTTAATTTCTGTGCTTCTAAAAAGTAGGTTATGATAATACTCCTTTGCTGCTGCTTCATTGAGGACTGCTTTGTTAAATTTCCTTCCTGGAAGTTTTACCTTTTGCCTGCAGAAGGAATTAACTTGTAAACTAAATTTGTAAACTAAATTTGTAAGCTGAATTTATAGCATGTAGGGATTTTTTAATTATTAGCTAATACCCTTATTTGTAAAATTGTACTTCTAGAAACAATACTTTGCAAAAGCAAGCATGTACTGCACAAATGGTTTCAGTCAATTACTCAGCATAAGATAAAACAATTTCTTGGACTGGGGCAGGTGAAAAGGACACCAAGAAATGGTCTGCTGAGATGGGAAGGTCACATGGCCAAGTTAAGTCTGAACCTCTTCATGCAAACTGCAATAGTGATTGTGAATGAAATTGTAGCATAAGCTAAATTAACAGTGCTTTAATAATTTAAAATTGAATAAGGTATTATTCTTCACAGCAGATTTTGTAGTCAAAAAACTGTATGAATTTCTTAGCTTCATCCATATGGAGTGGTTCCAGCTATATATTAAACGTGTACTATCCCATTTCTGACCAGCGCATGGGCATTTCTGGCTGCTCCTGCCTTTGTCCATCACAGCATGAGGCTTGCATCTGGCCAGCCACATTGTCTTGGGATAAGAGCAAAGAATCCAATCTTGCCTGTATTTGAAGTTTTTGCTTAAAATGTAGTGACAAAGAAAGAGTTTCGATGTATAAGTGAGAGGACTAGCAAGTTACAGCTGTGATGAGAAGCATAATGGAGGAACACTATTTTCTTTTAACATGGGCAGTGTCAAGCCAGGGAGGAAGCTGTCTTGTGCAGTGATGAGTTGAACCTACTTGGACTCCTCCATGGCATGTTGACTTGTTAAAATTGATGTGTTTTGAATTAATTAAAGGAGAAAAGAAACTGATAGCTAGAGTAGATGAAATGTTGAGAGGAACTGGTTACTTTTGTTTGAGAAAGCTGTTGTAAGGTTATGTGAAGTCATTTAGCATGGAGTAGTTATCAGAGGCCAAAAGCACAGTACGTTGTGGGAACGTTCCCTTGCACTGCTCCATTTGCCAGCATATACGTAGGCTGAATTTAGACTTACCACTTGCCTTGGTGCTGGTGATAAAAGAATCTATGTCATAAAGGATAGCAAATATTTATTTCATTCCTCTATTGCATTATAAAATGAAATTAAAAGCTTCCCTTAGAGAAGCAATTTGTGGCATTTTAAAGGTGTTAGAAAGACGTTAAATTTTGCATATGTTTAACTCTAGTCTTACACTCCTGTAATGAATATGAAAACAGATAGATGAGGTTTTAAGGGCCTATCTTTCTTGCATGGTTCAAAGATTAGATAAGCTTTCTAAAATGATGGTCTCTTAGATCTACTTGGAGATACAGCTGTGCTTTGTAAACTTATTTCCTCCTTTCATTCTGGATTGGAGTGATCCATGCTTCAACCACAGGCAGAAAAATAAACAACAATCTCTGCTGCAGCTTCATATTCCTCAGTTACCTCTTCCAGTCATTACTTTTAAGGAACCATGTGTTTCTCAACTAGGTAATAAAGATAGATGATTAGAGCAGACTGTGTCCTGAATCATGCGGTGTTATTATTATGCTTTGCTCAGTGCAATAATCTGGCTGAGTGGGGAAGATCAGTTTGTTATTAAAAAGCTCCACAGAACCAAAGAAAACAACAACAAAACACCAAAAAAATAACCCCAAAATCCGGAAGGACTAAGTCAAGTGTAACTGTTCTGTGAGGAAGACCAGACAAGTGATCTTTTAACACAGACAAGAGAACAAAATACCTGGACTATCTTTATCTTTGTAAGAAATCTGGAAAATATCATCTTCTGGTTTTCTCCTTGTAATGCTTGCGACATTCAGCATGGCATCTTCAGCTCTTCACTGAGTGGGAAACATGTAAAAAAGTATTTTACAAGAGGAAAGAAAGAACTTCTGTGTCTAGCAGATAAAATGGAGGTGAAGAAGTTTACCTGTTTAAACCAGTAGAAGAATAACTAATGAGTGGTGTTCCTCGGGAGTCAGTATTGGGACTGCTGCTCTTTAACATCCTTGGCAGCAACATGGACAGTGGGATCGAGTGCACCCTCATCAAGTTTGCTGATGACACCAAGCTGTGTGGTGTGGTCAGTGTGCTGGAGGGAAGGGATGCCATCCAGAGGGACCTTGACGGGCTTGAGAGGTGGGCCCATGCAAACTGCATGAAGTTCAACAAGGCCAGGTACAAAGTCCTGCATGTNATTCTTCCCCTCTACTCCACTCCTATGAGACCCCACCTGCAGTACTGTGTCCAATTCTGGAGTCCCCAACATAAGAAAGACATGAAACTGTTGGAGCGAGTCCAGAGGAGGGCCACAACGATAATCAAGGGGCTGGAGCACCTCTGCTATGAAGACAGGCTGAGAGAGTTGTGGTTGTTCAGCCTGGTGAAGAGAAGGCTCCAGGGACCTCACAGCAGCCTTCCAGTACCTGAAGGGGGCCTACAGGAAAGCTGAGGAGGGACTTTTTTTACAAGGACATGGAGTGATAGGACAAGGGGGAACAGTTTCAAAGTAAAGGAAGGTAGATTTAAACTGGATATTAGGAAGAAATTCTTTCCTGTGGTGGTGGTGAGACACTGGCACATGTTGCCCAGAGAAGGTGTGGCTGCCCCCTCCCTGGAAGTGTTCAGGGCCAGGTTGGATGGGGCTTTGAGCAACCTGGTCTAGTGGGAGGTGTCCCTGACCATGGCAGGAGGTTAGAACCAGGTGATCTTTAAGGTCTCTTCCAACCCAAATCATTCTATCATTAAGTTCATGTAATGATTACAGTTTGGAAATATGCTTGTGTATCATTTATAGAAATAGCTGTAGCAGTATTTAATATTTTTCTTGAGGTATATACATTTCTTATTGATTTCATGATGATTGTCATATGTTATGTGTTTACCTTCTACCTCTGTATTTTTGCAAAATTGATATATCTCCTTGGCCAGCTTTTCCAAAGTAATGAATATTCCCACTAAGTGAAAAGATTTGGTCCCATGTTACGCATTTTATATCCTGCTGTGATTGTTCTCACTCTTTTTATTTATAGGTGATAGGGGATTTATTTTTTCCTCACGCTGGTAGACATTCAATGCAAAGTTGCTTAAGCAACATCAGGAGCATCCAAGTAGTTTGCTCGTGTGAATAATTGTGTTCAACTTAATTTATGACTTTTTAAAGCCTCCCAAATACTTATGAGCTGAACAGAAAGGAAGCCCTAAAATAGTATGATAAATCTGCTCAGGGTGACTACCAGCTGGGAATGAAGCCAACCATGTATCAATGGGTGCAACAACAGAACAAAAACACAGAGCCAGGTCTCAGACTAAAAAAACCCACTTTATCTGACCTCTTCATCAAGACATAATCACCTGCAGAGAACTGCATTTGCAATGACATGTGTTTCATCCAGACAAAATCAGAGACAGGAGCTGGGTTTCCCAATATACTGTGATAGTCCTAAGTTCCTCTATTATATGTCTAGGGAAAACAGATAGCTAAATTTTAAACTGGTTATGCCTTCTCTCTTCATTCTCTTCCCATGCAACATCAGAATTCAGACCTGTGCTCTATTGGCATTGGCATTTGTTATTGCTCAGTTACTTGTATAGGAAGGGGAAAAAGTATTTTGTCCAAGTACCTAACCTGTCTCCATGTGACTATTTGTATTCACATGGCACTTACAGTCTTCAAGTGAGATCAAGGCCTCATTTAATTAGTAGTGTGTATGTATTTAACATTGCCATATTAATGCATATACACAATTTTTAATATATATATGTACACGCATATATTTTAATGATATGACTTCTGTCCTTTGAGTTCAAATGGTCAAGAGTAATAAAGGTGAGAAGAAAGAAAACATTTTCCCTGAATGGAAATAGGTAGAGAAAGCTTAACTGAATTTTGGAAGAATAAATCATGCTGAGGAGACAGGATCAGCAGGTCTCTGACCCATCATGGAGAGTGTAATTTTATTTTGTGTTCTTCCGCTGCTAAAATACTAAGGAATAAAGGATATTTCTGTAACTTTTTCTTTTAAATTCTTATTACAGCTCCTGTATAATTGTGAGGGAGAGGGAATAGATAATCTAAGATGTATATAACGTTCTAATATCCAGCTGAAATAAATAGAAAGTGGCAAAAAAAACCCCCAAAACAATGAAGTCATAAAGCAGAAAATGAAAGTGGTAAGTGTCAAAAGCATACACAAGGGGGAAAACCTTAAAAACCAAAAAATGATGAAAGAAAACTTCTCCTACAGAATAATTAAATTTCGAGATTTTGAAGAAACATGAGCCTATGAATGACCTTCACAGCATCCCAGCCTGTCTCTCAGAATTTATGCACATGAAAGGAGGAGCTTAAGAGCTTATCTTTATCATGAATGCTTTTGGCTTGATACAAATTGGCCTCATACTGTTGAGCACCATCACCATCTCTAGTCCTCAGTGTAATCACCTTCCTTTACAGCAAAGAAAAGTGATTGAAAACAGCCTGCAACTTTTGGACAAAATGGGCAAAAAGTTTCCTCAACAATGTCTAAGAGAAAAAATGTCCTTCAGATTTCCTGAGCAGGTTCTAAAGCCCAGACAGAAGGAGACTGTCAAAGTGGCCATTGAAGAGATCTTCCAACACATCTTCTATATCTTTAGCAAAAACCTGACTCTAGCCGCTTGGGATGGGACAGTTTTAGAACAATTCCAAAATGGACTTTATCAGCAAATTGAGCAATTGGAGGCATGTGTAACCAAGAAGCAGAGCCACTACATTCGGAGTAAAGAAGTCAAAAGGCTGAAACTGAAAAAGTACTTCCAAAAAATAGACTGTTTTCTTAAAGACAGGCACCACAACCTGTGCTCCTGGGAGATCAGCCGTGCAGAAATGAGGAGATGTCTTCAGCTGATCGATAAAGTCGTAAGGAAGCTTAACAACTAAGGTATAAAGATTTTGAGCTGACATAACTTTGCTTTAAAAATATTTATATGTATTATTTGTTCTATGATCTATCTTGCAGCAGTGCTTCTAGTTAATTTTGATTATATTTCAATAATTATGTTGCTGAAATTTATTTTGGCAAATGTAATGTATATATAAGTAGTTTTTTTTCTCTTGGTAAGCAAGGCATCCACACTAGCTGTAAATTAATCTATATGGCTTTTCCATGAAGGTTACTCTGTAGAAAGGGATTGTAATCTTATGACAAATAGTGTCACCATGTGGTGTTTTTGCTGAGAGAATGTGCTGCCACTTTCCGCCTCTATTTCACCTACATATGGAGAATCATATATTTGTAAGTGGACTACACATCCTTCACCTTACAGGAGTTGCTAGATTTGTACTGATTGAGTCTGCATCAAAAATAAAGCAGTACATTGTTTTTTTAAGTGGTCCTAGCTTAGGTCGAGATCATTCATTATTCTTTCACAGTTTGTATGCTCTTTTCCAACAATGTATTTTCTGTTACATTTGAGTCATTCTAGCATTTGCTTTATTCAAAGAGGTAAAGTAACTCTATAAAGATTTGTCTACATAGAAGATTGTTTGCAGTAGTTATGATGTCTGCAATAACTTCTCAGTTGAACAATCTTATTTGAAATAAGTAACTTGTCTATATAGCAGTACCCGAAAGCCACATCTGCCTGTGGCACATCCTGCTTGCTCATGAGCATATTCATCCTGGCTACGGTGCAATCTCAAACATCACTACTGAGTGCTGCATTTTATTGCTGCATGAAATTTTCTGCCCTTTTCCCTTTGCTCACAAATTGACCCACATGCAGGCCTTGGTATTACAATGAATTCCCCCCCACCAAACCACATAGCTTTGAGTAATAATTGCAATATAATAAAATTCTTTAAAACAGCTTGCAACAAACTGGGCAAAAATCCACTAATGTCTGTGAGGTCAAGCATGGATTTCACCCTTGGGAAATCATCCCTGGGTAACTCCATTTCAAATGGTTGTATTTTCCCCAGTCATGTGCGTTAGTAAGGGGGAAGGCATAGCCAGGTGATATCCAGGCTCTGTTACCTAATGAATATTAGTAAAAATTTGGTGAAAGCCAAACAACTTCAAAATAGCTATTTTCTGTGGCCAAGGCTGATGTACATTTGGCAAAAGCTTTTGGGTCTGGCATGAAGAAGCAGAGGAGAGAGAACATGGCTGTGTGGCTCCCAAGAGAGGGTGGTGTTAGTTCCAGAGGGATGAAATTGCTAGAGGCTGGTTTAAGCATCAGGTGAGGAACCACCTGAAAGCTTTCCCAGCTATTCATAGGGGTATATTTCAAAGGGGTGATAGTTAAAAGGTACATCTAAACAAAAAATTGAGCGGTAAGAATAATAGCTATGGTACACCAGATCTCAGGTACCATATCTATGACACAGGTCTCTTTTGCAGGGTGTACCTTCTCTCCTCTCATCACTCATGGATGCAAGCTAAAGAAGTGACAAGAGACACGGTTATCAGGTCTGAATCTGAAATACTAGAAATAAACCAGCTAACAACTTCACTATGATCCAGAACAACAGCAGAGACTGAAGAAACAGAACAAAGTATCAGAGCCATTTTTCCACATGGTGACACCCTGCCACAAATGCTACAGCAAAATGTGTATTTCTTGGGCTTTGTAACTAACAGCACTTGACATGCGAGGCTGTTTTCATTCGTGTTTCTGCTGCTTGTTTGTTTTTTGCACTTCTTCAATACTGTACAATAAAAGGACATTCAGCCTACTTACCTTTCTGGTTCTGATATCCTAGGTGGCTTCTGTAATGCAGTGCTGTTGTCAAAATGGTCTCATCGTTTCTGAAACTTGGAAATAGCATGACATATTTTCATCTGCTCTCTTGCGAAGGATCCCAGTTTTTATTGCCTCATTTGCCTGCAGTGGTAACATGTTAATTCATAGCCCACTAATTGTTCAGTCTCTCATGCAGTTAAAGTTCTTTTTAGTTCATAACTATCCTTAAAAATCTCGTTGCCAAATAACTATGTTTTGATATATTTCAGTCAACAGGGTATTTTGCAGTGCAGGAAAAAATCCAGAATGGACACTAGAGGGCAAAGTGAGATTATAGGCAAGTGTCAGAATTGTAGGTGAATGTACATGTGTTTTGGCAAGACGGTGTTTCAGCTCTTTAGAAACACGCAACGTATGAATAAACTGCTATTGGGTTTAGAGTAGGGAACTGAAAGAAAAATTAACTGTTCTTGAAAGAAGGAAGAAGATCTCAAAGGTGGTGTACAGGAGCTTATAAACCAGCATTTGATTTCAACTACTTTTCAGCAGCTGTGAGGTAATAGAAATAATTTGTACTGAGACAATGTCTAGAGGATGGGGGACCCTGGAACAGATGTAGTTGCTCAACAAATAGAAAGGTAACAAAAATAGCAATCCAATATATCTTTTATTTTTACTTTCTAAAGAAAGGTAAAGAGTCCTCCTTCAGAGCAGCCACAGGGAAGTTGCAGGGGTGGCTGTGGTGGAGCACACTGACTGACACCAGGATTGAGGGGTGTGAGCTGGAGAGGGGACAGTGCCCGTGGGCTGCTTCATCCTGCCAGTCCTCACCCCTCCCAACCCAGCCTGCCTCTTGTCACAGCTGCCCCTAAGCTGTTTTCCCCCTCCCAGTTGTGGAGCAATGCTGGGTCCTTCCAGGAAGCAACCAGAGGGCAGACCAAGAAGTGAAGGTGACAAAGATACAGAATAAATCTGAAAAGAAAGTGTCAGTCCTCAGTTTTGACTGGCAGGGTGAATTTAACACGAAGCAAAAAAAGGTGAAAAAAGCTAGTAGGATTGCATTTCATACTTTTCAATAAGGTGACTGTGCTTTTTAATACAAAAAAAAAATCTTCCTACTATTCCACATACAGGATGAGTCATTCCTGTCAGTGTTTCCCACACTTTGACTGATATCAAGAAATTCTGGAAAGGTGCAAGGGCTTTTTCAGTACTAAGGTTTCCTAGCTGCTGTGGGGCCTCCCCACTGCACCAACACTCTGGCAAGCCCGCCTTGCTTCCAAACGCAATTTAGGCTCTTCATTCATTGTGTCCTGGATGAATTCCTTTTCTCTCTGTACAACATTAAAATTGAAATTCCCAGCTCACATGAACTGACAATCCTCTGTTCTAATTTCAGGGGGGCTGAGAATGAAGCAATGGTAAGTAATGAGTAGATGAACACAAAGAAATTAATGTCCTGCCTCAGTTCACAACAGGCTGCAAGGTTGATTCATTTTCTCAGACCAACCTTCTTAAGCCCAACTACTTGTGACTAGGATCCTAAAACCGTGTTACCTTCAGCAGTGAAGAATTCAGTCTTCTAAGCCAATAATATAATTTGCTTTTGAAAGTGTGGAAGTGAACACAGTTAACATTCCCATCTACAAAACAACTGTTAAAATATGGTGAAGCATTTCCAAAGTCAAAATCCACATTAAGGAGATTAAATACAAGATTTCAAATAGCATATCTACCCCCTTGCACACCAGTTACTGCCATGCCTACTCACTGTAACTCTTATTGTCGGCTCTATTCCTTACATTTCTTATCTTGGTAGGCCAAGACCTGCACAACTTCCTCTGGACTTAGCTGGAGTACTGTGTGTTACAGTTCATTTTCTCAGGAAGGAAATACTGTGACAGACATATTTATATAAAACTGAAAGTTTTTCTTCAAAAAAAACCCAAAACCAAACCTGTTTTGACTTCAAATATCTTTAGAAATGTTGCTCTCTCTTTAAGCAGTTGATATACTTTCTCTTCAAGTCTCTTTGGGTTCAAGGTGGACTCAGCTCTGGCCTCCATTTTTTGGATAAAGCTCAAATTGGCTGAAGCAGATCTTTTCTTGTGATTATAATTTTTTAATACTACTTGTAGTAGAACTCACTCAGTTGTCCCCAGGACAAGCACTAAATCCTGTCACAACTATTCATGTATTTAAAAAGGATTTGTGCTGAACGTGATTACTGGCCACTGTAAGTATTTCGAGGTACTAAACTCTTCATTTTCCCTCTTCTTTTTTTTTTTTTTTAATTATGTAAAAACAGGGCACACCTCCCTCTCCTTCCCAGACCCCTGTAGCAGGGTAATGTTCACTATTTGTGTAAACATTAAACTCCTAGAAATGTCAGAAGCTGTTGTCACAACTTCCATTATGAGTGACTTGGTAATGGCTCACGCGAAAGAAAAGGGAAACCTCCCAGCCCATCAAGCAGTAATCCCTCCTTATTATGGGATGGGCCCATGGGCCTCATCCAGCAATGAAACTGTGTGCAGTGAACTGGGAGGCACAGAGACTGTAGAAGTATGACTCATTTCAGAACTGGCATGTCTTTGATATTTTGTTAATTCCTTCTCTGCCTCCCTAGTAAAGCCAGTGAATTTCCCACTCTGCTGACAGGAGGCTGGCTGAGAATGAGAAGGAAGGACAGGAATCTCTACTAAATGATAAAGAATATTTTTTTAAAAAGGTAAAATACGTGATTTTACTTACATCACTCCCTGTAAGAAAGTTAAATTGTAAAACAGTGTTACCCTAAAAAAAAAATATATTGTCCCTGAATATACAGACTCAGATTCTTTAAGAACAGTAGAACCAAGTTATAATAATCAGCCTAAAAAGAAATAATCTTTTCCATCATAAAAACAGGTTGCTTTCATGTAGGAATAGTTTTATGAAAAACAGGATTAAGATGTATTACAGAAACACAATGGTTTGCATTTTTATCCTATGTTGAGAGTATAGTTAATAGTTTTTTTATTGATTACCTCTGCCTGGTGATTGCGTTAGTATCTTGTAGTCTGGGAGGTCAATGCTTGAAAAGAATGAATCCCAAAAAACAACATATTCCTACAGAACTGTGGGGGTATTTGTGAGTACAAAGGTCAATCTAAAGACCTGATCTCTCAAAGACTCCCAGGAAGGACAAGTACTCAGGGTAAGGCTGTCACATCTCCTCTAAGTGACATTTTGGGAGGGTTGGACAGGAGCTGCCAGGAGGCTCTTGTCTGGCTTCCCTCCTCCTTCCTCTTGTTCTGCTCCAGTTGCAGGGCAGTGGCAAGGAAACACCATCAGTCTGCTTTTTCTGAAATACTCCTGCCTGCATTGGAGCAGGACTGTCCTGAAAGACAGTAAATCCAAAAGATCACTCATGTATGGCCAAAACCAAACAGATGGGCTGGGATTTTTTTCTGCCAAAAGCTTTTCTAATTTCACCCATTTTTCACCTGATGAAATTGTAAAGCTAGAACTCCTGCTAGCTCTGTATCTGTTTGGTGGACCCTTGTGGCACAATGCTTGCTCACCCAGGACACCTTTCCTCATCCTAAAGCAGGTGGGAACTTTGGTGTGACTTTGTTAGCTGAGGCCAAAAAGACAGCTCCGGTGAGGCAGGATCTGTTTGCAAGCCAGAGTTTGCTGAATTTACAAAATTGTCAGGGTGCGAGAAGCATGCGGCTGGCTCAGCTGCTGCTTCCTCTT
>VZRW01003225.1:4541-25722 GCA_013398125.1 Aegotheles bennettii | reverse complement strand
TCAGCTGCTGCTTCCTCTTTTGCGTAGTTTGAGGGCATGGACAAAAACATTGACGCTCTTCCCTGTTACTTGTTTGCCGTGTGGAGATGGCTTTGCTTCCTCTGCTGCCTCCACACAGCCTTCCTTTTCTCACTGGCAGTCGTGGTCGCACAACATAAATGCCAGTCAGCACTGTGAAAATACTCTGCCTGCTAGTGAGAAGTAAGAGTGTCCAGTACTGCACCACATCAGCCCCATGGCCCCAGGCAGCCCAGGACTTACTGTTCTACTTTAACTGAAGACAGTAGTACCAGAGCATGTGCTTCCAATCAAGCACGTGTTTAAGAGCTGTGACTTACCAGTGCTTAAACTCATGTAATCTACTGGCCAAAACAGGCTTGAATTCAAGCAGCCGAAAAATCCGATCATGGACGAAAGGAGACATAAAGTTAACAGTTAGGAACATTGAAATTAATTGAAAATTAATTTGAAGAAGCACGTTTTCTCTTCTTAAACGCATCTGCATTTACTTTCATAACAAATACTTGGAAACAAAAGCTATGCATAGAACGAGCAGATGTTTTATCCTGGTGATGTTTTCTGTTTGAAGACAGTGAGATTCTTTCCATATCACACGGAACATTTCAGTGCCGCTGTTAATGCCCAAAACACCCCCTTGCAATGATTCCTGACACAAGCACTGTGCCCAGACAGAACATGTTTTTCCCACACAGGGGAACAAAACGTGGTTACAATCTGTTTAGATATTGGGAAATTCAGGAGACTCAAGCGTAACATGTGCTGAACAGTCCTGAAGCTTGCTTTAAGAGATGCCAGCAGTTATATACAAGGTTTTTTTTTGATCTTGACTAAGTAGTTTTTAGACAGAAGTTTTTCTGTAAGATAAGCAGCTGGAGTAGAGAAGAAAGTTTACTTTATAAAAACAAAAGCTAGGTTTTTTCCAGGACTTATTCTAGCTTTCCCATATCCAGCTCACATGTGTTCCAATAGTGTCACTTAACATTTGCTTTCATCTGAACATCTTTTCCCCTTACAAAATTGTTAAATGTTTTAAGCATAAAAGCCTTTCCTCAGACTCTGGAAGTATTCCCACTTCTGGCTTATGTAATAAAAGCCGTTACCTATTGTTACTGATCCTCCTTTCTCATACCCTTAGGCTATCACACTCCAAAAACAACACTGCAAGTTGCACAGCTAAAGAGACCTCACATGTGTTTTGAACTGGAAGTCGTACACAGACAAAAACTTGTATTTCAGAGGAGGATTTTGCTTGTGAAAAGCAGATCCTAAGGGCTGGCATCAGGTCTGATTGGCCAGATCTACTACAACCCACTGGCTGAATCACATTCTACATCTCCCAAAGAAGAATTTGAATATCCAAGTAATAGTGGATTTATGAGCCCTATACCTTGGCTCCACCACTACTGTGCATTGCCACTTAAATGGGTATATTTACAACAGCATTATAGTTCAGGTCAGAAGTACACCTTTGAAGCAAATTTTAGTCACTGCCCCTTGCAATACCTCGTTCCTCATCACAGGGCAGCCTCTAAGTGCATCAACATCATTGCTTTTGGAGGACATCACTCTTCTCACATGCCATCACACCAGGGAATATTTTTTTTTTAATAGAATCACAGAATCATTATGGCTGAAAAAGACCTTCAAGATCATCCAGTTGAGCCACTATAATAACCCCTAAGACACTACACCATGTCATTCAGTGCTTCATCCAGGCACTTCTTGAATACCTCCAGGGACGGCAACTCCACCACCTCCCTAGGCAACCTGCTGCAATGTCTAATCACTCTCATGGTGAAAAACTCTTTCTAATATCCCATCCGAATCTCCCCTGTTGCAACTTCAACATCATTGCTTTAGGACGACATCACTCCTTTCACATGCCATCACATCAGGAGATATTTTTCCAGCAAGTAATGGGCCTCCAGTCTGCAAGGCTGAACTACTATCAAGGAAAGCCCTCAAAATGTGTGGTGGTGGGCACCACCTCCTCAGCACTGGTTGTTTTGCTGTAAAGCCCTGCCTGGGGCAGGGTGGCACTTGCTGGTACAGGACGCCCCACTGCACAGCGCTGCAGGACTGCCATGGCCACCCCAGCTGCCCCCCTGCCTCCAGCCAGGCGGTGCCATGGGAGTGGCAGGCACCACTGCTAACTATGGAGAGAGCCCAGTGAAGGGCTACAGATATGATGAGGGCAGTGGAGCATCTCTCTTGTGAGGAAAGGCTGAGACACCTGAGTCTGCTTAGCCTGGAGAAGCCTGAGAGGGGATCTTATCAATGCTTATAAATAACTAAAGGACAGGTGTCCTCATAGGAGGGGGCCAGACTCTTTTCAGTGGTGCCCAGTGACAGGACAAAGGGCAATGGACATGAACTGGAACCCACGAGGTTCCATCTTAACATGAGAAAAAACTTGTTTACCTTGAGGGAGACAGAGTCCTCGCACAAGCTGCACAGAGAGGTTGTGGAGTCTCCTTATCTGGAGACATTCCAAACCCGCCTGGATGCGGTCCTGTGCCACCTGCTCTTGGTGAACCTGCTTTAGCAGGGGGGTTCAACTAGACGATCTCTAGGGGTCCCTTCCAACGCCTGCCATTCTGTGATTCTGTGACCACAGAAGGGAACTGGTATCTAGCTTGCAAGCTCTTGCAGGTGCCTTTGTCATCTGTGGGGACTTAACTTTGGCAAGCGCCCACAGAGAGATTTTGTGCATCACCAAGCTAGGTGAGCTTTGTAGTTTTTACTTGTTTGCCTGATGTTTGAAAAGAGCTGTTCTTCCTACTGCTGGATCTTGTTACAGTTGTGAGATCAGCTCCTGGCAACATTAGTCACACCAGTTGTCCTCCCAGTTGCATGGCAGTGTGGGAGCTGTTTTGCAAGAGCTGTGGGCTGAACATTTCAATAGCCATTTCTTTGTTTAACCCTTTATTTAGTGCTGAATTATTGTTTCCTCCTGAGAAAGAAATATGTTCTTTAGTTTAAAAAAAGATGGTGATCCTTGAGCAGTGAAAGCGAGCTGCCACACTAGCAGGAAAGCCAGGCATAACTGCATGACCCTGCTGCTAAGGTCCCAGATGGGAGACATAACCAGGAAAAATATGGTGTCCCACTGTGTTTGCCAGGGAGGCATTTCTCACCTCTCTAGGACACCACAGGGAGTGGAGATGGTCTTGCCAGGAGCTCAACACGACTTGCAGTAGGGATGAGACCCAGCAAGGCACATTTAATTCCCCAGAATTTTTGTACTTGACACCTAACACCCCATGCTCATTATGTACTTGGTGACTTTGTTGGTGATAACATCAAATTTCAAATCTCACTGTAGGATGGGATCCGTCTTCAAAATAAATGCCAGGAAGAAAACTTATTTATAGGGGAGTTTCTAAACATGTTACAACATTCCTCTTTGTCTGATTTGTGCTGAGAAACCCCAGATACTTAAGGGCAGAAGTAAACCAGGATTCACACATACATTTCCTCTACTATTTCACAGGGGCATGAATAAATAGACATTTCTATGTAAGAAGTGGAAAATTCTTTCCTCTTAGCTGAAGTAATTTGAAGTCCTCCTTTTATGCTTTGCTCCCAACCTTCCGTATCATATGACAGTGTTGTTGGCACTGTTGTAGTGCTGATGATTTAAACAGAAGAGAAAAACAAATTTTTAATTTTGCATTTCTTCTCCCCAGTGATCCTTCAAAATATTGCTTTGGGTGAAGACACAAAGTTAGTGGGATTTACAGACTAGCTTACTGATATAACAGCAAGAAACCAATTTAGGTTATGTTAGGCTAGGTTAGGTTAAGTTAGGCTAATCTAGGCTAGGCTAGGATGGGTGAGGAGCAGGGCAAATGGAGTAGAGATATTTGAGGTTAGAAACTTTGTTCTGGGGACGTGCGGTGTTGTTCCTGCTTAGTGCTACATACGGTGACGTTGCGGGGTGGGGGAAGAGGAAAGAGGAGGGGTGATCTCCTAACAAACAGCTGTTGCAGCTGTAGAGAGAAAAAAGGAGAAAGATCAGGAGGAGCAGCAGCAGTCCGATCCCCGCAACAGGTAATATCTCTGCAGCGCAGGCAACCTAGACTGCTCAGATGTGAAAAGAGGGAAAAAGTAGGGTGGGATTCGCCTGTGAGAGAAGAGCACATCTTTTGAACTGGTTCTCAGCAGTTTTCTTCCTGAGCTATAGTGCTTGCAGCTTGTCACAGGGGTGGGAGGGGGAAGGGGTAGAAGTTCAGACCAATATGACTTAAAAGGAAACCATGTCAGCAGAGGGGCTTTTCTAGCAGACTTTTCCGGCAGGGAAAAAAAAAAAAAAAAAAAAAAAAAAAAAAAAGAAACCATGTGCTGGGGTTGNTAGAGAAGGGAAAAAAAAAAAAAAAAAAGAAAAGAAAAAGGAACCTTGGTTGCTGGTTTCGGCACGAGAGCTGCTTCCTCATGGGTGGCCACCCAGTATGGGTGCAGGGGAAGGCAGTGGAGTGCAACAGCCCTGCAGGCAGGGAAGTGCTCAGTTCAGGCAGGTCTGGGTGGGACACACCCCCACTCCCCTCACCCCCCAGAGAGGGACCTGAGTGTGGCCTTCAAACTGACTCCTTGCAAGGGACCCCCAACTGGGGCAAGGGCTGCCCCAATCTGGGTGCCGCTGCTGCGCTACCTGCTGCCTTAGCTCAAGGGGAACACAGTCCTGACCACCCTTCAGAGACTGATGGCACCTACTTACCTCAGATAATAGCTTCCACAGAGGCACACTTAATACATTCATGCTAAAAATAATAAAATGCAACAATTATGTGATTTTTCTGCCTGTGGAAATATGCCAGACCATACAAGCTAAAGCTATGTCACTGGTAAAATCTCTGCTCATGAATAAAAGCGAAAAAAGGATGTTTGGGACCATGCTGGTTCGGAATGATCTCATGTTTCATCTAGTTTCCTAGGTTTTGAGCCCAGAGAGAAAGCAGATAAAGTTTTCCACTAAGCAAGGTTGATTCTAAATCTGATAAATGCATCCGTAGCATTTCAATGTATTTGGTATAAAATCAGCCACAGTAATTGAGGTGGAACTGACAACTGACACAACAGGCATCAAGTCCAGCAGCCTGAGTCTCTCTGCTGCAAGACTGGTGTCTGTTTCTTTCTCTTGCCACCAACGCAGGCAGATACTGAAATGAGCAGTACTCCCCCAGTGCCTTCAAATGAAAGCAACTTGAAAGTGTTAACGCATGTCAGACAACAAGGAATAAATGCGGCAGCAAGTACATTTTACAAACCAGGCACCAGGGAGGCTACGTGAGGTTTGTAAGGTCAGCCAGCAAGTATGGGGCAGGGTCAGGAATGGGACATCTGACTGGTGGATTGCCAGTCAGTGTTTTATCTGCAAGGGTGCTGCAGAAGTAAAGGTAAACCTGGAATAATGCCTGCTGTGAACCAAGGGGAGCAGAAAATCTGACTAAAGCCTGTCTCTTCTGCCAGTGACCTTTCAAAGAGAAGCAGCTGGCTGAATTTTATGTTGTCACACAAAACTGCTAGGACCGTGAAACAGGTTATCCTCGTCTAGTTCTCCCTGTGAAGCGATCAGCCTTTGGATGAGAAAGGCCTTAGAGAACAGTTACATTTCAGTTTCGCTTGATTACACTGAAATCACGTCTTATTGTCTGCAGATTTCTTCACTTCTGTCAAAGGCTTTTGTTTGGTCTTAGGTACCTTTTGTATGGGGATTAAAACAGGAGAATGAAACCCCATTTTAAGATCAGGACTGTTCCTTCACAAAGTGGAGAAGTGTCACCAAGTGGAGGAACTGTGCTGCTTACAGCTCTAGGGCCAGGATTGGTCCTCCAGGTAACACCAGCATGCTGTTCAGCAGCACATCTCCACACTTCACTGGGAATATGGGTCTCTCAATAAATGCCAGCAGTGTGTGTACATTCCAGTACCAGTATTCACCAGTATGCTTTAAAGATGATGAGTTGTAACATGCAGCAGCCACCATATTGCTAAAATACAGGAATGAAGCTGGTTTACAAAGGTCTTCTTGGTTAAGCCCTGTTTAGCCAAGATTAAGCAGCTTAAGAATTGTAAAGACAACAATTTTCTAGCCAGCCAATGGAGGAACAGTTTGGAAAATAAGCCCAAATCACTGGAAGACAAGTTCTCATGATGAGAGACAGATGTAGCAAACTAAACGTTAGAAGAAGAAAAAAAGCATATGCTCAGCTTGCATCCCATGCAAAGACCACATGGCAATATCAGACCAAAGAGACTGGTGGAGGTGCTGACTAGAAAGCCTCAAGATTTTTATAACTGTTCCTGTGACTTTCACAGCCATTACTGTAATTCCTATCCAGCCAGTAGTAAGCCTGTGTTTTAAATCAGAACAATGTTCTTATCTTTTCTGTCTTTTTGCAGTGTACAGCATCTCGCCTTTTTTTCTTACCACAAGAGAGAACAAAGTGTCGTTCAGTAATAAAGCAGATGGGATTTTGGGTCAATATTTAAACAGCTCACTGGGCTTTAGTCCAATGCAGTTGTATCATACTTTTCCCAAAAGGAGTGTGTATGGAATATATTCCTTTGTCTGGGTTCTCATATGTCTTATTTTTATAGTATCAAAGGGCACTGATGTCTCTTGGGGGGTAAATTATGCCAACAAATCTTTCTGTGCTTGTAGAAGTGATGATATGAACAGCAGCTGTCCTGCATAACAGAAGGAGAGGAAGAAAGGCACTTTCTATGACCTCCCTAGGATATACTTAGATTAAAAATTTAGAAGATCAGTTTATCTAGATCGATTTACAGAAGTGTGTATTGTTCTTTATGGTCTTGCACCATTGCTGGGAATGAAGTATATGTGTTTATAATTTTGGATATTTCTAAACGCTGAAGTTCACTGTGTTTGTTAATGTACAGATACAACTGAAATAAAGTTTGACAGCAGAGAGGTACCACATGAGCACACTGGATTAAAGAGATCTTACTACTTGTTAAGGCGGGAAATTAGCTGGTAAACACAGGAAATAAATTCTAGTACAAAATTCACAAATTAATTTCCTGAAAGAGTAGACAGTCCTTTTCATAGCTGGAGGACAAGCAAGCCTCTCTCTCTGGAATAAGTCAGAAGAAAACACATTTATGGGAAAGGGAAATTAAGTATCTCCAGAGCCATGAAGTTTTGCAAAAAGTCACATTACCTATGAAAATTTGGTTACAATAACTACAAAAATTATGTCTACTCCAACAGAAGATTCAGTTTATTAAATGCAACTTGAAACACAGGCTCTGCAGAAAGACAAAGACCCTAATTTAATGTTTAACTGGAAAACCTGTAAAGCAAGTTAGTTAGAAATGAGAAAGACAGATACCTTTCAGACTGCATAAAATAAAAGCAGATTGAAACGTGGATTTCTTTCCATTTCT
This sequence comes from Aegotheles bennettii, assembly GCA_013398125.1. Lineage (NCBI taxonomy): Eukaryota > Metazoa > Chordata > Aves > Caprimulgiformes > Aegothelidae > Aegotheles > Aegotheles bennettii. Next base: position 18,291 of record VZRW01003225.1, on the reverse strand, counting down.
TCACGTACATTTTTATAAATACAATGATTCTGTCTGCTGGAGACACTGCAAATTATTCGCATTGTACTTTAAGCTGTCTTCAGTGCATGCTAGAGGTATGTCTTCTGGGAAGAACAGTATAAACCTCACTCAGATGCTGAAATCCCGGGGCTGGTGTCTGCGGGTGTCCAGGGCCCTCATCAGGGCTGTGGTGGATGCAACCCCAGCAGTTCTTCCAGGTTGGTTACACGTCCAGGCAGAGCCAAGCCAAGGGGCTCAAGTTTGAATCCAGCACTCAATGGAGAGTTTGTAGTTATTTTTAACTCTGGAGGCACAACTTTCACTGTATGGCCACAGATCACCTAAGCACCTGTGGAAATTCAGAAAAATTTTGTGGGCAATCTCCTGGGTATACTGACAAAGGCAGCCTTTGATCCATTCAGGAGAGTACTGTTCTGTGGCCGTGGACAGACAGTCAGTTTTCACTGATGTGTTTACATTACAGCTGTTTACATTGACATTTTTATTTACTAACATGTCCAAAGCTGGTGCAATTTCTACAGGTCAAAAAGCTTGAATGTTGTAGTAAGTCATTCAGTTTGCTTTATCATTTTCACCTCCACAGCTTTACCATGAACACCTACCTCTTTGTGTATGACTTAATGCAATTCTGTGGACATTCCTGGATATTTACAAATATGATCATCAGGTTTATGTCATTTGGAGAAGGTAGGATCTCTTACATATTTTCCTTAAACACTTTAAGAGGCAGTGACACACAGAAACATCAAATTAGGGATGAGTTAAGATTCTGAATGGGTGCACATCCAATACCAGGGGCTTTAATGTCATTTAGAAAAACATTTTTGTTTCTTCCATTAAAAAGGATGAACAAATTACTGGTACCTATATTCTGCCTGTATCACATCAGGAATGAAGCTTTTGTTTTGCTAATGAGCTTTAATATTCATCAGCATGCCAATAATATTTGACTTTAACATAGACGTAAATGTGACTAGGTCCAGTAATTATGGTGGATATTAACCTTATTGAATAATAGCCTCATGAAAGCCATTAGGAGGGAATATCTTTGTGGTTATTGCACACGTCTATCTCCAAAAATATTACAACATACCCCTCTTTCCATTGCCTGGGGCAAAGGCACAAATATAGAAAATTAGTGATGAGAAATTTAAATTTCTTTATAATGGTGGACAGTTATAGGCGCATAAAACACCTACTTTGTGGTCTACTTGTCTTAGGAAACACCATGAGTACAGATACAGACAGGAACTCAACATTCCTCATACATTTCCTCAACATTTTCTCATATTCATAAATATCCTAAAGTGGTATGTCTAAACCAACACATCCTGCACAGTGTTTGCCAGTGGATCAAGTATAGGGGATCCCATTCTTTCCTCAGCTTCCTGTCTCTGTCAGAGCCACACACACACACAGTGTGGCTCCTCCCCTCCATGAAGCTTTACTTCTGCTGCCCAAAAGTTTGGTACTGTGTAAACTTTTTATCTTGTAATCTCCAGTGGTGACAGGGCAAGAGCAAACCCAGTAGTTGGTCCAGACTTCTACAATACAACCTCTCTCCAATTTTCCTTTTCACTTTGTAGATTCGTTAGCTGACACATTTCACTCCATAGGACTTGTAATGCGCCTTTGCCAGTTGTTGTCAATATTGGAGATCCTACACATCCTCATTGGCATTGATAAAAACCGTCTCTTCCCCAGGTTTGTGCAGGTAAGTCCATTTCTAAAGACTCTCCTTCCATGACCTGTGCAATTCAGCCACAGCTGTGCTTGGGGACAAGCCCAGCCTGAACTACCTTGAGTGGTCCACCTGCACTCTTTCTCAGGAAGCTTGGTCAGCTAATGGTTTGCTAAATGCAAGAATTGAGCCTTCAGAACTGGGTTGGGAAAGAGATGCTCTCTCAGCTTTTTTCTTTTGGAGTGACACTAAATAATAAGTGCCCCATGCCCAGCCCACAACAGCAGGGACCTGGAAGATGTCCAGATGAGCAGCCATCTGCAGAAATGGGGCAGCCTGCATTTCTAGGACGCCACAGGTGGCTGAGGATACTACCTCCCCGGTCAACTTGTTTACAGCCAGAGAACATTTTAGAGGTTAAGTTTCCGTAGCTAACTCTTTTCCATGCTATTTTTTCACTGACAAGTGCATATTTATTTTGTAGACAAGCACAAGGCAAGGTTTGTGGGGTAGCCAAGTGATGGCAGTGAGAAAACCACCACCAAATCATCAAGCCTCCTGAAACAGTTAGCTGGCAGTCATGGAGTGTGGAAGGAAAAGAATTGATTAAGAAAGAGAAATTACAGGACTGAAGAAGAATTAATGCTGAAAGGGAAAAGAAAGGAGAATGGTCATATTCTGGCTGTAAGGGTCTCTTAAACTCAGACATGAGCAAACTGTGGCAGCATCCAGAGGTTCTGATGCTGTTAACGGGCTTAGGCTTCAGCTGTAGGCAGAAAACCAGCCAAAAGATCACATGCTATAGCAGAAAACAAGATGATTCTCTGACATTTACTTTACCACACTCTTGTTTTCTGCAGGGACTTAATCTCAGGTTTTGGTATATTTCTTAATGCATTGGAAAAAATAAAAATGTTGACTTGAGTTTACCTTCAAACCTTTCAAATCGTTAGTATTTGAATAATGGTTAAACTGGTGTTGCTCTCAGCAGTCAGAAGATAGAAGACTAAGAGTAGTTAGTTATGTTTTTAGTTTCCTGGATAGCCCATTCTTATCAAATGACATACTGCATGGGTGAAGATGTTCCTCTTTTTAAATCTCCATTATAAATTTATTGACTAATAGAGATCTCTGTTCATTATGCTGCTCACTAAGTATGGTAGCAAATTTGTCAAAGTGCAATTAACTGTTTTTTCCCTGCCTAAATCTACATGCTTTTACACTAATCTGGGAAAAAGAAAAAAAGTATCCTATCTAATGTATCCTGTAACAAATCTCATGTCATCTATTGGAGAGAAGAGCAGCCTGCTAATGCTAATAGCCATTAAAGCAAGGCTTCTCCTGGCAGAGTTCACACATTCCCCAGCCCTGACATAACCCATTCCTCTCTTATCCAGTCCTACAGAAGCAGAGATCAGGGAAGCCTGCACAAACATTACTCTGTGTCACCACAAAAGACACTAGCTTTGAAATGGATATTCTAACCAAGAAAACCATGACCTTTCTTGGGTAGTGCAATTCCTGCAGTGCTCTTCAAGGCAGCATGGATAAGACAGATAAGACAGTGATATGGCACTGTGACTCCAAACATTTGCCTCACAACAAAGATAGTTTTGGATCCTTACTTGGTTCTTTCCCCAAGTGTTCTCTCACCGCAAGCACAACCCCCTTGCCTTAATGTTAGCAGTGGTCTCATGTTGTCCCAGCCAGATGTACAAACTCTTTGGTGTAGACTGCGCTTTCACTTGGGTTGCACTACCTTTGCTGTGAGAATGCAGGTTAAGCAGTTGTGTGCCAACAGTACTTCCATGTGCTTTGTCACAATTTTGTACCTGCCTCTTAGGAAAAAAAAAGATATATTTTTCACAATGAACTGGAGAAGCACTATTAGAGATGCTTACCTTACTGCAGCCTACTGCATATAGTCAGAGCACTGGTAAAGCTGCAACAGTTCAATAGTGGGTGTCCTATTCTGTGTTTCCACCACCAGTTCTGACTCTAAGCTTAAAAAATATCCCTGGATGCATCCTTCAGGCCATGCACACATGTGCATGTCCACAACGAAGTTCATCTCAGGTGATCTTTAGGATGAGAGAACAGGTGGCTCTGGCAATGTCAGGAAAGCACATGGGTGGAGGTAATGCCACCTTGAATAAAACAAGCTTTGAAAGCACCTCTGTGGTGGTTGGTTGTTCTATAGGCATTATAGTAGAGAAAGATTTAATCAGAGTTTGAATTAAGGATTTCTGTCTAATATCCCCTTTAGTGTGGTTTAGTAGCATTTACAAGGAATGCTGAGTTACATTTTACAGACAGTGGAAAAACAAACTCATAGGTGTTTTCTAGAAAAATCCATTCAGGATGGCTTCATGGAGGGAAAAAGTCTCAGGCAGCAGGCACCTGAGAAAAGTTAAGTAGGCCAAGGCTAAGTCATAGACATGAAAGAAAGACGATTCCTGGGTGGTGGATGATCTGGAGGAAGGGACAACAAGGAAAGGTCACAAAGCTGATGCAAAGGGATGTCTCTCAGAGCATCTACAGCTTGAATAATTGAGAGGAGTACAGGAGAATGTGTCACATGTCATTGCAGTCGCCAAAGCAGCAGCTAATGAAATTCAGTACTCTGGCCACGGAGTTAAGGCTGATGGGACTGGTACTTTATCAGGGCAGAGAGTAGGAAAGATATAAGAAAAAAACCTGGCATTTTTGTGAAGAAAACACCAGTTCTTCTTCATCCTGTGCAAACAGGATTAGATTTACCAGACCAAAAGCAAGGTGCCATAGCTTTGTGATAAAACATTAATTTTTAACTTATTCTAAATATTTAGTAGCACTTCTCTTACTTTTTTTTTTAAAAAAAAAACACATTTACTAAATCAAAGAGCTATGTAAGGGTTTCAGGCATCAAGTATGATACTGCACAGTCATGGTTGTTAAAAAATGGAAGTGAATATGCTGCCTGATCCTGCCCTAACCTTAGGTAGTCTAATTTGCTGTTTCACTTGCCTCAAATGCCCAGGCCACCTTGTGGAAATTTATCCCATTCTACAGGACTTGCTGTATCCTGTGAGAGACCAGCGCTGGGAGAGGAAGGAAATTCCAGTTCGATTTTAACACAAAGAACAAGAAGGAATGAAAAATGAAACCATTTTTCACTTCCTTTTTAAGAAAGTGAAAACATGGGACTTCTAGTTTTGCTTTTCTTTTTTTTTGGTTAAGCAGGAGAGTAGCAATAGAGAATGTGGTATTTTCATTCATGCAAGGACTGATAGTCCGTAGAGGTGAGCTGTGGCTGAGGAGCAGCACATGCTTTTTATATATGTGTGCATGTATGTATGTGTATATTCACACACATATTTGTATACATATATACATGTGTGTATATTTATATTTGTACAGGATTCTACGTATATATGCATATAGATGTGTGTGTATAGAGGCACAATACCAACATTTACTGAAATCTCCTTTTCTTCAAGTAGCACCCTGCCTTATCACTTGCTGAAAATGTCCCCAGCCCCTGCATCTACCTTTGATTTGTATGGGTTACCTTAAGGTACGAGTGCTATGAAAGAAAAGAACACAATTTTTTACAGAATCGTGGAATTGTTTTGGTTGAAAGAGACCTTTAAGGTCACCAAGTCCAGCTGTTAGCCTAGCACACTGCCAAGTCTACCACTAAACCATGTCCCTAAGCACAACATCTACACCTCTATTAAATCCCTCCAGGGATGGACACTCAACCACTTCCCTGGGCAGTCTGTTCCAGTGGCTGACAACCCTTTCAGTAAAGAAATTTTTTCATAATATCCAATCCTAATCTCCCCTGGCACAATGTGAGGCCATTTCCTCTTGTTCCATCACTTGTTACTTGGGAGAAGAGACCAACCCCTACCACACTACAACATCCTTTCAGGTAGTTGTAGTGAGCAGTAAGGTCTCCCCTCAGCCTATCTTTCTCCAGGCTAAATACCCCCAGTTCCCTCAGCTGCTTCTGATAAGACCTGTGGTCCAGGTCCTTCACCAGCTTTGTGGCTCTTCTTTGGCTGTGCTCCAATACCTCAATGGACTTCTTGAAGAGGAATAAGGGCAAGCAGGCAGGCAACCTCATGATTCACACAGAAAAGAGGTAGAACACCACTGACTATCCTCATGAGGACATTGCAATTGCCCTGAGCAGCCCTAATCCTAACCCTGTCTCCAGCTCACAACTGAGCTCCAGAGCATGGCCACAGGCAGTTTTACATTTTGGCCTCTGCTGGCTGCTTTGTGCATCTCACTGATCACCTGCTTAGGGTGCCGTCTACAGGAACAGGAGACCTGCAGGGGTCTTGTTCTGTGTCAGGTCCACTTCCCTGCTCTTGCAGGTGCTTAACCTACTTTACAGTCTGATTACTGACTTAGCATCACCTGCAACTAGTGAGGCTGAAAGCTTGCACTCTCCTCTTCCCAAACATGAATCCTCTGATGGAGGAAAGCTGGTGAGCCCCAGCTAGATGATGCTCACTGCCTGTTGTACATCTGCTTGTGCCCTGGGTAGAGAAGGAAATCCACAACCTCTTCCACTCAAGGATCATGAGACTGAATTGTGGGTCTTCATAGCCACTGTCTCATTGGCCAGTGCTCATTCTTTTGAAAGTGGGGATGGCAGCTACCTGTCTACAGCTTATCCTTTGATCTCACTGAAATGCGATCAGCTCCTGATCACTTGATCCGTGCTGTTTCTAGCATTTTTCCACCCAGCCACCTCTAAAAGAGCAAGTGACTGCTTGGAAAATCTGCCGGCTCTCACATCTAAAACCATGTCTGCCTTTTCATTAACACAATAAATGATCGGTCTCTAGGTGAGACAATTCCCTGTGGCAATTACTTGAAATATCTCATATTAACAATATTGCAAAACTCTTTCCACATCCCAGTCTGATTTTAGGGATGACAACAAAATGCCCACACCACCAATGCTGTGCTTTTGTACCACCCTTCACCAAAATGACTTTAAGTCAGTTCTGTTTTGTTTATTCTCTCCACTACACAATTCCACACAATGCTCACACGGCTTTTACCTTTGTTTTGATTTCCCTCTTGTGATGGTTGTCCCACCATACTTCTGTCTCTGTTGTATCTGGTTTCAGATCCTGCATCAATACTTCCAGTTCCCCCCTTTTCTTGCCAAGCTCCTCAGCATCATTGTACAAACATGGGACTTATTGTTACTTCCCACTCTCTGTTTCCTGGCCTGTCTATACAGAAGTCTGTCAACATCTGACCTTTTTAAAAATTAATTCCTCAGTTAGGGACCAGTGGGATCAGCAGTACAAGACGACACTCAGGGCAGGGTGAGAGGCTGCAAAACCATTTTTTATCTGTTGTGGCCTCTCAGTGCTTTTCAAGATGAGGAACCAGATCTCTAGGGGATGGACATGCTCTCTTTCTGTATGAAAAATTGCTCTCACGTAATTTTGCTGAATAGTGAAGTGATGGCGACTTTATCTGACAGATGTGGTTTGCAAAAAAAAGTCTGCAGACAAAATGTTCCATGCAGGAACCAGTAAACATTACGTAGCAAAACTAGACAAACTTGCTGAGAGGCCAAGTTCTTATTTCGTTTAATAGAGGAGTAAGGGGAAGGGGGAAACCAGTGAAAAAGAATGACAGCACTTATAAAAACCACCTTGCTAATCCATTTTCATTTCATGACTTTTCACTGACTTAACATCTTAACTCATAAAATCATTAAACCCTATGGAAGAGATGGCAGTCAGTATAAAAAAACCCCAATGAAGCTATACTGATTCATATCAACTGATAAGACACATTTTCTCCTTCAACATTTTCGAACAGGGTAAATTGGAGTGAACTGGTGATGTTCTGGGAGAGTTTCACAAGCAACTGTTGGCAGTACTGCATACTACAGCTGTATTTATTTTACAGGGCAGGGCATGGATACTGATATGAAACTTGTCCAAAAAAGCTGCAAAAAGACACATTTGTTTTTTAATTTCTGGAGCTTTAATATTGTCAAATTATTTTTTTTTAAGCTGGAGACACTGCCTGTTTAATCCACTTTTATATATTTTCATTCGTAAAGGCATACCTTGTGGGTTGGATAAAGGTTTATCTTGTGGGTGAGGACAAGATTCAACCACTAGAAAAATGTATGACATAAATATGGCAATAATTCACATATATGACAAGCTTAAATCCACTGCTCCTAGACAGGAACAAGGAAAGAAAAATAAGGAATTCTACTTTTCCTCCTCCTCCTTTTTGCAAATCCGACATGACAGAGATCCCTTGGGACACAGATCTCCTCCACGCTGGGACTGTGAGATTAGCACTGGCTGGCATACTATGCACACAAAAGCCCTCTGTCTCCCATGACCACCCATGCAGTGAGGAAGCTTACCCCGCCTGGCCCTGCAGGCACCAGGGCAAGAGACTCCTTGCTCCCATGACCTCAGCCAGCTCACCCACAGCTTTCCTGGGCTACAACCCCAAGTCATGCCCATTGACAAGTAAACCCCCACACCTACATTAGCAGATCCATGATGCTGCAAGCCAAGTTTCCAGTTGCCTGAGCTGGAGACCAATGGGGTCTTGGAAAAAGGTAGACCAAGAAGTGAAATGTTCACTGTAGCATTTGTGTAAAGTGAACTGGATTCACCTGTGGGCTCCTATTTTGCCAGAATGGCACAGAAGTGAGAGCTACAGCAGGTGCCACCTGAATTCACATTTCCATCTTCTTTTCAGATCACCGAGAGAATAATTGTTTTATTTGTTGTGATCAACAGTCAGGAAGAAGTTCAAGGGAAATATGTCGTGTGTGTCTTATTTTTCCTTTGGAATTTATTAGATGTTGTCAGGTAAGGAGTCAATGGTGAAACCATGAGGGGAAAAGGGGTCATTCTTGTGAGCACATCCAACCCTGACTGTGCTGCAAGCTCATTTCATTATTTCAAAACTGGCAGAAAAGCATATTACCCAGTTTAAATAAAAGCTTGGACGTATAAACTACTTACTGATTTTTTAAAAAATCTGCATAGTTGAGAGGCAGAGTAATTTACAGAAGTAAAGTATTGCATTAACATTTGTTGTTGAAAGGCTTTGACCTTTTAAACAAAATTTAGAAGCAAAACACAACTACCTCATGGTGAACAGCAGCTTCTGAAAGGGATTTACAATCCCACTGCTTTATTTTTTGTTTGTTTCGTTTTTAATACCACACTTCAAGATTGATAGCACAGGAAGGCAGCATTGGCAGAACTTAATAAGATGGAAAGACTATTCTGTGCTAGTTGCACTGTGCTTTCCAAAAAGCAAAGAGCTCCTGCTGCAGAGACTGAGAATTTTGGTGTGGTAGGGCATACATCACACCACAGCGACAACGCACATAAGGCAAAACAGACAGGAATACAATTCAGGATTTTTATCTCAAAAATTTTGTATGGTGAAAGGTTACTCGTACCTCCCTGTGGTAAAAGTATAATGGTGAAAATTCCACATTGCTGACTTTTGCACTGATATCTGAATCGGTAACATTTCTCAAATGAAACTTCAGCCTATCAACCTCAGACTGTAGACTTACTGCAGGTAAGACATATGGAATTAGGAAGCATTTTAACAAGACAGCCTTCACTGCAACCTCTGTATGGGAGCAAAATTTTTCACTTTTTTCTTTCTGCTAAAATAGCTTTCTGCTCTTTTAAATACATTGATTTGGAGACTGATTGGGGAATATGGATTTCGGCAGCAAATGAAATGTATATTATAAAAGAAATCTGAAAAAGGAAAGTGTTAGGTAGGATGATTGATAGAAAGATTTTAAGTCAGCTTTGAGTACTGCATGTGTTAATAAACTACTAGTTGTATTAATTATTTGGATTATTGCTCCATCCCATTTATTTTTGAAGTTTGTAGAGCTAAAATAGTAGAACCTAACCTTGAATACAAGGGTTCTGTGCAGCTGGAGAGAGGCCCAAAGTGTGAATGGTATTGGCTGTAAAATCCTGTTGGTGCGTTAACAGTCCTGTCAATGTATCATCATTTTCTATCATTGCTAAAGAACCCAGCCCAGCATCGTAGCAGTAATAGCTGCCATTTAATAGGCAATCATAGAACATGCTGATTTGGAAGGGACCCTCCAGGATCATCGAGTTCAACTTCTGTCCCTGTGCAGGAGACCCCTGGACTCACACCACATGCCTGCAAGCATCATCCAAACACTTCTTGAACTCAGGCAGACCTGGTGCTGTGACCACTGCCCTGGGGAGCCTGTTCAGTGCTCAGCCACCCTCTGGGTGAAAAACCTTTTCCTGATACCTAACCTAAACCTCTCCTGATTCAGCTTCATGCTGTCACCCCAAGTCCTGACATTGGTCACAAGAGTGAAGAGATTGGTACCTGCCCCTTCTCTTCCCCTCATGAAGAAGCCATAGACTGCAATGAGGTCTCCTCTCAACCTCTTCTCCAAGCTGAACAATTCAAGTTACCTCAGCCGCTCCTTCTAGGAGTCATCCCTTCTAGGCCCTTCACCATCCTTGTGGCCCTTCTCTGGATGTGCTCCAGTAGTTTGATGTCCTTCTTGAACTGCAGAGCCCAAAACTGCACACAGTACTTGAGGTGAGGCCTCACCAGTGCAGAGTAGAGTGGGACAATCACCTCCCTTGACCAGCTGGCCATGCTTGATGCACCCCAGGATATGGTCGGCCCTCCTGGCTGCCAGGGCACACTGCTGGCTCACATTCAGCTTGCTATCAACCAGGACCCCCAGGTCCCTCTCAGCCACACTGCTCTGCAGCCACTCGTTCCCTAGTCTGTACATACAACCAGGGTTGCCCCATCCCAGATACAGAATCCAGCACTTGCCCTTGTTAAACTGTTGGTGATTGCTCATCTCTAATTTGCTGAGGGCCTCTGCAGGGCCTGTTTGCCCTTCAGGGAGTTGACAGCTCCTCCCAATTTAGTATCATCTGCAAATTTACTTAGGATTCCTTCAAGTCCTGCGTCCAAGTTGTTGATGATGATGGCAAGATGCTGTGGTCTATAGCAATAAATGACCAAATCAAATAATAACACATAGTAAAAATCATACAGATTTAGAATTCTTACCCGATATAATTTACAGCATCCGTGCCACGTCTTAGCATCCTGAAGAAGTGGTTATGTCTAAAAGTGCAGAGAAATCCATCCTATCCCTTACCCAACTAGTCTTGAAGTATTACAATATATTCTATATAGTTCTTCAGGAACATAAATATCCTGTGTATTACGGCTAAAGATACTGAAAGCAAATTCTGCAAAGTTTTCTATATCTGATCCTTCCTGCTTATACCATAAACAGTCAAAGAAGGTGTAGGGAAGAGAAGGGAGTACCTGTTTCTTTTTTGTATTGGGTTGAGATGATGCCTTGAAAGCAATAATAATAAAAAAAATTGAGACAATCCTGAGATTGCAGAGGGCAAACCTGAGAGAAGATGGTACATTTATTGCCTATCAAAGTCTTCTACAGACCAGGAATGATGCAAAATTAGTCAAATGAATCTGTAAGAAGGGAGTACTGGAAGTTTGTTTAATGCTGGTTCTGTCTGTCAGAACAGCCCAGGCTAACAGTAGCTAAAAAATCCTTATTTTTGTATCTCCAGCAAGACCACCAGGCAAAAAGCCTTTCAGCTGACCAAATATGCAACCAGACCTGTTTCTCTGGGGTTTGGAAAAACTGCTGTACCACTTCTAGATCAAACTAGCTAGGATTGGTTCATACTGGGAGACTCAAATCCTAGATCTACTGGTCTCCAAGCGAGCAACAGTAACAGCCATAGTAAGAATAAAATGCTGCACTGGAGTGCAACTGCTTTTTGTGCACCTACTACCCTTTCTGAGGTACTGGGGAAGGGCACCATACTACAGAAGATTAAGTACCTGCAATTGCCAGTTTGGCTGCCTCCAGCAGTGGTTTAGCCCGTTCAGCAGTAATAAATGAGCATTTTCTCAGTCCCAAGCAGCAGCCATACTCTGCCAGCTCCTCTCAGCTGTAGCATCCCTATCTGAAATCCTATTTTCTGATGAACCAATACGAAATCATAGCTTACGATAGAGCCTTCAGGCTGGACGGATGTATTGCTGTCTACCTGCTCTAGGGTAGCTCCAACAACAACCCTTCTGAAACAATCATCTACTTTCAGATATGAATTAGAGCTTGAACAAAACCGTTGCAGTATTGCTCTGAAATTTTCTCAGATAAAAAGCTCCAAGATCATCTGTAGTTCCCTTGGATTTTTCAATAATGCATCTTTGAGAGACATGATCATTCCCTCTGATCGTATCTGCTGTTCCTCATGCTGCAGGTACACTTACAACATGTTAGCAAGAATGGGAATATACTACCTACCACTGACATGGCTCAACTTTTCACTGTGCATCCCACTCTATCCTCTTTCAGTTCTGGCTAAAGGTAAGGAGATGAGAAAGGTACAAATGACTTGTTTCCTTAATCTTCTTCAATAATATTTGATTAGTTCAGTTGTTAGTTGTGTTTAAGATATTTATTTTTGTGTTGCCAAAGGAGTCATAAACGTTTCTGAACTCTCATATTAACCGGTATGTCACCTATCTTTCTCTTTTCTGTACTTTTTCCTTAACAGGGATTCTCTGGGGTTTGTATGTCTGGGTCGTTTTGTTTTTGTTTTGTCTTTAACAGTATGGGAAAACATTCATTTTTCTGAGTAAAGCAGGAAAACACCCTCACAGAAAACACATTGATTCCCCCGTTCCAGACTGACTACGTTAGGTGACAAGTCCCAAAGCTGCCTTCCCCCTGCCTGAGGCTGACTTTCCTGGCACAGGCCATACTTAGCAGCTTGTCACACTTACAAGTGTGTCCACTGAGATCATATTGAACGCAGTGCACCTACAGCAGTGACAGAACTTGTTATTGAATAGCAAATACTTGCTAATTCTAGTATTAAAAGCAATTACTGCCTCAGACCTACAAAACTGAACTCAAGGAGAAAACAACATGTGCATATCTATACAAATCCATACAAATGATACAGTAAATTCAACATATAATATAGTTATCTGTGCCTTAAATGTAACTGACTTTTACATGAAGCTTTTTGATCATCTTGCACCTCATTTTGACTAAAGATTTGCCATGTTATCTTACAGCATTTGCAATTTGTGTATCACTGCCTTATTTTGAATCCTTTGGCACATACTCCATCAAGCTACCATTTCCATTCGCCTTCTCAATCTACTTCCCCTACGTTCTGAAGATGTACCTGCTAGTCCTCTTTATAGGTAAGCATCTCATGTTCCAGAAAGCTGTGTCTTAACACAACTGGGATGCTTATGGCAACAAAAAAATCAAACAGTGTAACTCCTTTCACAAACTCTTAACTCTCTCTGCCAGATCTCCAGCAGACCACTGCAGGGAAGTTCATCATGAGGTGTTTTGATTTCCTATGTCTTTCAAATACAAATAATTGAGTTTGGAAAAGATACTCTGTGTGTGAGGCATAAAAATACAAATCAAAAACATAAAAATTGCTTCAATGATCCTGACGTTACAGTTACTTACCAAAGTTTGCCTTTATTTATTTTCTTTTTTTAATAAGTCAATTTCCATTTCATAGCTCAAAGCCCCATCCAACCTGGCCTTGAACACTGCTAGGGAGGGGGCAGCCACAACCTCCCTGGGTAACCTGTTCCAGTCTTGATAATACTTTCATTCTGTGCAAACCCTCCTCACTCATTCCTCCTAGCTGCTATAAGATGCTGTATCTAAACTAAGACTTTTGCAGCTTTATTATACAAAAGGGTGAAAAGAGTTCACCCTAAAACCTGCACGCAAATAGACCCCTTCTTCTCCACAAAGTATTTTCAAAAAATTTGAACTGAATTTGGCGCATTACAGCCAAGTCTTTGCTCTGTCATTGGCTTTAACACTAATTTGAAGGATCTCATCTTTGTGATGCAGTATTCTGTTCCTAAGCTTATGGAAGGAACTGTGCAAGGTTGCCAGATGGAGGCTCACACTGTTCCTTCTAA
>VZRW01003224.1:39466-60544 GCA_013398125.1 Aegotheles bennettii | reverse complement strand
CTGGACACAGTACTCCAGGCGGGGTCTCACAAGAGCAGAGTAGAGGGGGAGAATCCTCTCCCTCGCCCTGCTGGTCACGCTTCTTTTGATACAGCCTAGGATATGGTTGGCTTTCTGGGCTGCAAGTACGCACTGCCAGCTCATGTTGAGCTTTTCATCAACCAACACCCCCAAGTCCTTCTCCTCAGGCTGCTCTCAATCTGTTCTCCTTCCAACCTGTATTTGTGCTGGGAAAATAAAAAAAAATGTCAATGTGGTCATGATATGGGACATAGGCCTTTCTCGCTGTGGTGACACCTTTGGTGTGGATGGACCATCATCCATTGACTGGCCTTACTAATGTGGTATAAAAGACTCCAGTTGATCTTATATGCAGTCAAATTCATAAATTAGAAGGCCGTGGCAGCCTGCCTGTCACAGCACCTGATCTGCATCACACAAGCCACAGTGTTGTGGCCAGTCTGCTGTCGAATTTGTAACTTTTGATGTTTTTAAACTCTATGTTTTAGGTGCTTGGTCAATCCTGATGTTAAGATTCTTTTTTAAAATTAGTAGTTACTCTTGCTGTGTCAGAAGTAAGGGCTGATACACTAATTTTTCTAAGTTTGAATTGAAATTCTTGTTCCATGAATCCTGCTGGGTTTTAGCCCGATAGGTGAAAGGACCTCTCTTCTATTAAAGAATCTGTGTCTGCTCAGAAGCCTTCATGAAATCATGTTTACAGTTTCACTTGACTGAACAAATAAAAACAACTTTTTAAATGGCTTATTGTAAGGCAGGTTTTAAAAGTCTTAAGGATTTTGCACTTTTTAAAATGCTCAGTGAAGTGCACAAATGTTCGACAGGGTTTTTTGCATTTGGTATATGCACAGGCAATATTACTGCCTTCCTTCTCCACCTTTTCTTCTGCGTGTATCTGAGAGGTTTAGATCACATTTGAAAAAAATAGTGGGGAAGGCACACTCTCAGTCCTAAGTATGATCGTTTAGACTTCTGTGTCTGTAATGCTAAGATGTTACCCATGCTGTAGATGTCTGCAGGAGATCTGGTGGCCTGACTTGTGCTCAGCAGTGCAGCTGGATCTGACTCTAGGGGCTATGGAGACGAGAAGAGGTTGCAAGCAGTGCTGCTGCCCAGAGCTTGCCCTGCTGCCGCTGTGGCATTGGGCAAGGTCTCCACTGAGCTGATTAGACTTGAGAATTAGCCCGCCCCGCTCTGCACTATGGCCTGATCTTGCAGCCCTTTTTGAGGTTTCCAGCGGTGTTAATCTTATATTTGTCTGAGTAAAGACTGGCTTGTTTAGAACCTATATTTGATGAAACTAATAATTCACTTAATGGTGAGCTTTTAGAGTACAGTTAGCTGGAGCTCTTGGAAAGCCCCTCACCATTCATGTAGCGCTCCATCCTGCTCTCATCTGTGTGCTGCCTGCATAAAGTCTGCAAGGAAATCTGGCTGGAGGTGGCTTGACTGAGAAGAGGTGGGAGGTTGTCTACACTTAGCACTGTCTCAGAAAACATTATAGCACCTCCTCCTACAGAAATAATTGCAGGACAGTAAGGAGGTTACCAAGTGAGAGGGGAAACATGCTCTTAGGAGGGCAGCATGGGCTAATTTTCTGTTGAATTTCTTTAGCAGAATTGGCCCTGTGATGTCCATATTTGTGAATGTACTCACAGTGTTTGGAGAGCTAGAAATATAATTAATTATAGCTTGGCTTTTTTGTCTTATTTCTTTACTTTTCAACAGAATATTGAGAATTTTAAATACAGAATTAATTGATGTAGTGTTCTAAGAGCAGCAGGAGCTGTGCTTTGCATTTGCAGGAAGGAGGCTGAATGTGTATGTACACTAAATGTATTAGTATGAATTGAATAATGAGTAACCTAATCAGATTTTTAATGAAGCTTACCTGTTATACTGTGATAACTACCAGTTATCTTGGGCCTTAAAGCTAAGTAGATCCTTCCCCACTTTGCAACCTGTTTGGTTTTAGATGCGAGTTCCTTACAGAAAAGAAGCAGTGCTTAGGTGAGGCACTGATCTCGGCTCATCTATTGACCAGAAACATTTCTCCAGTGCAGGCGCTGCCATAGTCCACAAGCTGTCTCTTAAAAAACAAGTTAAAATGGTAACAGGTTCGGCCTGAATGAAGGGTGGTTCATCGTGGCCATGAAGATTACTGATAATGTCAGTGTCGTAGGCTCCTCTTGGAGGTATTTGCAACCATGTTCAAAAGCACAAATCAAAATAATCCTCAGGAGTATTTCATAGGCGATAAGGAGATAACAGAGGAACAAGAGTAGGTAGTTGCTTAAAATCCTTTCTTGTGTGTGAAAATTTTGTTTTTAGGGAGGACAAAAGCATGGAGTTATTTGAGGTCTGAAAGCTGGTCATTAGATACACAATTCCATCTCCAGACTGATGGACTACAAGATCTTTCTTCCTAGCTAAGAAGCTGGTTCCGACAGGTCTTTTTGAGCAATTTTCAATGATTAGTAATCTCTGCAAATGTTTTTCTTTCACTTGCATCTCCTTGGACCAAGGAGAAGAGGGGGTTGGTCCATATCAGAGATCTCTTCCAAACTCAGCTGCTCTGTGGTTCTCTGAAGGATAAACTCTCAGTTCTGTATTACATTGAGCAAAGAGCAGTTGTTTTGCACTGGATTTTGAATGTTTTGTACATTGCCATGTGCAGCTCTCAGCGGTGTCTGTTGATACAGTAGCTGATGCGTCTGTTGTAGTTGTGCTATGACATTTGATGTGGATTAAGTTGCTCCAGCTGAGATGTTTTGACTGAAAAATGCAGAGGTCCACATATGGCAGGATTAGTATTAGAATCATAGAATCAGAGAACCATTATGGTTGGAAGGGACCTCCAGGGTCATCAAGTCCAACCTTTATCCCATCATATTCCTAACCATTAGACCATGGCCTCAAGTGCCTCATCAACCCCTTTTTTGAACACCCCCAGGGATGGTGACTCCACCACCTCCCTGGCCAGGCTATTCCAGTGCCTAACCACCCTCTCAGTGAAGAACTTCTTCCTAATATCCAACCTAAACTTCCCCTGACGTAACTTGAGGCCATTTCCTCTCATCCTGTCATTAGCAATTTGGGAGAAGAGACCAACACCAGACTCACTACAACCTCCCTTTGGGTAGTTGTAGAGGGCAATAAGGTCTCCTCTCAGTCTCTTCTTCTCCAGGCTAAATAACCCCAGTTCCGTCAGCCGGTCTCCATAAGGCTTGTTTTCCAGACCTCTCACCAGCCTCGTTGCCCTTCTCTGGACTCGCTCCAGCACCTCAATGTCCTTCCCATCCTGTGGTGCCCAGAACTGGACGCAGCACTCAAGGTGCGGTCTCACGAGTGCCGAGTACAGGGGCACCAGCACCTCCCTACTCCTGCTGGTCACACCGTTTCTGATACAGGCCAGGATGCCATTGGCCTTCTTGGCCACCTGGGCACACTGCTGGCTCATGTTCATTAGAAATTATGTCTGGAGAGATTGACTAAACATGACTCTGAAGTGTTTTTTAATACAAAGTAGTGATGCTCACCCTTGCAAACAAACCATGTTAAAATGTTTGCATACTAATTACTGTGCACTTGCTTGATTTTTCAGATTGTCCCTTTGATACACAAGTATGCCTGCAATAACAGTCCTGTTAAAGCAGCACAGCGCAGACTCCTGATGCCGTGTCCCTGGGCACAGGAGCAAGGTCTGAGTTACAGTTATGTGCAGTTCTGATGGTTGGTCCAGCACTCACCTGGTGGCAGGGGGAAAATGCACCTTTATCTGCTGCAGGAGAAGGCTGGGGAATGAGAGGGAGGCTACCAGTCCTGGGAAGTAACGGAGCAGGACGAAAGCAGACATTTCCTTGCCTTCTCCGACATTATCACTGAGATCTTCAAGGCAGAAGGGGATACAAGTGCAGGAAGAGTTTTTTGGAGGTGATAGGACTGTCATGTAGGACGTGGGCAGACTGGGGAGTGGATTTCTAATGGGGAGATTGTGATTGTGTTGAATTTGCATCTAAATTCTTGCAAAGTTAATAGTAATATAACAAATGTTGCTTTAACAGCTTCATTCTCTTTCACTCCTGTCACCTTTCCTGCTTATATTCACAAACATGACCAGAATACATTTTCTCCTTTGTCACTCCCTGCCTCTTCTTGCTCCCAGATCGACAATTTCAATTTAGCTGGTGTTAATATAACTCCAAAGCAATTTGGAATTCTATTATTCTGAAAGAAACTAAAGCAAAATTGGTCTCTTTTCTGCAGACGTGTGCATATAATTAAAATCATTCAAACAGTTAAGTGTGCTTGGAATCAGGCTCTGGATTTGTACTTTATTGGTAACCTCCCATTGAAAACCAAGGTTAATTCATCTCTGTACTTACACTTTGAAGGCATTAAAATGCTTACTTAACCGGTTAAAACTGTTGACTAGGAAAGATTTAACTGTCTGAATATAAAGTTGTTTGTGGTGTATGACTTGGAAAAAGATTTTTTTTAAAAAGTGTAGTGAATTGTGTTTGTGTTGTCTCACAGACATTTCAAGTTTCTTTAATGGGCTTATTTTACAAATGTCTTCACCTTGTTTTAGGTCTTTTTTTTTTAATAGGAAATTTAGAGCTTTATATAGGAAGTGAAATAGCTCTTCTGTTTTCACTGCTTGAGAGTGGGTGATTGTTTGATTTGAGTTACGTATGGGCTAGCTCACCTACAAAATGCAAGCTTATAAAATATTTTTTTCTTACTTTCTGATCAGACAATTCACTTGAATAAAACCCAAATATTGTTACATATTATAAAGTATTCCTCTCATGTAAAGAAAAGTCTATGACTTTTTAATGAAAATCCCGATTTCCATGCTGAGACCAATTCACAAGCATGTGTCGTTGTCTGGCCACGACTGGGAAGAGCACCCACTGCTTCTGGCTTTTCATTGAGAAAGTTTCCTGAGCCTTCAGAAAGTACTATCCTGCTGATGCTGCAGGCAACCTTGCCTGAAAAGCTGGTCTAATTTATGAGCAGTGTGGGAGCTGCTCGTGGGTAGGGAGTTGCAGATATCTGATACGACTGTTGGAGGTTGAGATTGGGGGACGAGTGTATGGATGAGCTTGCTTACCAAGTACCTGTACCCTTGGCTAACTGTGGCAGTTCGGCTGGTTGTGACCGTGGGGTTTGCGTGGATGAAACTAGGAGGTAGCCAGCACATCCTCTGCAGGCTTTTTAAATCAGACATGGAACAAAACAAAAGTTTTGGGGATTGCAGGGAGAAAGCTCCCTGGTCTCTCTTTAGAGGGGAAGTTTTAGGCTTCTCAGTTCCTCTTCACTAGATCTAAGCTGACTTGCATGGGCCCATCTGTGCATCTTTCACTGGTTTACTTAGAAATAGCAGCATGGTACTTGGAGAACTGAGGTGTTTCTCATAGAGTTTTGACAGAGTTTGAGTCTAGAAAGAGGTTTTATGGGTAGCAGAGACTTGTCTGTACACATTACATCACAACTTGATGAGATCAGATAAATAGCCAGTGGGCCTGTGTATAGAAAAACGGGTCATACATGTACTCTTGTTCTGACTCTGACTTGTGTGGATTTTTGCATTACCTGAGGTAGTATCTGCCTCTCTTCCCATTCCTTTAGATAATGGAGTGCTGAGTGTGTATAGGTGGCTAAGCCCTGTGACCTTTGGTTGGTATCAGGGCGCACAACTGGTGATGAACACTGGAGAAACAGCTGAGAAGCAAAGCAGTTACCTGTGGGAAAGCTGAGTCACTGCATAATCTATAATCTTTTTTTGTCCCTAGTTGTTTTTGTTTTGCTCTCCTGGATAATATTTTTATCAAACAAAGCTTGTATCACCCAAGCAGTTTAAATGCTAAAGGTAACAGGACTGTGAAGTCTGAACTGCATTGCTCTTGGTGAAACCTTTTGACTTCTTGATCTGTGCTGTGGCTTTGGTGGAGAAAACAGTGCTCAGCCATCTTAAAAAGAAGGTAAAACACAATATTCAGGTGCACCAACTCTAGTGGTCATGACTAATCTTTCCTGTTCCTTGAAATAGCAGTGTGGCTAGATAAAGATTCATATGTTCGGCTTTTTTCTTTGATTGATTTTTAAGGCAGTGAGATCAGACCTAATGAGGGTGGGAGAACATCTGCATTGATCTCACGTATTGCAGAGGTCATGGAATTTGTCCTAGCTGTTCTCCACAACACCCAAGAAAGATATTGTGATATGGTGTCAATCACTTTATAGCCCTCATTGACAAGGATGTTTTCAAAAAGTGAGACTACACTGCGTATGACATTTCAGCAATAGTCACCAAGGGATGTCATCTCCTAAATATAGGAAGAGAACAGCAGGTAAAGCTTTTAATGACACTTGAAGCAGTAGTAAAAGAGTCTGCTCCCAGCAGCTATTAAATAACTCCCAGTGCAGAGGCAGGAGGAGCTTGAGGTCCATGGGAGAAGGGAAGAAGAGTAAAACATTTTGAAAACTGTGAAAATGTGCTCCTATCTGTGTTTTTTCTGTGCCCTGTGGATCTTCAGGGTGTGATTGCTGCTGTCAGGAGCATGGTGGGCAGTGCTGTTTGGTTCAGTACCCCTATTTTAGGTGCTGTTTGCCAAGCGATTGTTAAGGGGGATGGCCAGAGCCAACAGTGATGCAAGGGGAAGGCAGAGTGAAGTTCAGCTATGCTTGTCTGCTTTATTAATGATGTTTTAAAACTTAGACACCAAAAATAGTAGCTTTGCTGTGCCTCTTTGTAAATCTATGTGAGACTAAAGAAACAATTCTGAACTGAAACACAGTCTCCCAGAAGGGCTTTTTTCAGCACTGAGCCAAATTATTTTTTAAATTGGGGGGCTTAGCCCTCCAAGGAAGCCATAAATATGTCTTTAGCTCAGCTGTAGTGGGTTTTATATTCCCAGTTGTCCTATTAAGGGAATTAGGCAAAGAAAACAGGAGACCATTCTCCCTAGTAAAAATACTAGCAGCTGTTTTATTGCAATTTAAGTGATACTGCACATAGTGTTTGGCCACATCTAGGTTCATGAAATTTTAATGTCTCAGTGGCTGAAACTGGCCACTTCTGGTTTTTTGGATCACAGCTGGTGCAGATGTTTTAAGTGTTTCTTGATAATTGTGTCTAAGGTTGAGAGAAAACAATCTTTTTTATCTTGGAGGAGGAGGGAATAAGCAGACACAGAATAATTTATGTTGGAAAGGAGCTCCAGAAATCATCTGGTCCATCCCCTGCTCAAAGCAGAGCTAACTCCAAGTTAGATGAGACTAGTCTTGAGAATCAGGGATGCAGAGTCCAGCACTGCTGCGCTCCCTCTCCAGGTGGCAGTGGGGCAGTTGTTTTTAGCTTACGTCTAAGTGAGCAAGTCTTTTTCTGCAGAGCTGCTTTCTAGGCAGTTGGTCCCCAGCTGTGCTACTGCATGGTGTTGTCTGTCCTGGATCCATCTTGCCTTTGCACTTCCTAAAGTTCCTGTAATCCAACCTCTCTACTGTGCTGAAGTTTCTCTGAATATCAACTTTCCCCTCCAGACTGTTAACCTCTTTCCCTAATTTGGTTTCACCTGCAAACTGGCCAAGGGTGCTCCTCATCACATTGTCTGTGTCACTGATGAAGATGTTAAAAAGAATTGGCTTGTAATCACGTACGACTTAAGATTTTGAACCTTCAGCCACCTTTTGAGCCTGATGGTCGAGGCAGTTTTTCATTTACCTCACACTGTACTTATCTAGTTGGTGTCTTCCCAGTTAGACTGCTAGCATATTATGGGAGACTGTGTTAAAAGCCTTGCTGAAGTAAAAGGAAAATTTTGTTTTCCCCAAAGCCAGTCATTCCATCCTAGAAGGCGATTAGATTGTTCAGTCATTATTTGTTCCTACTAAATCCATAGTAGCTGTTCAAATCACCTCTTTACTCTTCATAAGTTGGAAATGGACTCAAGGACTTACTCTGTGATTTTCCCTGGGACTGAAATAAATCTGACAGACTGTTGTTCCCTGGATTGCGTTGCTTTCCTGTTTTGAAGATTAGTGTAACTTTTACTTCCTCCAGTTAATGTGAGCTCTCAAAGGTGAGAGAGGGCAGCCTTACAGTGATCTTGACCTGTACCTTCTGCATGTTCAGGTGAATCCTGTCTTTTCCAGTCTACTTATGTGTGTCTAATCTAAGTAAGTAGTCCTTAACTCAGTCACCTTTTACTAATGAGAAGCAGTTTGAAAAAAATGAAGTACTATACAGAGAGACATGGTGCTTGAGAGCAGACCTTGTCAGTGAAGAGTAAGTCAAGGAAGATACCAAAGGTATCAGCATTCTCCTTACTCCCTTTTGCTGCTGACATATCTGTAGGAGCTCTCTGTTGCCTTTCCCATGCCTTGCGGGCTTCCCATCCCTTGCAGAACTCCAGCTGAGCTGCGGACTTCCTAGCGCTCTCCTTGCATTCTTCCTATGTTTCTCCCAGGGAGCCTCTCCCTGCTTATACCTTCTGTACACAGCTTTTTAAGTTTGAGCTGTCTCAGGAGTTTCCCATTCAGCCAAATTTGCTTTCTGCCTTGCCTCCTTGTTTTTTCACACACTGGGATGGATTGTTCATGTCCTTTAGAGAGGTTGTCTTTCAATTTCAACCATTTCTCCTGAATATCTTGGCATTTAAGGTAAATATTCTACAGGCTACTACTTAGTAATTTCCTGATCAAGCAACTAATTTCCTGCTCTGAAATCCAGGATCCTTATTAATAGAGTTATTTGCCTTCCTCACTTTCCTCAGTATTTCAAATTCTTACATCACCTCATAGTCATTCTGTGTAAGGCTGCCATCAGCCTTCATGTCCCTAGCCATTTCTTCCTTAATTCGTACCATGTCCAGCAGTGTGCCTGGTCTGCTTAAAGGAGTGCCTGCAGAAAAAAAGTCTTTGATGCTTTCCAGATTGCCTGTGTCCTGCTGTTCTGCTCTTCCAGCAAAGATCTCAAAGTTCCTCATGAAAACAGGCCCTGTAATTGTGAGGCTTCCTCCAGGTGTTTAAAGAAAACTTTGTCCACTTTCTCCTCTTGACTGGCCAGTCCATAGCATATGCATACCATGTTTATACCCCATGTTTGCTATCCTCGTGATCCTGATTCATAAGTCTTCATCTTTGACTTTTTGGATCAATGATGGGTTGTGTTGTTGAAATACTGGGAAAACAGTGTGCAATATTTTAACAAAGTACTAGACACTTATTAAACTGGTGAGAAAAAGTTTGCACACAAGAGAAGTATGGGATTACTCTTCCTCACTGCTTGACTTGGGACAAGTAGTTTCTCCTCTCATTTCCTTCCCTGTGTGTCAGACTGTGAAGTCTCTGTGCTAGGGACTGTTCTGTACATCAGGTCAGTGTGTCCTCTGCCCTAATATAATAAAGAGAGCTGATGTGCAAGCACTGCTACCTTCCAAAGACTACAAGCATCATTGCATTAGTATTTCTGAATGTACCCTGCATCCTGTCTTCATGGAAGCTGAAATTGGCTGATACAGAGAACCTGCAAGTCAACTGCCCAGTGGCAAAGTAGGATGGGAATGTTCCCATGCACCAGAGCAAAGCTGGAAGAAAATCTGGTTGCTAACAACAAGTGTATGTTTGTACAGGATTATCTTGTTAGCAGGAACATAGTGACGTGGAAAAAAATACACTATAATTTGCTCTGCCAAGTATAAGGGTTTTTAATTTCCCTGAGTTATAGCAATAAGCCAGTTTAGGACAAGAGAGCAGGATGAAAGCAAAAGGATTTGAGGGTGTTGTTCGATGAGAAGCTCAACATGAGCCAGCAATGTGTGCTTGCAGACCAGAAAGCCAAGGGTATCCTGGGTTGCATAAAAAGAAGTGTGACCAGCAGGTCGAGGGAGGGGATTCTCTCTCTCTACTACTCTCTTGTGAGACCCCACCTGCAGTACTGTGTCCAGTTCTGGAGCTGTTGGAGGGATCCAGAGGAGGGCCACAAAGATAACCAGGGGGCTGGAGCACTTCTCCTATGAAGACAGGCTGAGAGAGCTGGGGTTGTTCAGCCTGGAGAGGAGAAGGCTCCAGGGAGACCTCATAGCAGCCTTCCTGTACCTAAAGGGGCCTACAGGAAAGCTGGAGAGGGAGTTTTTACAATGGCATGTAGCAATAGGACAGGGGGAAGCAGTTTCAAACTAAAAGAGGGCAGATTTAGATTGGATATTGGGAAGAAATTCTTTCCTGTGAGGGTGGTGAGACACTGGCACAGGTTGCCCAGAGAGGTTGTGGCTGCCCCCACCCTGGCAGTGTTCAAAGCCAGGTTGGATGGGGCTTTGAGCAACCTGGTCTAGTGGGAAGTGTCCCTGCCCATGGCAGGGGAGTTAGAACTAGGTGATCTTTAAGGTCCCTTCCAACCCAAACATTCTATGAGTCTATGATGTAGATGAGTGGATGATGAAAATAAATATTTAAATGATCTGTCCAAATAACTTATATATGTGGAAAGCTGAAGCATTTACTGTATTTTTCAATCAGGAGGGATCTTTACATAGTCTTGAATACCTGACATTTTCTTTGTTCAGTGTCCACCAGGTTAAAGCAAGCTTTATTTTCTTCTTGTAGTATTTAATAGAGCCTTCTTGTTTGGATTACAAAACATGGATATTATCAGTGCACTGTGCACTTCACTCTATACCTTATGCAGAGGAAGCCCCATTCTTAGGCTCAAATATGTGCCTAGGACCTTAGTTAAGCAAAAATGATTTTTTTAAACTATCCTACTTGTGATGTTCAGTTGCTTCTAACTGGGGTGCTTCCCCCACGTCCTACACTCTCTTCTGTGTTTTGCGTTACCAATAGATAAAAGCTACCTGCTGACAAGTTGTTCACCTTCATTTTCTACTGTGAGAACTGTGCTGCCTCTCTTAACTTGAGTAGTTTTAAGTAGCATTTGGACACTGTGTTGCATATTGGCCATGGTGGTCAAGTTTAGCTAGCTCTTCTATAATGTCAGGTTGCCAGTGGCTGTGGATCAGACAATAAAGGACAAGTGGTTTAATTAATCGTAGTGCAATTTTGAGCCCACTGCTGCAATCAGTTGATCATGTTTATACATGTACTTATTCTGACTTAAAATACTACTGAAATAAAGGAGACTTCAACGGACAAAGTGAGGATTTGCAAGATCCATCCCTTGCTAATATCAGTAGTTATGCCGTGTTTTGAACAAGACTGGATTTACTTTGATTTCTAGATTACTGCAGGTTACATTGAGCAGAACATTTAATGTATCTCATTGATTTTCCCTGTAATACTGTTGAAACACAAGTCACTGCTTTAATAATTTGTTTTACTATTAAAATTCTGTATGCCGATCTGGTCCCCTGGGATATCAGTATGTAACCAGATATTCCTTGATATAATCAGATTCTGCAAGGAATATGCTGTTACTTCAAGACTCGGCAGTAGAAAGCTTCATCAAAAAGGAAAATTTATCTAATATTTAGAGTAAAATGCAGTTCAAAGAAACAACCATGAAAAGCAGGGTTGTACAAAATTTTAGGACATTTCTCAGATTAAACTAAGCAAAATCCAAGCCAGAATTTAAGATAATTTGTCATGACTCCATCTATTGTTAAGAAGAAAATGTTGCAGCTGTCACTTCAGTTGGTAGGGTTTGTTCCAATTCAGTTAAAATAGCATCACTATCAGAAATGACTGACTAGCAGGATTTCATTTCATTAACTTACTTGCCACAGCATGTGTGCTTTGGAAAGTAGTTTTGAAAAGCACCTACAAAAGCATCAGTAGCAGGCAAAACCTGTGTTCTGAACTCATTTTGATGCTAGGAGTTGGATCTCTGAGGGCCTAGTGCTACAGTTCATTTCAGAAATACAAGTCCTGCTGACCTTGAAGGAGTTATGCAAGCTGTGTGATGTAAGCTGAGGAGCAGACCTGCTTGATGCAGTGAGTCTGACCAGAAGCATTCCCTCCAGCTGGGACAGTGGGAGTGAGGACAGTGGGAGTGCAGCTCTGCCTGCAGTCAGACAGTATTTCTGTATAAGCTGCCAGACTTCACCAGCAGGTACTCGAAAGGCTAGGGGTAGACAAGGGTAATAAGCACCTCCTAGGGTCAGCTCATCTCTCCATAAAGCAAGACAAAGTCCCTTAAAGAAGAATGAGCACATGTTTGCAGATGTCCTCACCTTTATCAGCTGCTTTTGTGTGAACATCTAAATGCTGAGCAAGATAAGTTGTTTTTTTGTTTTGTGGTTGTTCTTTTTTTTTATTGGACGAACCGTGAGATAGAGAATTTTGCATAGCAAAGTGTCTTACATGTTTTGTATTCAACTTTGTTAAGTTGTGGAAAATAACTTCATAGGCAAAGGCATGTTAAAGCAGTATGTCTGCCTCTTGTCAAGAGCATGCAGTGAAGTTTCTGTGTTTTATCAGTGGAATGCTGTCCTTGGCTCTATCTGTTGTACTTACGTAACAAAGAAAAGCAAAGAATATCAGAGGTAAATTTGAGAAGGAAAACAGCATTCAGTAACCTTGTTGATGACCAGATGAGATGTGAAATACAGAAAAGTTCAGAAGGGTTACATGTCCTTGGCATTTTTCAACTCTTATTTTAGCTGGCTGTAAAGGTCTGTGGAGGGTGTTGTTGGTTTGGCTTATTTTTTTCTTTGGTTCTGCAAACTAGATGGTGCACAATTCAGTGTGTAGGACCAGACACTTCTTGGCTCTAGGGATTTATTATGTGATTAGCTTTGCTGGAGTTACACCAGGATTGCTTTGACATTCAGAGCCTGCTGACTTCAGTGAGCTTAAAGACATAAGTAAGAGCTAGAAGAGAGTGAGGGAGTGCCCAGAAAAGCAATGAAACAGGCACTACCTTTCACTCAAGTTCCTGGGAGGTGCCGATGGAGTAAATGCTGCCAGACAAATGTAGTGTATTGAAAAAAAGGGCAAGGGAGGAGTCTGTTAGTGAGTCAGATGGTACAGGTCAGAAAATTGTGTTTATTAAGGAAAAATCACTAATGACTTCCAGTATTTGAATACAATATTGATGATTTTCCTCTGTTGTGTTTTTAGGGTCTCATGACTCATTTAGCTTCTACATCGATGAAGCCTCTCCAGTTGGGCCTGAACAGCCAGAGACGGTCCAGAATTTTGTGTCTGTGTTTGGGACTGTGGCTAAAAAGCTGATGAGAAAGTGGTTGGCTACACAGACCATGAACTTCACCAGCCAGCTGGGGGCAGGTATACGGTATTTTGATCTTAGAATTTCCACCAAGCCCAGAGACCCAGACAATGAACTCTACTTTGCTCATGGTTTATTCAGTGCCAAAGTCAAGGAGGGTCTGGAAGAGATCAATGCATTTCTCACTGACCACCCAAAAGAAGTGGTCTTCTTGGACTTCAATCACTTCTATGGGATGCAGAAATACCATCATGAAAAGCTTGTCCAAATGCTCAAAGATACATATGGAAACAAAATGTGTCCTGCTATATTTGCCCATGAAGTCAGCCTCCAGTACCTGTGGGAAAAGGAACACCAAGTGCTGGTGTTCTACCACAGCCCAGTGGCTCTTGAAGTACCATTTCTTTGGCCAGGTCAGATGATGCCAGCTCCTTGGGCAAACACAACAGACCCGGAAAAACTGATTCAATTCCTCCAGGCATCAATCACTGAGAGAAGAAAGAAGGGCTCCTTTTTCATATCTCAAGTAGTGCTGACGCCAAAGGCTAGTACTGTGGTGAAAGGGGTTGCTAGTGGGCTCAGAGAAACGATCACAGAAAGGTAAGTTTCTGGTGGGTAATGTGTGCTGAATGTGTGGTCTAGTAATGCTGCTTTTCTAATTCCTTTTAAAAAAACTCCAGCAGATGTGTTTCTTCCATGCTACTGAGTGTGAGTCAGAACTTGGACATAATCCTAAAAGATTTAAAGAGAAACACATTAAAGGAAAAGCTTTTGTATCTTGAAAGACAATCTGGCACTAAAGCCTCATGAGATCTTATGGGATTGGCTTAGCCTTTTTTTTTTTTCCTGAGTGCAGGTTCTTCCATTTGTTTTGTTTTTTCAAATGTGGTTTCCTACCATGAGCACTGAACAACTTGCCTTGGATTTTCTTACTGGATGTGGACAGATGTATCTGAATGATCTAGATCACATAAATTTACCCAGTATTAGGTAAATAATTTTTTCATTTTGGCTTATTAGCAAAGCCTGACACTGCAGGATTTGCATCCTTAACTACCTCTACACACCTTAATGATGTGTGGCTTTTCTCTGCATACCACCACACATTATATCAAAGGTCAGGACACCATTGGAGTGAATTTGCCTCCTAACCGCCCTTCATTTATCATACAGGAAAGAGACTGCAGAACATTGTAGTGGTTGTGTACATAGAAATGCTGACAGGCCATTAGTTGTTAAATTACAAAAAAAGCTGCCTGTGCAAGACATTGATAAATCACAGCCAATTTTCAGCCTAAAGGCATATATGTGTGACTGTGTTCCTGACAACTTGGTGGGAAACCTGAAATTTAATGCCAAAACACAAGAGCTTGGTTTTTTTTCCTCTTAAAAAAAGAAGGGTTGCAGAGTATAAAAAATTTATAATGGGGATCAGTGGCCTGCTAATGTATGCCTTTTGCTATAGCAAATTTTGTGATTATAACTAACTTGAAATGTCAGTAAATAGTTTGACCAGAATATGTGGAAATGTTGTTTTTCCAAATTGCAAATGAGATTTTCACATGAGCCACAAGTGTGTAATGACGTCTGCTGCATGATTACTTTTTTCCTTTGCATAATTCTTTTAATCATTGCAAAAGAAATGGACCTTTAAAATTATCTCCAAAGCTGGTATTTAGTCTTCCAAGTGTGGCATCTCATTTTGAAATCCTACTACTTATTACAAAAATTCACTGCAGGAAAACACGGACTTGGAATGTGTGCTAATCTACACAGAAACTGAGCTTGTATATTGAGTTAACTGCTCTGAAAGTAAACATCAAGTATACTGAGAACTGTTCCTCATTTGGTGATGACACTGTTAAAAATAAATAGATTAGCAATTAAGGGATGCAGCACAATTAGTAACATTTAAGGAATTATCTTCAATCTCACTGTATTAATGTTTCAATTACTTAAAAGTATGTAATCCATACTAAAGGAGCCAGGGCATGTGTTGCAGCTGCACCGTGTTTGCTACTTTGAACGATCTCATAATTATTTGTAAAAAGATTATTCTGTGCTTTTTGGAATCATAGGATCACAGAATGGTTTGGGTTGGAAGGGACCTTAAAGACCACCTAGTTCCAACCCCCCTGACATGGACAGGGACACCTCCCACTAGACCAGGTTGCTCAAAGCCCCATCCAACCTGGCTTTGAACACTGCCAGGGTGGGGGCAGCCACAGCTCCTCTGGGCAACCTGTGCAAGTGTCTCACCACCCTCATAGGAAAGAATTCTTCCCAATATCCAATCTAAATCTACCTTCTTTGAGTATGAATCCATTTCACCTTGTCCTGTCTCTACACACCCTTGTAAGAAGTCCCTCTCCAGCTTTCCTGCAGACCTCCTTCAGGTACTGGAAGGCTGCTGTGAGGTCTCCCTGGAGCCTTCTCCAGGCTGAACAACCCCAGCTCTCTCAGCCTGTTTTCATAGGAGAGGTGCTCCAGACCTCTGATCATCTTCGTGGCCCTCCTCTGGACTCACTCCAACAGCTCCATGTCCTTCTTATGTTTGGGACTCCAGAACTGGACACAGTACTGCAGGTGGGGTCTCACAAGAGCATAATAGAGGGGGAGAATCCCCTCCTTTGCCCTTCTAGTCATGCTTCTTTTGATGCAGCCCAGGATACAGTTAGATTTCTAGTCTTCAAGTGCACACTGCTGGCTCACGTTGAGCTTTTAATCTACCAACACCCCCAAGTCCTTCTCCTCAGGGCTGTTCTCAATCTGTTTTTCTTCCAGCCTGTATTTTTGCTTGGGATTGCCCCAACCCATGTGCAAGACCTTGCACTTGGCCTTGTTGAACTTCATGCAGTTTGCACAGGCCAGCCTGTCAAAGTCCTTGCCTCCAGCATGTTGACTGCACCACACAGCTTGGTATCATCGACAAACTTGCTGAGGCTGCACTTGATCCCACCATACATGTCACTGACAAAGATGTTAAAGAGCACCAGTCCTAGTACTGACGCCTGAGGAATGCCACTTGTCACTGATTTCCACTTGAACATTGAGCTGCTGACCACAACTCTTTGAAAGAGCACAGTGAAATATTCCTCTGTAGCCAACAAAAGATGATTGGTGTAATAGCTCTTCATTGCAGCTGCTTGTGGTGGTGAAGGTCCACATGTTCAAATTGCAGTACAGCAGTATCCCAAGGTGATGCATTTCAGAAGAAGTGATTTTATTCGTCATCCTGTTCCCCACAGAACAGATACACAAGATGGGATGTCCTTGGTAATCCTGATTAAAAGAAAAAAACCAAACAAACCAGTTTCATGCTCTCAAGACTGAATTCAGTAGAAGATGTGGCAGGACTGATTTTTAATGATAATTCTTGCTCACAGGGTTTGCTGCTGTCATTGCACTTAATACTCTGAGTGACAATAATTTGAAAGAAGAAGAAATTATAAAGTCATCAGGCTTTCTATCTTGCACAAATACAAGAGGGAAAAGCCATTTCTCCTAAGCTCTTCCTTGGACTACAGCTCAGCATTACAAAATTTTGTAATACAGCTTTCATCTTCGTTACTTGAATCACTCGCGTGCATGCACGTTATGTTTCTTGGATTTGATTAAAAACTTTGAGGACTAACAGTATGTTTTCAGGCTTAACATTCTGTCATGAACAGTTTAGATGCCAGGAGAAATTCTTTGATTAGCAAACAGTATGTACCAAATGAATTACGTTCCCTCTGCTTACTGAATTAAATTTACAGTGAGGCATCTGCCTTCAGTATGTCTGAAAGGTAGTTGTGAAACAACCTTTTGATGAGTGTAGAGCTGTTCTTCATAATCTGGTTTGTTTTCTGATTTGCAGCGAAATTACTGATTTTATTTCTGACACTGGAGACAAGCATGATACTTGCTTTTTGTCTCTGTGATTAATATAGAGGAAAAATAGATCTCCTTCAGAGGATGCAAGAGTCCTGTGGTACTTTTAAGACTTTCAAGAAACAGAAAATAAAGACATACCCAGATGATTGTCACTTGATTTCCAAATTAATCTCTAGGGTTAATATTCCCTGTAGCTCTCATGTGCCCAAATCCTTGCCCACTGTGCTGAAGTGTCCCCCTTGTCAACTAAAGCAAAAAAAAAATGGTCCTGCACATAAGGTTGAACCTTTGAAGTGAAGGCAAAGCAGCCATGCTATTAACAAGAGGGGTGGTAAGTAGGCCAAAGCAGATCTCTGGAGAAAAGCCACTTCTGGGTGCATTCATAAACTAAGCAGGGACAGATTTAGCTAAGCAAATAGGTAGTTCTTATATGAAAAAGTATCACTGGAATCGCAAGAAGTGGGATTTTTGAGTCAGTTACTGAGGGTGCACTCCTCCCAGCCGTATCTGTGTTGCGGGAAGAGTGGGATTTGATGATAGCTGTGATCCACAATTGGATACTGATGATGCCGTTTCTAAACTATTTTATGTTAAAAAGAAAAACAACAGAAGTGGCAACTGTAGTTGCTAATTGTATCCTTCCTGCTTGTGACCTTGATGTCTGTCTCAGTTACTGACTGCAGGGAAGCATGAGGTTGTTTGGGTTTAGAACTCAGCTAGCCCATAGCAGTGCAGGTGGTGTGTGAGTTTTTTTAACTGTGGAGAGAGCTCCAATACTCTCCAGAGAGGTTGTGGAGTCTCCTCCTCTGGAGACATTCAAAACCCGACTGGTTGCATTCCAGTGTGACCTGCTTTAGGTTGTCCTGCTCTGGCAATGGGGGTGGACTAGATGATCTTTTGAGGTCCCTTCCAACCCCTAACATTCTGTGATTCTGTGAAATCTCCTAGATTGCCTGCAGCTTACCATGCTGCTTTTCCAATAGATACCAGTGTGATTGAAGTCCCTCAGCAGGACAAGAGCTTGTGAGCGCGATGTCTCTTGCAGCTGGAGTAGAAAGGCTTCATCAATAGGCTCATCTCGATCGAGCAGTCTGTAGCAGACACCAACCACAAGGTTCCCTTTGTTGCCTTGGTCTCTGATTCTCACCCATAAACTTTCAACCTGTTCATGGCTATTTTTCAGAGACAGCTCTTCACACTCTATCCACCTCTAGGTGTCAAGGGCAAGCCCTCCACCCCATACTCCTGGCCTGTCCCTTCTAAATAGCCACGAAAGACAAGAGCACAGGATATTTTAATAACTTTTTAAAGGAAAAGTATTTGTCTACATACCTGTTAGTAGACTGTGGAATTTAGTACAAAAAGGAAGTTGGCATCATGATCACCAGCACTAAC
Organism: Aegotheles bennettii; assembly: GCA_013398125.1. Taxonomy (NCBI): domain Eukaryota; kingdom Metazoa; phylum Chordata; class Aves; order Caprimulgiformes; family Aegothelidae; genus Aegotheles; species Aegotheles bennettii. The sequence goes on along the minus strand of VZRW01003224.1, from coordinate 42,063 downwards.
GGTGACTTGGCTTTGACATATTGGTTTGGGGTAGTTGGCTTGGTGTTTTCTTGTGGGGAGTGGGGGTGTCTCACTGTGTTTTCCCTATTTGGTCTCCCTGTAACTTTTATCATCTTCTGCAGCAAAACACCTGCTTACAGTTACAGTAAGTGCTGTGTGACCACTTGTAAAGATATTTTATGTGGTCCTTTAATCACACTCTGAGCACAGTGTGACCCTTGTGTCTACAGAAAACAGCAAATGTTTTTCATCACAAATCATAGAATCATAGACTCATACAGTGGTTTGAGTTGAAAGGAACCTGAAAGATCATCTAGTTCCAACCCCCCTGACATGGACAGGGACACCTCCCACTAGACCAGGTTGCTCCAAGCCCTATCCAACCTGGCCTTGAACACTGCCAGGGAGGGGGCAGCCACAGCCTCTCTGGGCAACCTGTGCCAGTGTCTCATCATCCTCACAGGACACAAAATCCTTCTAATATCCAATCTCAATCTACCCTCTTTTAGTTTGAAACCATTTCCCCTTGTCCTGTTGCTACATGCCCTTGCAAAAAGTCCCTCTCCAACTTTTCTGGAGGCCCCCTACAGGTACTGGAAGGCTGCTCTAAGTTCTGCCCGGAGCCCACGCTTCTCCAGGCCGAACAAGCCCAACTCTCTCAGCCTCTCTTCATATGAGAGGTGTTCCAGACCTCTGATTAACTTTGTGGCCCTCCTCTGGACTTGCTTCAACAGCTCTGTGTCCTTCTTATGTTTGGAACTCCAGAACTGGACACAGTACTCCAGGTGGGTNAGGTGGGTTCTCATGAGAGGAGAGTAGAGGGGGGGAATCCCCTCCCCCACCCCCTGGTCACACTTGTTTTGATGCAGCCCAGGATATGGTTGGTTTTCTGGGCTGCAAGCTTATATTGCTGGTTCAGGTTGATCTTATCAGCCAACACCCCCAAGACCTTTTCAGAGCTGTTCTCAATTCATTCTCCACCCTGTCTGTATTTCACAGAATCACAGTGTTTGTACTTGGGATTGCCCTGACCCATGTGCAGGACTTTGTACGTGGCCTTGTTGAACTTCATGCAGTTTGCATGGACCCATCTCTCAAGCCTGGATGGCATCCCTATCCTCCTATGCATTAACCACACAATCACAAAAAGGCAATATTCATTCCCAGAGCCCTGCTGATGTAAGCTGTCACTAATGTCTACTGGTCTTAAAGATTTCATGCTTCAATCTGCACAACTGCTCTGGTGAAATTGTGAACGGCTCATTAAGTCAGTTGGGATGTTAGTTGGGCTTTCTTTGATCTTTCTGACATTACTTCAAATCACTAGGGAAACTCCACAACTGATAGATGCTAACAAGTGCTGAGCCCGGGGGTAATACATTTGTTGGTGCTGGGCCTCAGTCTGCCTAGCTCCTTTTATGAAGGGAACAGTTCCTTGATGGGTTGGTCCTTCTCCTCTTCAGTTATAAGGTACAAAATGAGCACAGAGATTTACACAAACAAGCCTTTCCAGATTTATTCACAAGGTGGCTTTCAAATTGATAATGACTTTCTGAAATGCAAGGACATTTAATACAAACTTGAGCCAAGTACAAACTCAGCAATTATGACAACATCCATGCCTCTATGTTGTATTAGAACTTCCATGCTGCAAACCATTCCTTCAGGACTATATGAGTAAGTAGATCTATAGGCACGTCCTTCCCAATTTTTAAGCAGAGAACTGGGCAGTTCTGTACTAATCGACATGCAGTCACTGTATGTTTGGAAGCTTGAATTTTTGATCTGTAGTTGCTCCCTGTGGTTCTGGAGTAGTAAGATGTGGATAGAAATTGTCAAGAAATTTCTGTCAGATCTTAAACACATGCTAGAGTTAGGCATTCAGGCTATAGCCAGAGCTTTGCTGGGGCAAAGCATGCAGAGGAAGAAGTAAGGGATCCTGACACCCTGGTGCCGCATCTGTGCAAAAGAAACAGCTGAAATCGGGGGAGTAGAAAAGGACTTGTAAATAGGGAAGGCATACAGGCCAAAGTTCTTAGTGATGTGCTGCCTTCGGTATGATGAACAACTTGCATAGGCTATGAAAACATGAGCCAGTAATATGTGCTTGCAGCCCAGAAAGCCAACGGTATCCTGGGCTGCACCAAGAGAAGTGTGACCAGCAGGGTGGAAGAGGGGATTCTCCCCTCTCTTGTGAGACCCCACCTGCAGTACTGTGTCCAGTTCTGGAGCTGTTGGGAGTGAGTCCAGAGGAGGGCCACGAAGATGATCAGAGGTCTGGAGCACCTCTCCTATGAAAACAGGCTGAGAGAGCTGGGGTTGTTCAGCCTGGAGAAGAGAAGGCTCCAGGGAGACCTCATAGCAGCCTTCCAGTACCTGAAGGAGGTCTGCAGGAAAGCTGGAGAGGGACTTTTTGTGAGGGCATGGAGTGAAAGGACAAAGGGGAATGGTTTCAAGGTGAAAGAGGGTAGATTGATGTTGGATATTAGGACGAAATTCTTTCCTATGAGGGTGGTGAGACACTGGCACAGGTTGCCCAGAGAAGCTGTGGCTGCCCCCTCCCTGGCAGTGTTCAAGGCCAGGTTGGATGGGACTTT
>VZRW01003224.1:0-32752 GCA_013398125.1 Aegotheles bennettii | reverse complement strand
CCTGTCCAGGTCTCGCTGAATGGCAGCACAACCCTCTGGTGTGTCAGCCACCCCTCCCAGTTTTGTGTCATCAGCAAAGTTGCTGAGGGTACACTCTGTTCCCTCATCCAGGTCATTAATGAAAATATTGAATATTACAGGTCCCAGTACCGACCCCTGAGGGACTCCACGAGTCACAGCCCTCCAACTTGATTCCATCCCATTGACCAAACTCTCGGACTTCTTCCTTTCAAGCAGTTCACAATCCACCTCACTACCCAATCCTCCAGACCACACTTCCTCAGTTTAGCTGCAAGGATGCTGTGGGAGACAGTGTCAAATGCCTTACTGAAATCAAGATATATCACATCTACTGCTCTACCATCATCTAAATAATAATAATAAATTTAGGCTGGAAGTGAGAACGGCTCTCTGCCATCAGAGCAGTGGAATTTTCCAGCAGTCTTAACAGTTGGAAAAGCAGGAGTGAGAAAGCCTACTGCTTTCAGGATGAGCTCTATCAGATTTTGAAAGAGGAAGAGGTCATTAGCAGATTCCTCCCAGGCCCCCTTCTATGGGAGAATATCATGACTGCTAACCTTTTTCAAAGGCAGCTATGCATGGTCTTGTCCATAGTGTTGCTTTGCCACTGGATATGACAAAGGGGAAGCAGGTGCCCTGACTGTATTAGTTATTGAGAAGTTGGAGAAGTCTGTGTTAGAGGAACAAGTCCTGACATGGGACTGCCTTGGCAGGAAGATAGCCTGGTGAGCGTGTCTCCTCACACTGTAGCCAGAACAAACATTTCTCACTGTGAAAGAGCAGTGACTATTCCTCAGTATCACCTAGGTGCTGTATTTGGCACAGTTATAATTGGTATAATTCAGGGTTTATCATATGAATGCTTTGGGCTTGTTAATACTGGGTTGTGAGGAAAGCAAGTGGAGGGAGTGAGGAATAGCTCAGGGAAGGCTGCTCCTGGTAAATGATTCACAGCAATGCCCAGGATGCTATTTAGGAGGATATTGCCTCTGGGATGCAGCTGATTAACAAAGGCCTGAGCTAGAAGCCAGAAAATGTATAAAGGATAATAAGCAGCTTAGTCTCCCTCTCCGGTGGGTGGAAGCAGCTGTTGTGGAGAAGCTAAGGGGTGTGTGACAGCCCAAGACTGCACAGCCTGCGGTCCAGGCGCTGCGCTGAGGTGCTGCGTGGAAAACCCTTGGTGGCAATGACAGCAGTGTAAGCAGGATCCTTGATGCTGTGTATCTATTTGATAACACATTTTGCAAGGGAAATGGTAAAGCTATCTTTGCACATGAAGACTCGGTGGAGAAAGTGGTGGAGGAAGTTCAGTACATGCAAAAAGGCAGTTGCTAATATAATCAAAGGAAATGACAGCAGGAAGCAAGAGGTGGTGCCTCTTGGAGAGAGGAACAGCAGGCAGGGAGGAATTTTGATGCTAAGCAGAAATTTGCTGGAAAAACAGATTTGTAAGCACCATTGATAATATCTATAAAATTGGGTCAAATTTGGTGACTAATTTTGTTTGAGGAAACTATGTAGGAAACATTTAATCTTCATATTTTATAACTTAATGTTTTAGAAATATTGAAATGCATTGACGGTTTCAAAATAACTTTATTCTAAAATGACACGTAATTTAAATTATTTAAACTTTAAAAGACAAAAAACTAAGAAAATAATGTTTAATTAGCTATGTTGAACATTAACTAGACAATTGCTTTTTTTTAATTAACTGAAAAACTGTGTGTTCCTATATAATTTTGTCCCCCACCATCTCATTTCCTGACTTGTTTTAATTGCAACATCATTCAAATCAGAGCTGTAATTATGCCAAATTTCTGCTACTGGGATGTGCAGCCTGAAACTCTTACTATATTCTCTACTTCTTCTTGCTGTCCAGATAGCAGCAGTGATGAAAAATTTCCATTTCCATGTGCCTTTTTTCAAAGGCAATTATTTTTTGTCATAATTTTCCATTCAAGCTTTGTTGAGTGGATTGCTTCATTGTAATATACTTGCTAATATTTCACGAATGAATCTGATTTCCACCTTCCCTGAAGAATCACAGAAGGATCCCATTCCTGGGAATGCTACAAGACCCGTCTTTTTACTGCAACTTTCCCTGATTTGAGTATGGTTGTTTTCCTTGCATTTTTCAACGTGACATTCAATATCAATTATTCTACAGTATGTCTGTCTTAATAATGTATTGTGGAGTATACTGAGCAAGGTACTATGGCAAACAGCTGTGTGCAGTTTGGTACACTTCAATTGTCTGTTCTCTGCCACTGCAGACCAACTTTATAGCTCCACTTGATGGAATAAAAAAATTAGGACCACCTAGAGCTCTTTATCTGAAGGAAAATGGAAATTGTATTCAACAACAAAGGATTCAAATATAGGTGAGACTTAGTTTAATTTCAAAGCATCTGCAGGAAGAAAACATTAATTTTTCAGACTGTGTTAACGGACTAAAAAAAAAAAAAAATCCATATTTTACCTATTTAATTAAGTAATTTGGATTTGTTGTAGTATCTATTTCAGTGGAAACTGTGCAACGATGTGTGAAATTCTGTTACATTACATACAGGGAAGTGATAGTCCTAGCAGCCAGAAGTACGAACTTTTCCAGTTACTCAAAACTGGGATTTTTTCAGAATCACTCTGCTTTGTTCATCTGTGTTCTAAGGGTCTGAGCAGGGCTAATCACTGGTAAAATTCACCTCTTCTTGTTCACTCTGGTAGACCTTGTTTCATTGTTCTCCATATTAAATTTCAGATTATTTCCCTTTTCCCCCCTTTTTTTCTTTTTAACCATTGCCTTTTAATCTATCTTTTGCTTAGATCATTCAAATTATCTATGCTCAAGAATGTGAGTTTTGTAATGAGGGACTGAGCCATCAGCAGCAAGTGAAATTGTGAACTGGGGAGTAGCTGGGCAGCTCCATACCTGGAGTCCCCTACTAAGTTCCTCAGCAGGAGAGTTCTTTCAGAAGTCCCATGGTGACAACCCTTGGCGAAAATGAAACCCTTGGCCAAGTCTGATGGAGGAAGCCTTGGTCATGAATGGTCTAGCACTGGCTACAACATACACATGTGACAAAGCAGTTCTCGCTCTGCAGGTCTTCACACCTGATTTAAAAGGTCTAATGTAGTGATTCAAGTGTAATGAGTGCATGAATAAATCATAACTCTTTTTTTAAAAAAAAATTAGAAGATAGAAGGGAAAAAAGTCCCAAATCTGTAGCTATTCCATTGATTGGTGCCAGATGTTTTCTTATATAAAGCAGAGGTTTTTTCTCTTTTTCACAGGCAGTGGAATAAGTCACAGTTCCTGTTTCCATAGTCCATGTTTATTGTTATTTTTGTGAATTTCTTGGCATTTCTTGAACAATCAGATTTCTGTGTGGAACTGGGACCAGGACCAACTGGCTCAAGCAGGTGAACTATGCGACATGCAGGCGCCTGTATAAATGAGTGTTCAGGCTTATCTGTGTTTGGGTGACAAAAGGTTGAAAAGAACAACTTCTGAGCAGTCCGTGGCTCTCTCTGCTCCCCTCCATTTTCCTAACTTAAGACTTGCACAACTGGTGTGAAAATAAGTGATGTTTCTCCCTTGTGTGATCTCCAAAGAGACAGCTGATTAGAACAGCAGTTGAAGAGCTTGTCTAATGTGATCTGCTGGATCACTGAGAAAAGCTAGGCTTTGAACAAAGGCATCCTCATGGTAGGCAGTAACTTTCCTGTTAATCCATGGGGTATCATGTATTTGTCCATAGCAGAACTAGCAGAACTATGTGTATTACAAAGCCACCTTCAGTCATGATGTAAAAGCTAAATGCCGCACTTCATGTGGTAGCAGTTCAAGCTTTTAACACTGGCACTGATCACATCAGTTCCCAGCTACACTGACAAAGAGAGTAGCCAAAACACTAGAGCCACCTTGTTAAAGAGATCATTAATACTACAGGGCTCACTGAGTCCTTTCCCAGCTGTATGCATTCCTAATGCTATTGGTTAATACTCTAGGTGCAATGGCTAAAACACAGAATCAGGGAAAAACAGGATGTTGAACATTAATCATCTCCAGAACTACCATTTGCTACTTTTAAATATTTAATTGCAATTTTGTACAAGCACAGAGGTGTAGGTTCAATAAATTCAGACAAAATGTTCTTTGAAGGGAGATCAGGAAAGGCCCTTTTGAGCTCGTTTCTGCCTTTCCCTTAAAAATGAAATGCAGAAAGCCAACAACAGCTCAATAAGAGAGTGAAGACATCTGGCCCCTAGTGACTCTGCAGAGTATGGTGCTGTGATCAGTTACAGTAAAATATTCATCTGACCCCAGCACAGTAGTCTGTGTCATCTGATTAGGTCAGTTTCAAAACTGTATAGAGCAATTGGAGATGACTGAATTATAGATAAGCATTTCAGAAGAGTAAGTTCAGGGCTGTTGTACTCTAATGTGGATGGTTCTTGCAACTTGACAGTTCATATGCAGTGGATGAGTAACATCAATTCAAGATCTGAGGAAAGGAATTCCCACCTGTGTGTCTTTGAGACTATCAATAATAACATTTCATGTAGCATTGCCCAAGTTTTCTGGTTTTAGTCAGTCTGGCCTTGGTAGTACTAATTTATGGCCCCGGTGCTGCTGCCTAGAGAGGATCTGAGGGGTAAGGAAGTGCATCTAAGGAGTTTCTTCCCAGCCCATTCATTTCAAGTTCTTATAAATCTCTGTGCTTCATTTTCTTTGTTCCTTGGTTGTGTCAATTCAACAATCTGGGAGGTCCTGTTATAGATCAAATCTCATCAATTATTTGGGCCATTTGGGACAGAGGGAGAGCAAAAATGGTTGATTTCTTTCTGTTAATCCAGACCATTTCCTTGTGCTGTTTTTTATTTTGTCCCTACAGGTCTATTAGCACAACTTGAGAGAATGATAAATTTTGATCAGGGAGCAGAAACAAACAATTGGCATGTAAAAAAAGAAGACCTTTTAAACTAGCTTTACCACAGAGAAAATTATGGTATACTGATGTACTATGGGATGGTACATAAGGTTCATGTTCTTCAGGAAAGCTTATTTACTGATGAACAGTAAATCTTTAATGAGAGCAGAGTGAGGGCATAATGAACATTCTTTAGCAGCACACCTTAATGATATTATTTTTGGTGGCATCTATTTGTGAGTACTCCAGTTGAAGCTAATCAGGATGTATAAAGATGTTTAGGTAGGGACGGTCTGAATACAGAGGAAGGCTGTGACATTTCCGTCACTGGGGGCTTGTAAGTACTGATTAAACTGAGCATTTACCAGAAGTGGTTTGTATCATTGATCTTTGTGTATTTCATCCTGCCCAGGATGGGCTGGGTGAACTTGAAAGACTTTTCAAGGTTCTTTGCAGTCATGATTTTTATGATTCAGTGACACACGAGACATCCAGTGCTCCCACCGGAGCGATGAATTCTCAGCATCCTTGAGAAGCCAAAGTCAGTGTGTGCTGAATTACAGCTCCAGAATTAATCAGTGTTCTTGCAAACGTAGTTAAAATTGGGTGAAGGGGGGAAAAGTTAAAGAGTATAGGGATTCAGATTCAGGCTCATTCGAGTACATCTTCCTGCAGAGGAGTGCTGTTTTTCTTGAACAGTAAAACCAATTTGCAAAAGGCCGCAGGGAAGCAGGGTGTGTGCTTCACTGGAGAGGGAAGAAATACCACATGTCACTTTGCCCTGAGCAAGTGGACCTGCTTCCATTCTAGCTGGTATTACTGGTAATGGGCGCTTAATGCTACGCAGCATCATGCTCTGTCAATTAGACCAGTTTCTTACTCTGGATTAGGTTGCACTGACACCCTGAACTCCAGAAAAAAACTGTTCTCTGCATTTAGTGATCAAACTCTCCTTGAACAGTGAACAGCCCTTTTGTTTTGTGTTTATGAAGTTGCTTTTCCTCCTTGAAAGCTCTGCAGAGAGGAACGGCTGTTTTGCCATGGGAGGTCCTGTCTTAGAGCGCTGCTGTCATTAGTCTTCTGTCACATTGTCACGCTTTGATGACTCAGGCATTAAAAAAAACAACCCACCCCTCTTTCTGAACTAAAATAGCCTAGGAGAAAAAATTTTAAAGCAAATTTTAATGCAATTAATTAGGTCATATTTTCTTTCTCAAAGCTTGTAATGAGACCCATGGTTTTATTGCTTGAGCTGACGCTACTTGAATGTTTAATTTCTCTTTTTTAAACAATATTCAATACTAGTGGAGTCCACTTGAAATCTTTGATAGATTTTTTTTTTTAAAGAAGAGGTCTTGAATATTCAATAGCTTTGAAAAGGGCTATGCACATTTTGTAGTTTAGGGCAGGGTTTCTCAGCTGGGTTCTTTAAGGCATCAGAAGATGGTTCCTGAAAGAAGTGAAAAACTTAACAAGAAATCTACGCACATTTCTTTTTATATGGGCAAGCAAACGGAACAGGGAAAGTAGATGTAATAAAATAACTGTCAGAGCTGAGCCTGGGTTTTACTGGGTTGTAAATGAAAATCACTGTAGCAATCTATAAGAAAGTACACAGCTCCTCAACAAAGAAAGGCTGGAAAGGGTGATGTAGGGCATTTTTGCATGCATGATCTAAGCCATCCTGATACCGAAGCCATGCCCAAATGATGACTGACCTAGTGAGGTGCCACCTAGAGATAAAAGCTTTGGTCTCAGAAGAAACATAGCCACATTAAATATCTTTGTACAACACTGCATTGTCCAGTGTAGGTAAGTCGCTATTCCCCAGATCTCTTTCACTGTCCCCCTTCTCATGCAGACTTTTTGGCAGGTCTGAGAGCCCCTGCAGGAGGCTGCAGGGAGCAGGGTGCATGTGGCCCAGGTGCAGCTGTGTTGGATTGGGACTGGACTACAGCCCTTCCCACAGGGTCCTTCCATGTCTTGTCTGGTCACATCGCTTTCATCCCCCAACTCCCTTGCACTTGCGGGCATGAGGCACAGCAATCTGGTTCCCAGTCAGTGCAAATAAATGATATATTCTATGTATTAGTTCAGGACAGGAATTTTTTCACCCAGATTACTGATCTTAATCCACAGCCAGACCCAGGTAATGTGCCATTCCCCTCCTCTGCCACTACTCAAGCCCTGCAGTCCTTTGTCTTTCCCCTCCCTGCCCTGCTCTTGCTTCTATCCCTCCCATACTGCTGGGGATGTGGAAAAAGGAGTCCACTTCAGATGCTGGTTTGTGGGGCAGTGATGCAGTGTCCTGGCAGCGTTGGACCTGGCCACTGACCCAGGCTGGTGAAGCTGCAGCAGGATGAAGACAGCGCCCCAGGTAGTGGGGCAAGAGGAGGAGACTCCTCTCTTTCTCCCTGCCCAGGTTTTGCTGATGAGCACACTTGCTCTTCATCCTGGCTCTAGGCTAAGGGCTCTCTAAGCCCTTCTGTGTGTGTGGTTCAGCATTACATGGTGGCATTTGGAACCCTTAGGGGTTCCAAGAACTGGGGCTGTGGCCACAAGGGCTGGACTGCTCAACTGCAGGATGCAGCCAACTGCAGTAAGTTTAAGGGCTGACAGCATTCTGCATCTGCCAGCTTTTCCAGCTGTCTGGCTCTTCATTTGTAACATGTTAATGACTTTTCATCTTACAGAAGGCCTTTCAGAACATTTACTCGTGGCACTGTAACCTCACAACACATCTCTGAGGTCGGTGGGACTCCTGATCAACTCATCCAGCTTTCACTGCATCATTTACAGCAGAGACAGCTGAAGCACAGGAGGGCTGGAAGACCAGAGATTGCCCTCAGGAGAGCTAGATAGAGCCTGTACCTGCATGCATTTTCGATAGTGGCATTGCTATTATTATTACCAGCATGACATCGTTTTATGAGGAAAACTCATTACACTAGCGCAGTGGACCTGTGGATATAGTTGCAGTATTACTACACCACTGTAGTTAGCAGGGTAACAGGAGAGATTACTAACCTTGAGTATCTACAAGTGTGGCTCATACTCACATAGTGGGGCTGTCCTCAGCCCTTGCAGGTTTGGGGTCTGAACCATTGGTGCCAGAGCTTCCATGAGACCTTAAAGCACAGACATCAACATCCTGTATAGGAGAACCAGGACCTGCCTGTCACACAGGCAGTGGTGCTATCAGGGTTTGCAAGCTGAGAGGCTCGCGTATGCTCATGTGCAAAATCATTTCTTATCAACGTTGCAAGAATATCTATGAAGACCATAGTGCATACTGGGGTTTTGTGAACACAGTCATGTAGGTGGCTGCCACACAGCATGGTATATGTTCCTCTGACTAAAACCCTTAATGAGAACAATTACTAGTTTGAGGCATGCAGAGACTGGAAATTACAAGGAAGGGTGAGCAAGGTTTGTGCTGCTACCACAAAGGCACCCTGAGGAACATTAAAGCAGGCTTATTCTAATAATTATTGTGAGCATGTGAGATTCTTGTACTGAAACTGAGTGACATGTGGTTTCTTACAGCCATCAATGTAATCCACTTGCAAAATGGCACTATGGGAGAAAGAATCTTTATGGGTTTTTTCTCTAAATTTCTGTCATAAGCAGAGTTGCATAACGTAGATCAAATTGTTAAGGTCAGTGGAATCTTTTGTTCAGGTGGGTTTTTTTACAGGATGGTGTTCTTGGGCTTTGCTATGCAAATAAGCTTTTTGTTGTATAGTCTTGATTCACTTTTTGACTTAGTCTCGTGAACAGAAGATTTCTGTGACTTTATGTAATTATTTCTGTATGAGCAAAGGGTCATGTAACTATGTCCTGTGTGAAATACCAGTAAAATGTGAATAACCCATTTAACTGCCAAGCCTCACTGGAGGTGAAATGGCAGGGCAAACTGAGTTTAAGATAGTGCACTAATGAAAAGAAGGCATGACTATCTGTTGAAGTCTGGCTTAATAAGAACACAGTAGGAAAAAGAAAACAGTATTTCAGTCTATATGGCGAAGTGTATAGACGGCAAACTCTATTCTATCAGAACCAGCTTCAGAACAAATAAAGGACACCACAAGAAATTACGAATGCCTCAAGGGGGAATAAAATATCAAGGGTATCAACTTAGTCAAAAGGAAGGAAGAAAAAATCCATGCCTGCCTACAATCAATCAGTTCACCTTTAAACCTTTATTTCTTTGAGCTTAAATAAGATGTTATTAAAGACAAAAGCAACATACTGCCATCTTAGAAGTTGAACCTTATGTCTTTGTCCAGTGTTCAGCAGTATCTCCTGTGTGTGAAGATGCAGTGGCTTTTTCAGTTGCTGCGAGCCACCTTTTATCACCTTGGTGACCCATGATTTTCTGCTGAGATCTGTCCTTGTTCTGGTTGCTCACAAATCTTTTCAAAGTCCAGGCATTGCTGGATATTTAACACCTGACCTATGCCTGTTACAGTTCCACGGAGTGGAGTTTTTCAGGATTACATGAACTTACTTACATCTAAAGATGCTGTCTGGGTTCTTACATAGCAGAGTGCTTAAGCTCAGTTTTAGGAGCTGGTGCGCACAACCTACATATGGTTCAGTCATCTTAAACCAAGGAGTGAAATAAAATCTGTTGCTGGACTTTAACGTGGGTCTTATGGTGGATTTAAGACATTTTGCTGAAGATTTCATGTTGTGCATTCTCCTGTAAAATCATAGAGGGGGGCTAATTATAACTGTTTTTTTAGTACTAAATTGTTTTTTTAAAATGGCCTATTTCTGGTGGCCACTGACAACTACGATCTGTGTCTCTTAGTAGTTCTGTTTTCCTTAGATCTGTTTTCCTAGAGCTTTTGGGAGCAGAAGGGTTCAGCATGTTCAGCCTGATTTAAATTATTGTCAAACCAATATTTTTACATGTACCTTGCCTCTGTGAAAGAGGCTGTACAACATCCTGGCTGGGGGTGGGGGTGGCGGAATCACAGATTTACAGATTTTAGAGCAAAGGGAGAACATGAGGTTCATCTAAACTATGGCCCTGCCCAGTCCACAAGTTCTTTTATTTAGCTCAGCAGCTTGAGGCTGACAGAGAGTGTATTTTTAGAATGATATCCAGGCTTGATTTAAAGACTCCCAAGTGCTGCGGAGTTTGTCATAGTTGGTGGGAATTTGTTCCAATGGTCAATTACCCTTTCTCTGAAAAATACCCTATCTCTGAAAAATCTGTACCTTATTATTTTTGAACTCTTAACTTCTGTCTTCTGGAAAATGGATCTTGATGCTTGACTTCCTCGGCAGGACCGTGGAGGCCCTTATTTTCCCATAGATTTGGTGGTTAGTTTCTATTTTCATGATGTCAGAAAAATTTCTTTGTACTCGCAAACTCAGTTAGGCAGACGTCATTCATACCCCAGTATTCCCGTGCTAAGGGTCTGACATAATAAAAATACACCATTTTAGAGAACAGTCGATATAACCGTGGTGCTTTGTATTTCAGTTATGATCACTAGTTTATGATTAACTGTAGTTAATGTCTGTGATATTAATACTGGGAAAGAAAGGGTATTCGGTATATGCTCTGCTTATACTGTAGAAATCACAGTTGCTCCAGTGTCTCCCCAAATGTTATTTTTAGTTTTTCCTTGAATGTGTCAAACAGGCTTTGCAAATGGCTTGAGTTTCCTGTTATTTTTTCTTTAGACAATTCCCACTGATTTATATGACTAGATGATATCAAAAAGGTATCAGGTTCATGTCCTTGCCCCTAGACAAGATCAATAATTACTGTGAGCCTGTATGATCTTCCTTTCATTCCCTTCTACTGTGCAGCTGCAATACAATCAACATATTATTTCCACAGAGAATGAGAGTTATAAAAAGAAAGGTTTTCAGAAAGCCTGAGCAGTAACCTGTGTCCTTTCTCACACAGAAACCCTTAGAAACCAAGATCAATGGAAGTCACTGTTGGTAAATCCTGCCTCGATGCATTTGTCATGCTGCTTTATGAGTAATTATTGTTCCTGTTTTCTCCTTAGGGCTCTTCCTGCCATGATGCAGTGGGTCCGAACTCAGAAACCAGGAGAAAGTGGTGTGAATATTATCAATGCAGATTTTGTAGAACTTGGTGACTTTATCAGCACAGTCATAAAGCTCAACTATGCCCTGGATGAAGGTGAAGATGACACTACTTGATAGTACTATAATACGTGTGTTGTTGCATTATTTAGAATTCGGAAAAAAAAAAAAGATTGCATTTTAAAGGATTATCTTGTAAAACACTGATCTTCCTATAACATGCTGAGGTGTTTAGGGCTTTAGTGGGTGGGCATAGGGGAAATGTTTTAATCAGTTATTACCATTTTTCACATTTATGTTTCATGTGAAGAGCAAAACTAAACATGTTTACAGTGTTTGATAAAAGAAGGCCATTTACATCTTTTCTGTGAGGTACCAAATGCAATTCATATGTCTTCTTTAGTTATCAACAGTGCCAAGAAAATTGCTGCTTTTGGGGCAATGAGATGTATATTGCCCTCTGCTCACCCACAGCAGGATTCTAAATGGTGTGAGTATTACACCGGAAGAATTAAGGACAGTATATCTGGCCCAAAATTTTTAAGCTGCTACGCTTCATCTATTAGGTGGTTTAACTGATCATATTTATCAGTGAGCTACAGGTTTAAATGCCTTTTTGAAGTAAATCCAAAGTCATGCCTCTAACACATGCATAATCAGTGGACAGTAAACATGATGTATTATGTAGCTTGCACAGATCACAGACTAAATCCTGCTTACTTTTCATTCTCAAAATGGGGTTTTCCAATGTCTCTGCCCCAGGTCAATTCATCAGATGTGTGGCGCTGGCCTAACTCTGTACTGGGAGCTGCCAGTGTGTGTTTTACCTGGTTCTAGCAGGAACAAAGTTAGGCCAGCTTGGAGCATCACTCCCTCACAGGGTTGATCTTATCTAAGCACCTGATCCGATGTCCACTGAATTTAATAGGAAAATTTCCTGCATTTAGCATGGATTGGGCATAGGATCAGTAAATTGTTTGTACTGTAAGGTGGGCAGGATTTTGTCCCATACTGGAAACCTGCTTTCTGCAGGATGAAAACTGCACTTAAAAAAAAAAAATAGGTGCAGTCTAAACTTCTCTTTAAGGCAGCTACAAGCATAACACTTCTCTGCTGATTACAAAAAAATCAGTGCCAGTTTCATCAGTGAAAAATCGCTGTACTAAAGAGCATAATAGTTCAATTTCTAGCTAATAACAATACTCTATAGTCTACTCTATAGAGTGTTTATGGGGATAATACTGCATAACACAAGGTTGGAAGTCTACTGAATGGCACTATTCTAGCAGCAGAATCGCTGATCCATCCTACTTTTAATGAAACATACCTAAAACTCAAGTGTATGAAAAACTTGGTGAGTTATAAAAAGAGAGCATTGCCGCTGTGTGACACCTAACTGGATACAATGCGATCACTCATATCTTCTGGATACATCAATACACAAGCACATGACTTTGGAAAGCAAAACATTTCATTTGTGCAAAATGATGAAGTTTATAGTGTCTTATGAGGAAAATGCTCTTTGAAATACTCCAGTGCTTTATGGAATGAGACTAAGGTCAAGTTTCCATTGGTGTTGCTAGAACTTTTGGTTGAGTGAGAAGAGAGAATGGCATCATAAGGTCCTTTGCTATTTTCTATCAGAAAATAAGGACTACCATCTACTATCAGAGTTTAGAAAATCAAAAAGGGTCTTATCGAACAGTTGGATTATGGTGGTGTCACAGGGTTTTTGTTGCTGTTTTTAGTTTAGGAAGAACTGAAATAAAAGGAACACTTGCTGCTATTTCGTACTGTGGGGATGCCTTCAAAAAAGTGTGTGTGCGTGTGTGTGTGTGTGCGTGTGCGTGTAGTATAAGGAAACATTTAGGTGTATATGTGCTATAAAGACACATTTAAATGTATGTATATGATACAATGACATCCATGCAGATTTCCATAATGATATTCTGGTTTCTGGACGGCAGTATTAGAAATTTGGTTGAAAAAAACTGTGCAGGTGTTACGAAGTTATGATGCCTCCTTCGACAGCAATTTTTTCTGTATAGGTTAGGACTGCAAGATTCATCCCTAATGAAACCTGTCGTCTAAGCCAGTTAGGTTTTTTACAATGTTAAAACTTTACCCAGACTACCCCAAAAATTTAACAAGACTCACAGCCCAAAGGGGTAGGACTATAGCACTATCAGCCATGGCTAAGAAAGATATGGGGTGGACTGGTGCACTTTGTTTCCAGTTTTCACAGACTCTTCAAACAAAATTCATGTAACAAACACGTAAAATGAAACATGAGCATATAGGGTTTTTTTAACCCACCCTATGCATGTGTCCCGCATAGAAACATGAAAATGTTTGCTTATTTATTGGCAGTATGGTGTGGGATATTCTCTTCATTTTTCTGTTTAGCTGGATTTGCTTCCATATTCTCCATGTCATCCTTCAGCTACTTAAGTGCAGTCAAAAGAGTTAACCTCTTACTTGGATGTAGTAAAGTAATCTAACTCCTTGGGTGGAGCAAAAAATAGGTTTATTTGACTTCTGATTAAAATTCTGTTGAATTTGAGAGCACCAACAACACTGAGTTCCTCCTGGGACCCCCCCACTGAAACACCCACCAGACACACCGAGCTTTTTGCTTACACACAGATGTACTCAAAGCAAATGTTCTGCTATATGTAAGAAAAGTGTGTGTGTGCCTATATATATGAATAAATATGAAGCTATCTTGAGCTTGTTAGCATGGTTGTGAAGTATTTGCTTAGTATCAGTTCTAATTGTCATTTGGGTGCTGGAAAATAAAAGTAAAGCAAAAAAAAATCCTCTGACAGGATGGGTAATTAGACAAATCATATAATTTCTCCATTAGTGGGGAAAAAAAGCCCCGAAACTTTAGTAAAATGTTACACTTGGTCAGAAAAATTATGTTTTCATTTAGCTGTTGATCTCCTTTCTGTTGGAGAAGCACAGCACTTTATATTATGGAAAAGGTAAACAAACTTGCCTTAATTACTAAAATAAAAAAGTGGAGGGGATCACACTGTCCACCCTTTTCTGGTGATTTCATCTGCAAGGCCACAAAGCTGTAATTGAACTGTCCTTACAGGGTTGCACTCCCTGTTGATACTGTTTGGGAGATCTTGCCAGAAAAGAGCAAGCCAGGAGGGACTGTGCAGCACAACTGGACCATTTGAGAGCCCAGTTTTGCCACCCCTATGCAGCTAAAACTCTCTTTGATTTCAACCAGAAATGTGCTTGTGGGGTTGAATCAGATGAGTTGTCTGACCTGATTCATTTGGGAGGTATCTACACATGTATTATGAGGAATCTGGCACAGGGAATTAGATGACTGTAATCAGTCCATCAGAGGAATAATACCTGTCTACACTATTAATCTTCATGACCATTTATTTACTCAAATTGTCATGTCATTCTCCACCAAAACATTTCTTTTTATTCCTGTGCTTGTTTTCACCCTTACTATGTTCATTCTGTACACATTAAGTAGTATTGTTTTCTGACATTTCATGTGATTACTTGATCCTTTCTTTTCAGTCATACTTGAAAAACTACGACTGTGCTGCACAACACAGGCAGTGTCTCAGCTGGTGTAAACCTGTGTGGCTCCATTTTTCAGTTTTCACAAGCTGAGATGTCTTTGTTCACTACTGATCCAAACTGCAGCAATTTGGACCAAAGAGCAGCTGGTCCCGCAGTCTGATTCCTGCCGTGTATGGAGAGGGGTGAGATCAGAATCAGACCACAAAGGCCTGGCTTTAAAATCGATGGGTTAATTGCATTCACTGGCTGTTGTTTACATTACTGGTTTTGTAGGTCATGCCATTTCAACCCATTCTTTTAAACATACACATGTGTGTATACTTACATGCATATGTGCGTGAGACGGAACGTGTGATCCTGTATGCTGGGCTAAGTCCTTCTGTTGTACTGATAAAAATCCAGACCATTTCTACTAACTTCAAAGCAGTTACTTAAGTTTTACCCTGGGATGAGAGGGAGCAGATGGTCAGTGTATAGTGAGTATATGCTGTGTTGCAAAGGAAATTTTAAATTGTGGAAGTTAACTCTACGATATTAAAAAAGTGGAGTGCCCTGAAAACGTTGCTCCAGTGCTGTTTATTCTGAATGTAGTATATGGAGCACTAGGTATTAGCAACTGAGTAGGCTGTTTGGTGATGTCAGCAGTTCAGTTAACACCATTTTAAACTTCTACACTCCTTTTCAGCGAAGTAAAAGCTAATAGTGTATATGATGTACTTGCCATACCTCAGTGGTAGCTTCTGTGTTACATACAGTCACTGTGTTTTGAATTGTCTATGTTTACCCAATGATGAGATTAAAATATGCTGTATAGTATATGCAATGTGTTGATTACAAGTATGTTGGAGTTCAGTGATTTATTTAGTTTTTACTGTGCTGCTGTTTTGTAGATATGTGTGTGTATGGGAGTATGGATTGTCTACAGTGTACAAGGAAATAATAATTAATCCTAAATGAAAAGGGCAGTTATGTAACCTGCCTTAAAGCATTTTCATAATCTTGTTTTAATCCCATGATTATCAGTTCTGATTTCAAACGTTATTGAGGATTGTCTATGGAGCTGACTCCCTCACTTTTGAGCACAAAGGAGTTGAAGTTACTTGGAGCTCACTTACATACTGGTAAATAAAGAATAGGATGTTTGCCTGATCGACTACCTTGATTGCACAAGGTGGTGAAGACATGGCTTCTAGTGTGATACAGCTCAAATCCCTTCCATGCACACACAGCTCCTGCTGATGCCAGCAGGAACTGAGATCATGTAATTGAGAGGCTCAAAGTCCATCATCTGGGATACAATCATGGTAGAAGGGTGGTGATACCCTGGCTTTGGGGTAGTGCCTGGATGATATGCAACACTGCTCATGTCCTGTGCTGGAATGTAGCTGTAAATTTTCAGGAAGAACTTTTAACTCTGCTCTGGTCTAAGTTGGACTCTAAAAATCCTTACGTAAAAATGGTAAATGTCAGAGGCTGAACAGCCTGGCGTGGCATGCCCATGTACAGCATTCTGCTTTCAGAAGCCATGGCAACTTTAATTAAAAAGGCTGTAATAATTCTGCAGTGGCTGGCGGGACATTGGTCTCCACATTGCCCACAGGTATGACTCCTCTACCATTCCCACAGCCAGGTCTAGCTCTCCCTTCATGGCTTCTGTCTGACACGCCTCTGCCTGATGCCAAGAGTAATTCTGAAACACCTATGGAGCACAGGGAGGGTCCACCTCATGCCTGGCTGGCTGGACAGAAGCAGGTAGAGCATGTCTGCCATATAGTACGTTTGGTGTGAGGTCAGCTTCAGTCAGACCCACCTGAACAGTGATTGAGGGAAGGCAGGAGTCTGATTTCAGACTGTTCAATTAGTTTTGTCTAGTTAAAATACAGCATCTTCCCACTCTTTGCCTCTGCTCAGTGCTCCTTACCTCAACTTCTCCATATGTATCCCTTTAACTGCCAGCTGTGACTAACACTACTCAGAGTATTGTATGTTTGTCATCCTCAGTACACCATAGCAATCCACAAGTTCTTACAAGATGTCCCATGATGGTTTATCTCCACGCTCCAAGTTACATATGCATGTCCTCTTAGATGGGCCTCACCTTGGCTGATGAGAATTCAGTATAAACTTTCTCCCTCCAAATTAAAAACAGATTGGATGATATGCCAATGAATATCTCCTAAGATGGAGGTACACTTAGGCTTTTTTTTCTGCAGTGACATGACAGGTACTTGTTTCTTCCTTCAGCTCTGAGTCCTACGAAAGTCAATTTGATTGGGAGAGATTCCTTGAGTAGCTGATATCAGCTTCACTGTGAATCTGGGGATCCTTAGAGCAGAGTCCTGGGTTTATGTGCAATTATTTTTATGGTAAACAAAAATAAGTGGTTAAAAATATAATTTTAAAAAGGAAAAAGAAGGAATATCTGGGCTTGCCAGGACAGTTGTTAAGTTTTTGACTGCCTTAGTCATCAGTAGCTTTAGGATCATGTAGGTGGTGATTAGGATTTTATTTCCACACTGCCTCCTGACACTGTTCAGGGTGTCTGAACAGAAGCCTTATTATTCCCAATGAGCATGAATTATTTAAATTACTTTTCTGCATTTTGGTGGGAAGGGAGATGGTGTAACACTGAGGACATGGAGCTCCCTGTCTGTTGTGCCCACAAAGGTTCACAGAGCTGCACCTTCTCTATTTAGGATCTATTCAATGGTTCTTCACTAAATGTTGTGTAAAAAATGCTTACAGTTCTGTATAGCAAATGTGAATTTTTATGACAAGAATGTGTATTTAATGTAAAAAAAAGAGTAATATAAAATCCATTTTCTTTGTATCCAGTGGAACATCTAATAAAGCTCTCGTACCTGGATTCTTGGTTTATAGTTTCATTGCTGCATTCAAGACTTGACTTGTAGGAGGCTTCATAAACACAGTTTTGTGATACGGGGTGGAGTTGCATGTTAGATTCTGGCTGTGCTATTATGTTAGGGTCGTACAAGGAATGTCACAGGAGGGCACTGTAGCCTGTGTGAGCCCGTGCTGCTACTCTAGCCATTGGTGGTATCCTATAGGCAGGAGGGAGGTGGAGAGCAGGGACTAGACCTCTGAAATGTTTTTTTCTGCAGTGAGATGACAGGTACTAGTCTCTTCCCTCAGCTCTGGGTCCTACAAAAGTCAATTTGTCCTGTTGCTTCGCTGCACCCTCAGCATTGCTACCTGCAGCTCACATAGGCACGGTGAGGAGTACCCACCACTGATGCAAACTCAGCTTGCCTGCAGGTGCTGGTGAGTTCCCTCCATTATGTTCCTGGTGCCTCCTGTGATGTTCAAGGACCCGTTCCTTGGAGGAAGATGCAGGTAGCCCTCGCCAACAGCTCTCTGCACTCAGGAGCATGGCCAGCAAGGCTCTGCTTTACAGCATTCTGAAGAGGTGAAGTCTGGCATGTTAGAAGCTAATGCCTTTATACATGGCAACAGCTTGGAGTTTAAAGTTTGTATTACTTTTTTTTCCTAGCGATGATTTTTCCGGAACAGACTTATTTTTCCTACTCCTCTTGATGACTCGCAGGCAAAGCCAGCCCAGGTGCTCTGCTCTCACACTCTTCATGCCCTTTCAGCTCACCCAGTTTGAAGTCAAGGAGCCAGGTGCAGGCTGCCAGTGTTGCAGAAGAAGATGCCATGAAAAAGCAGCTATGCCAAGTAGCCCTGTCTGTCAGTACCTCCCTGCAGAAACCTATTAATTAAATTTGCCTGCTGCTTGAAGTGTCTCTATCTTCTTACCCCACAGACACTGTCTTACCAGTAAGAGCGTATTGGTTGCTCAGTACACAGAATGAATTTTCCTCATGGTAAATGTGGTTCTCTTCTCTTTTTTTTTTCCCCTAAACTACTCCAATAAAAGAAACAGAAGACCAACTTTATCCTGCTGTTGCAATAACTACTTTATTCCAAATATGGGTTGCCTCTATCAAAACTGTTAATATAGTGGTCTGATGATACATGAGAACACAGCCAGCTGAGATGCTGATGCCTTTAAGAAAGCACTAGGTGAGACAGGTAGTTAGTAAATGGTTCTGATTCCAAAAATTAATTGTATATTAAATCCTGGGATTTGAGAGATGAGGGGAAAAAAAATGGTTTACTCTCTTGTATTGTTTTAATTTGATAAGCAAGTGCAATTGAAATGCAACTATCTTATTGGAAGGTCAATTTGAAATAGATTTTATGGAAATAAGCAGTTTATGGGCATAGGCATATTGTAAGTGATAAATAGGACTTCCACATTTTTGACCCAGTTTAGCTGCAGTTTCTGGAATTATTAATTTATTTTTTTTTTCTTCTTGCAACTGTGAAATTTCTGAGAAAAAAATAATTACATTGTAAATGTATTGATTGAAATAAAACTAACTTAAATAACTGGTATTAACCAGGTTTAACTCTTCAAGTACTAAACAGTGATTTAGATAATGAATTTTAGTGTTGCTTTTCCTTTTTTTACCATAGTTTTTTGTTGTTTAAAGATGGGTTAATCCCTTACAGATAACTATTAAGACTTGATTTAGCAACTAAGTGGAGTAGCACATTAAACTTGGTATGTCTTTCCTAAGCAGGAGGGTAAGTTATACACATGGGTAAACAAGTATATGTTTTAACATACATTCATGTAGATTGTTATTTCATCTTTTATTTTGTGGGGAAACAGCAAAAGGCATTTCTTATTTATGAAATTATTTTGAGTTTTTTCCATGCTGTCTCCTGAAGATTATTGGAGCAAATTAACACATATAAAATCAGCACTATAGCTAATTTAAAAGGCTGTGAATAAAATGGAGCTAAATATATTGGATTGCAAAGAAAAACTGTATCAACTCTGAAATTTATGGAAAGTCATATACTAAATGAGAAAAGTTTGATCTAGAGTTCAAGATTTGAGTAGGATTTTTTTTTTTTTTTTTGTAATCATCAAATTATCTTATTTTCTTAGGACCAAGAGGCCCCAAAACGTATGTATACTTTTTCTTCAAAGCTGAGCAGGAAAGGGAAGTCTTCTTGGCTTTCAAGCGAATTTTTTTCAGCTTTGGAAAAAGAGGAAAGCTGATTGATTTTGGCTGCAGAAATCCCACATGCCAAAGAAGTCATTGACTCCAGGAAAATTTATTCCTTAGTGCTTAGAGTGAGGGACCTCACCTATTTCAGCTTTTTACATTTGTCCATGTTTCAATGTGAACAAAGTGGAAATTATTTTACAGAACTAACTAGTACTGTAAGCTTTCATTTCTATCAGTATCAACAACAAAGCTTTCATCTCTCCTTTAAAATGGTGGAAGTGATACCAAATTTTCATATAGTCATTAACAGCTAGCAAACCTGCTCAGAAGTGAGGGCAGCTGGAATAAAATCTGCAGCACTTGGGAGAGATGGAGAATTTGACTCTTGTGCGTGGAGGTGGTGGTACAAACAGCAAAAGAAGCAGGTCAGATGGAAGCGTCCCAAACAGAGGGTTGAATTTCACAGGATGGCTCTGAATGGGATGTCCTGGGGGGGCTATGGTGTGGAAAAAGAAATGTAATTAGGAGACAGTCAATGATGAAGTGGAAAATCTAAGAACAGGGGAGCTTTATTCACCCAAGAGTGGAATTACTACCTCCAGAGGCATGACATGGGAAGGTACTCCTGCTCCCTCACAACATTCAGATTAAAAGGAAGAGAGCTATAAAAAGCTCCAGTGCTTGGTTTATGTGATGCATGCTGTCCTTGCTCATTAACGCCACATGATCTGTGCATTTATATTTGATTTTCTTGTTCCTGTGCAGTTTGCACAGGTGAGGAAGCATCATCCTCACCAGCAAAACTATTGTCTGACCAAACCACTTCCATTTCCAGAGTAGCCATCACATTTCTGAAACTCATAAACAGCTTAAAATAAAGCTTTTACAATTTGCAAGGAAGAATTGGAGGGCGTGAGGATATTTTAGATATGTCAGGTATCACTTGGACGAAACAGCCAGAATAGATCTTACCTTGGAGTACAAAAGCTTATTATTCAGTTGTCTAAGTCATCTGGAGCTGCTTTTCTAGTAAGTCAGAAAAAACATGAAACTTATCTCTCAGCTTGCATTCCAGTCCGGGAGAATGGGGCACTGTTACTGCGTGATAACGGAATGAATTGCTTATTCCTGAGCTTCCAAGCTCTGGCTGCCCTGCTGCAGATCTTTCTTGTAGACAAGGACCTGTGGATAAGAGAACTGACACCAGCTGGAGTTTAATGCTTTCATCTTTCTCTAGTGCTGTACTTGTCAACCTGGCAGTTGTCTGACCAGAGTTGTCAAAGATCTTGCAAAAGTTTTTTCAGGGCTGGTTTCTTGATAGCACATCACTCTTTATTTCCCTGCAGTAATGGGAAGATTTGCCCATGTTCATTAAAACACTTGACTCAAAATCTGAGCAAACCCCCTTTCTGCTGTATCATGTATCTGCTACCCCATAAAATTTACCTCTGCTCCTCCCCTAATTGCAGCATAAAAAAAAATAGAAAGCATGAGAAGTTGTCAGGAATGAGGCATACTGGATATACTTTTACATGCTCAAGCCTTGTAGCTCATATAGAATCACTGCAAGTTCCCAAAGTGGCCAGTAAATCTAATAATCCCATTCGCATTGAATTGGTTCAAGAATAAGTGTCTGGTTTTATATTTTAACTGAAATTAAACATACAATTAGCAGTGAATACAGACCGTGAATGGCTGTAACCTATTCTCCAAGCTATTGAGAAACGTGTATTTGTCATCTATCTACCTTTCCATTCTCCGATGACTGCAGCATCAGCGTGGAAACAAACTGTAAATAATGGAGCAATAAAATACATTTTCTCTGATGGCCAAAATGCAAATCACTGTAGGGATCATGAGAAAAGAAATAAGGACAAACCAGAGCACATCATTATGTGTTCAGCTAAGCAGTATGTGCATCTCAAGTACCAAGTTAGCAGTTTGGTTAGCCAGTCTTAAGGAGCATGTCACAGATCTGAAAAAGACTCAGAGAAGGGCAACAAGGATAAGCCAAGTTGTTGCTAGCTTCCACATCAGGAAAGACTAGGTAAGGACTCTTCAGATTGGAGAAGAAGTTGATACGAGGAGTTATGATGGTGGCTATGGGACCATGAGTGTCATGGAAAGGGTGAACTGCAACTGGTGGCCCACCAGTGAGAAGAGGCATCAGTTGAATCTTGCAGAGGCATGTTCAGAGCAAACAAAAGGATGAGGTCTCACCTGCTGTGTAACACTGGCGCATGTTACAAGATCTGAGTTACAAGATTTGCGAGCTCCTTTTTGAGGGTTGCTGGTGAAGGTGTTGAACGTTTTCATCAGCCCAAAGGGATACTAGGCAAGTTCATGAAAAATAAATTTATTGAAGGTTACTAAATATGCAGACAGTTGATTCATCTCAGGGAGTTCCTAAGCTGCCAGTAGTTGAGGGCTGGGAAGGTGCTTAGGAGCTGTTGTTTCATGACAGAAAGAAGAATTATTACTTTTGATGGTAAATAAAGCATAATCTTTCACACAAATCAAAATCCAATAGCAGCCATCTAGTGATAAATAAGAGTAAGTTAATTCATGTTATATGGATATGAAGGTAAACTTTGGTTGGATAGCTCACCCTTTTGCACCCCACTGATTTGTTATTATAGGGTCACAGAATAATTCAGGTTCATTTATTTCCATATTTAATGCTTCCTAATGCCCCTGGCTAGACAGGATTATCAGATGCTGAAAACATTATCTTGGGGGAGAAGATCCTGCTATGCCTTCATTCATCTATTTGATGTAGTGATTTTCATGAGGCTGCCTGGCTCTTCACCCAACCTGCATTTTTGCAACAGTATTTTTGTGGGCTAAAGATTTGTGCATATAATTTACAGCAGAGTGGAGAGCCAGGAGTACTTTATTAGCTGTAGTCACAGCTTGTCACTGGGACTGGTATCAAACCAACTCGCACGCCTCGTCTCCATAGTCCAATCTAACAAGCTATTGTGTCTTCATGTTCTGCATTCAATGAAATGAAGACCGCAGTAGCTTTTTCCAGATGAAAAGCAAGCTTCCACATTGAATGCTTTGAGATGATTAACTATGTAGTTATACAAATAGGTAATCATACCCACGATTCATGGACTTGCACAAAACAGTAGTGCTCCAATTAATCAAACCTTTTAGAAACGAGTTTGTAGTCTGCTTGAATTACTGCATTGCTAAAGCTCTAATATGGTCTGATCAGGTGCTTTTTTGTGATATGAGGATTATTACTCTGTACATCTGTTTCTGCAGACAACGTACTCTGCAAGAAAATCACATAATCTGTATTATCCTTACTAGAACAGTTAAATATGCAAGCTAAACTTGGCTGAACCTTTTTGAACTTGTGCATAATTGGTCTGCATGTACTCAGGAAAAGAGAGGAAACTTCATTCAAGAAGTGGCTTGCAAAATCTGACAGCACCACTGTAAGCACCAGCTACATAATCTGAACACTGGGATTCTAGCTTGTGTATAGCAAAATCAAAGTTGAAAGCAAGGGAATGGTTGGGGCAATTAGCTGCCTCCTCTTTGAAATGCCACAAGGCGAAGCCAGTGTGTCTCAAGGCTAATGAAAATTAATGGGGGTTGTTGTATCACAGATCACCATCTGGTGCTGAAAGTACACTTGCTTTTTTAATGAGGACTAAGGTTGCTTGCATTTACTGCTGAAGAGGAACATGGACCACCCAATCAGCCATTATAGAGTCCTTAAGATACATAGAATTTAGGCTTTGGGTTTTATTGGCAATAATTTATTAAGAGCTGATGCCCTGGACTAGCCCGCCACACTGTCCAGAGGAAAGCACATCAGGTAGGATCTCAGCTTTCTATGGGTTCAACTAAATTGTTCTGGGTTTATAATATTTGGCTGGAGGTTAGCACAATGATGACAAGTGGGTGATTTAAAACCAGAAACAGGAGCAGATGAAAGTAAATGCAATCCTACCCTTTCTGAAGCCACGTAAAGAGGAGTCTGTTTACTGGTGAAGGGACTAAATATGGCTGCTGCTGCCCTCAAATGTTTGTCATCCTCCCTCTGCTTTCTTTTTGATAAAGCCTGAGTCCTAAATTAGAGCTTGCTAAAAGGACTTGTCAAAGAGAAATGTAAATCAACAATTTATTATTAAGCTGCTTTTCAAGTTTCAGAGCAGTTCTTTCTCTACATTGAAAGTGACAGTTGTGCAAAAGCTGCAGTTAACAAATAAGTGTAAAGTGTGCTAATTTGCCTGTGATCATAATGTTTAACACAGCAGAGTTCTGAGGAGCTTTTCCCCTGATGTTCTTGTTGTGCAGCTATGATTAGATTTTTGGTTAAATAAAAACAACTTTAAAAGTTAGAAAAGGAGCTTAATTTGAAAGACTAAGTTACTGATGTGAGAACTTTTATATATGTTACTAAATTAATTATTCAGTGAACCTCCAGCTACTTTTTTTTTTTTTTTAATTTACCCTTCTTCCAGACAGTCAGAAAAAGCTTTTGACCTCCTAGAAGAATTAAATCAATAGGCTGGGGAATTATACTGACAATTTTATAGTATCTTTTAATCCCATAGTGTTGCGCAGAAGAATAGACTGGAATGTCTCACTGTGCATACCAAACCAAGTGCTTGACCTGCTGCTGCTGCAAGGAGCTATTTTTTTCTGTTTCTTGGGCATCATGGACAAAAAGAGGCCAGCCCTGATACCATTAACCAGTGTTGTTTAATGCCAATGTCCTGCAGGTCCTATTACAGCCTTTGCTGCATCAATTGGATCAGGTGAGTGAAAGGAAGTTGTTTAGCAGAACCTTCATGGGAGCGAAATATCAGTGGTAGCTTTGGTCTTGTGTGTCTGGTGGAACCCAGTGCGTGCTCCAAAATTGTTAACTCATATAAGTGTGATTTATTTACAGGTCTGCACAAGTTATATCTTACTTCAAAGCAAGTGGTAAGTATTGTAGCAGTAATGATCTGAATGCTATTTTGATGCATTGAGAATTTGTGATACTGAGTTGCAAGGGTTTTGTCAGTTTTTTTGAAAGGCCTTGTAAAGAAGCTGAGCCAAATTACATTTACAGAGATTTGTCAATAAGCCTATATCTCTTTATCCTCTAAGAAAAAAGAAACAGTGATTCTGCCCTGTAAACATCATACATGCATGTACGTGTGAATACTTGCCTATGAGTACCCAATTAAAGGGGAGAGAGGTGACCTCCTTCAAAGAGGAATTGTCCTGTGTTTTTATATTTTATAAGCTTGCCTATGGGTTTGAGGGTTGTTGGTTTTTTTTCCTTTTTGAAGTGTGTTTTCTGAAAATACAGTTTTTCAACATAAGATTGCTTATCTCTATCATGTTAGCCAAATATTTTGGTGATGTGGGAGCTCTGGGCTCCAGCCCCAAGCAGCTCCTGAGGAACAGATCCATGAGCTGACTGATCTGCATCTCTTCCATTCTCTTCTCCTGGGGCTCTTTTATGCTGCATAGAGCACTCAAATACCAACAGACGTGGAAAATAGAATATCTTTACTCAAGTCCACACTCTCCTAATAATTCAACAAGATGGAAGGGAATAAAATGGTTTAGAGACATCTCTGTTGCTATTTTTCTCATTATAAAGGGGATGGGTAGCTTCAGACGTGTAAAGGAGAAGAGAAGACAAAACATGTTTGTTTCCTGTTGTTTCTCTTGCATCTTTTCTCAAATCACTATACAAAAACCTGTGTGGCAGATGGTTCAGAGCACACTGACCTTCCAAACAGAAAACTCTTTTCCTGTCTGAGTAAAACAGATATTTATTATCCCTGTCTGTGTTATATGTATTTGCATATGTGCAGCTGTTCAGGGGTCAGACAACATCCTCTGACAGCCTTGTGCTTGCCTTTTACAGCATTTCTGGTGTAAGGATGTGCCCAGGTTTATTTCTGTTTTTCCTGCTCTCGGTTTATTTGCTCCACTACCTCAGAGCTTACCTGACATATATATTTCTGCAAAGGGAGGGTAAGATATTGGTGCTCTAATTTGCTTGCACTTCATATTCACTTAGCAAAAGCATAAAGCCTTGGGAATGGAACCTTCTCTGAGGATTTTGCAGGCAGCTGGGGATGGTGATGGTGAAAGGCTTGGCGTCCAGCATGTGACCAGCTGCCCATGGGTGAGCAGAAACAGCCTTCCCATCCACTGGGGAAGGCAATCATGTTGCAAAGGATTCCACTTTAAATGACAATATGAATGCCAGTTTCTATACCTTCAAATTGTTTCTCAAACAACAACATTTTCTTAGTCTGACTGTTGTATCTAAGCTGTGTTAGTTGAGATCCCATTAATCACATTTTCATGATAGATGGATGTGGCTCTTCCATTTCTTTGCTGTACCTCAAAGTTTGCCTTCAGAGGTGCAGCTGGCTCCCCTGTATGGGTAACACCTCCCTGATTGTTCCTGGACATGACAGGATATAAGCATGGCTCCATAACATATCCATGTGTCTCTATGTTGCAGCTGTGTGTCCAGATGACAGATAGAATACCTCTTTAAAGCGCTGTCCGCAGACTACAGTAATCCTGTTGCTTTGAAGATGATGAACTGTGCAATTCTGAGTGTATTTTGTATTGACCAAAGAATTATTTTCAGTAAATTCAGGAGAGGCATCTGATTCTGAAATGGGCTTCTTCTTCAGACCAGACCCAGGGCTTGGGTAAATCTCAGCCTTTAAGGACTCAGTTCTTAATTACTATAAATCCATGTGGTCCCATTGCAGTTACTAAAGCAGCATATGTACCAGCTTGTTGCCTGGCTCTCATCTATGTTTATGTCTTGTTTATGTTTAATCGCACTGAATCGAGCACCCTGGGAATCATCAAGGGTTCAAAATACTGCCACTCAGGCTAACCTGCAGGTACCATGCAAATAATGTTGCACTGGCACTGGGATTTTAGGGGTATTTTGCAGTGACTAATTGTGGACTAAGCTATTCCCAGTCACCTCTAGCAGTCCATCTGTTTTTAAACCCAAAAGTCTAGCATGGGGTTTTCTTGCAGGGGAGGGGGACAAGAAATCATCCACTTTCAGGACAGTGTCCCCCACTTCCCCATTTCCTCCCTGTCCAAAAGTGTGCTTGTGAAACCTAAATACACTGAAATTTGATAGCATTTAGAGGATCTGGGTTGCATCACCCTATGATAATTTCTATCACAGTGTTGCTCAAAGATCAAATTAGGAGAAAACAGGCTGTTGGAAAATGAAAAATTAATGTGCAGTGTGGGCAGCTGTGAGGCTGCAGGGACAATTCATCTCTGTGCCACCAACATAACATTCAAAAGTGTTTGTGTAGTACTTTGAAAGATTCAAGACTTAAACCAAGATAAGTGCTTTACAGCAGCTTAGCAATCTACATTAAGGAGCCAAACACATGTAATGCGAGATATGCTTGTTTTGTCCATAAGTCTGTAACTGTTGCTCTGCAAGTGCTCAGTATATTATTCCCAGCGCCAGCCACTGCTAAGGGTGGCATGACTTGCTTTATAAAGTCTCTGTTGCTTGATTCAGCAGTGTTGTGAAAACCCGCCTGGATGCGTTCCTGTGTGATGTACTGTAGGTGAACCTGCTCCGGCAGGGGGGTTGGACTAGATGATCCTTCAAGGTCCCTTCCAACCCTAGAATTCTGTGATTCTGTAATTACAAAACACAGTAATTCTTACTGCAACACTGATCCATACAGTTTCGGTGTATGTTAGCCCTGGACATAGGACTGAATACTAAGGCATTAAACGGCAGTGTTTGCTTCCCTTTACAAGGGGTGATGGTGTAGCTGCAAATCACTCACCTGAATGCAGATAACACGGTTCTGTTGTGACTTAATTAATACAGATCTAGTTCTCATGGTTATCCCTGAGGACTTGAAATAGATCTGTTGTTGCTCCTTTTTGTAAATCCTCGAGTGAATAGTGCAATTAGGCTTCAAGTGATATTTAAAAAATTACATCAACAGTTTAGTAGCACCTCTTCAGCATTCTTGCATTGCTTTAGGCAGAAAACATTAAGCCTGGCTATAATAAACACACACAATGCACATACACATGAGTCAATATTTATATTAAATAAGTTATGAATTCTCTTGGGAGAGCATTCAGCACAAGCTCCCTGTTGTACAGCACTGTTTACTCACTTCACCTACAGCTGAATGTGTCCTACAAATCTGCTGTGTATAGTTTCAGTACTATTTTGCTTTATTTCATTTAGTAACCCTAAAAACTGCCCCTGGATCACGTGATCTTTCATTTTAGTCACATTGTGAGGATTCTAGAAGAAGGAAGTCTTTATGCACAGCTGCTATGGGATACCAGCTGGGTCATGTCTAATTAGATAGTGCACACTCTGGGTAGTTAATTTTTTTCTTTAGTCAATGGATCTTTTTTTCCTCAACTTTTCTAATTCTTCCACAAGACCCTTACTATCATCAAAACAATAAACCCAAATTTCTGTCAGTGAAGCTGAATCTCTCCTTGCTCATTCATAACAAAAATGAAGCTGAGTTAATGTGGTGATACCAAAACCCTAATTTGTTTATTTACGTTTCTTATTCAAAAACAATTAAAATTCCTTCATGGCTTGGTCATGCAGAAGATGGTCCTCTTTCCTATCACCCTCTTCTCCAAACTTCCAGCTCTAGTCACTGTACTAATCCCTCCTCTACATACCTTCTGTTATACTTATTGAGTCCCTCTGACATTTCATCTAAGAGAAGCTTCTCACCTGACTTGTTCTTAATTTTTTTTTAATTAAAAATAGTGCCAGCCTCTATGATCACAAAACATCAAAAGAATTTAAAAATGAAGAGTCCTTTACTGTTCTTCCCAGTGGTCTGCTTATGACCTTGCTTTTAAGTTTGACCTTTTTTAATTTTTGTCTGAAAGAATTGCCAGTTTATACCTAGTGATGGAGCTAACCATGGCTGTAGCATTGTAAGTGCACCACGCTGTTTCTGTGCAGCTTAAAAAATTCAGATCACTGGCCATTCTCTCACCTATGCAGAGCAGAATTAACACTACAGTGTCAGCTGGAAATTAACACCTTAAATTGCCTTTAATGAAATGAAAGATACTTTGTACGACCTTCTTGGCTTGGGTGAATAGCAGAAAAAAGAGGGTAAATCTCTGATATATGTTGCTTTATTTTTTTCGACAGGTTCCTTTGGGCTGAATTACTGCAGTGGTGCAGTCATCTTTCTTCACAAGGCCCACCATCATTTTAGCAGTGCTAAAAAACCCTCTCATTATGAGTAGCTTTATAGGCAAAGATGGTGTTAAGCAAGTGTACATGTAATGTACTGTGGGTCTAGCAATTGCTGATGCTGCACGAAGTGTTCAGCTCATTCCAGGCTCTTTCACCAAGACTGACTTCAGATGTTAAAATGGGAAATTATATAGCCAAAATCACAGACTTGGAATATCTCTTTCAGTCACCATAAGGCCAACATGCCCCTCCGGCTGGTTGTGAAGCAGCTTGTGATGCCTGAGCAGAGAGGAATACAATGGCAATCTGGAGCAGCCTGTGGAGAAGCTGTAACCACTACAGCCTAGAATGCTGCCAAGCCTCTTGGCACAGAGGGTGGGCGAGTGGATGTAAGGATGGATGGATGGATGGATGGATGGATGGATGGATGGATGGATGGATGGATGGAGAGAACAGGACCAGTGGAGGACAGTGGTAGCAGGTCATTGTTGCACTGTATACTAGAGAACTAAAGGTGAGTGTCACAGCTGGGGTGGTTATGTACCGCAGAAGTATACAGAAGCTGGTAGCCAGGGATGTTCCTGCCCAGGCACTAGAAATAGGATGATCTAGTGGAGACAGTGTGGGTGGAAAAGAAAGCTTCAAAATTCCTGCAGTTAGCAGTGTTGATGCACCAGGAGCCCAAGTGTAGCGCATTAGTCATGAGACCTCCTTCCTGTGGAGTTAATTCCCAGAGCTTACATCTTCACCAGTTTCCTCCACCACCAGCCTCCTTGCGTCCCGCATCCTTATGGCTCACAAGCACAGAACCCAAGTCCTTCTGGTACATTCCCACTTTCTATACAGAGCTGTCTTCTCTCTCCAATGTGAGTTCATGCTGCTGGCAGGGAGCAGAGGGGGGAGTCCAGGCTGAGCTCGACTGTGCTGCAACGTGTGATGAAAAGCAGAGCTGGCTGTCAGCAATGACTTTATCAAATAAAATTAATAACTTGAAGATCATGTAGTGGATTTAGAGGTGAACAAATCTTTTTTAAATAGTGAATAAAGCTTTCAGTCTAAAAATAAATGAGGAAAAGGGCAAGAAAAGTAAGTGACTCAGCACAATCGATAGAAAAGAAGGCATGGGACTGGGTCTTGTAATTTCTAGTTCCTAACCTTGCATTTGGTTGTCTGAACTACTCTTCCCTCTGCTGACCTGTCTTGAATTTCATTAAATTAATTACTTCTGTAGGAACAGGAGCAAGACCTTAGGCTTAGATTTTCAAGGACTGTTGAGGGAGTCAGAGACTCACTGCTGGTTTCCAGATCAACTGTTGTTTCTAAAACCTATCGGAAAGCCAATATCTCAGTTACTTGTAAATGGTGGCCTAGGGAGTTTAAAGTTTTTTTTATTCACCTCCTACTTGCAAAACAGGAGTTCAGAATTATGTGGTCCCTGGTAGACCCATCAGGTGATTGTTGTATTTGTTGATCATTGCATGTAGCCATCATGTTCCTTGACAGATAAGTCTGTACATATGCTTTCTACAGTATATTTTTAAGACCAATAAAAAACCCAAACAAACAAACTAAGAGTTGTGTGACAGGTAGACTTACAACAACAAAGTCACAGTATGACCTACTGGATCCATCTCTTGAATGCTTCAAAATAGGGACAAGGCTGAAGATCATAAACTCAAAAATGACTCACTGAGGACTTACTGACACCTTGGCAGGGGAAGGGACAGCCTGTGACTGCATGGACATCCACCGCAAGAAGCAAGGAGTCTGTTTTCCCTCTTCATCAGTACAACTGTGTGAGTTTCCCCCATGTCAACTAAGGAGGACTTAGCAGCATGAGTAGATCATGTAGGCATAATGGAGATGCCCCATTATTTTCCTTGATGTGCAAGGATTTTTAATGCAGCTCAGGAGATTACGGCTGCCAGATGCAGCTGAGCTGGGAGTTGGGTCAGCCTGAGGGTCTCCCCATACACTCTGAAGATGCTCAGCAGGAAGGGTGAGAAGGAGGGTGTCTGACAGAATGACTGCCTGAGCCTTATGACATAGCATGTAATTTTTAATCCCATCTTCATACAAGTGTTCAAGGAGTCACACACACAGTTATGCTCGGATACAAAGGCATGCACATTAAATTTGCACAGTCAGTTGTGCTCTGCATGCAGGTCACATGCAGGTAAATGCTCATACAGCAAGTTTGGTATGCAACCCTCCTTCAGTCACACAAATGTCAGAGTAAGGCATGAGAATTAGAGACCCTCAGCTGAAAACCTAGCCATTAGCATGCAAAGGTGTTTCAGTATCATCAGAGTCCCCTGTGCTTTGTCTTACCATAAATGGATCATGAATAAAGCATTCTGAGTCATGGAGAAGAGCACAGCTCCCATAATTACAGGTGAGCAATGCAAAAATGGCATGGCAACACCACCAACTCCATCCTGCTGTAGGACATAGGGAGTGACAGAGAAACAATCATCTCTGCTCCATCAGCAGAGCAATCTCAGGAACCTGTGTCCCTGTCACAGAGGCATGTGTGCACTTGCAAAACATCATCAGATGTATATACAAGCATAGCTCCTGGCTCTGCTGCCAGGATGCTGGACCGGGAGTTTAGGTCCATGCTAAGGCTTGTGTGGAGAGCTGAGAGCATGACTTTCTCATGCAACTCCTCCACTGATGTTCAGACTTCATCAGTAAATTCTGTCCAGCATTGGACAATATTGTCTCACCACAAAAATGCATACATCTAAGTGTTTATTCATGTTTGCAGAATTGTAACTAAAAAGAAGCTGACTTTGAGACAAAATTTCCTGTGGAAAGCTGTGGTAACTTCCAACTCTTGTAACCACAGTGAGGATGTTATCATCCATCAGGAACTGTGGTGCAACTTGCTGTGTCTAAAGCCTTTCTACAGGGGTAGGGATGCTAATGGCAGAAGATGGGGTGATGTTTAGTCCCAGGGAAGGGAAGCAACACACCATTTACAGATTTGCCCTTTTTCTGGGAATCCTCTGTATAGGCTTTTCTATGTTAAGAAGGACCCACTGCTTGCTCTTCTATGTCTTTGGTAGGTGACCTGCAAAACAAGCACACGAATATGTGTGCACACGTCTG
Organism: Aegotheles bennettii; assembly: GCA_013398125.1. NCBI lineage: Eukaryota > Metazoa > Chordata > Aves > Caprimulgiformes > Aegothelidae > Aegotheles > Aegotheles bennettii. The sequence goes on along the minus strand of VZRW01003224.1, from coordinate 773 downwards.
TCATTCCAACTGCAGCTCTGATTAGAAAGATCTAACCACATACTTGTTCAAGTTACTTTCTAAATCCATCGTGATTAGTGATGTGTCACGTTTCTTGGAAGCAGCCTGTTTCAGGTCACAGAGTGTAATTAAAGGCAATTAATGCAATTACTCACAACTGTGCTACTGATAATGCTCCAGATGCCATCACTATACTGTTCTTCCTGCTGCTGCCCCCATAGACTGTGCCTTTATGTTCTAGTGTTGTCATTGTGGTTAAACCAGGGGACTGGAAATGGGACAAAAGTACAATTTATTGTTCCTAACTCCCCTCATTCTGAAAATTTCAAGTGTGTTAGGCAGACCTTAAACCCATTTGTCTATTCTCTTTTCTATTCACTAACTGATGAAGACATGGACTTCAGCAGGGCCAACTCTGGCCTCTTCAAGCACTTGCTAAGGGAGATCCCATGGGACAGGGTACTAGATGGTAAAGGGGCCCAAGATAATTGGTCAACATTCAAGGACCACTTCTTCCAAGCTCAGAATCTGAGCATCCCAGTGGTTAGGAAATCAAGAAAGGAGCCAGGAGATCTGTGTGGTTAAATAAGGAACTGCTGGGCAAACTCAAGAGGTAGAAGAGAGTAAACAGATCATGGAAGGAGGGGCTGGTCACTTGGGAGGAATATAAGACTGTTGTCAGAGGATGTAGGGTGGCAACTAGAAAAGCTAAGGCCGCCTTGAAATTAAATCTTGTAAGTGAGGTCAAGAACAACAAACAGGGCTTCTTCAAG
>VZRW01003223.1:3767-49499 GCA_013398125.1 Aegotheles bennettii | reverse complement strand
AAGAAGAGCCATTAGCAATGCATTCGAAATTGAATATAGGCAACCTGTTGTGGCACTAGATGGCATTGTGAAGGACATTAGTGAAGGATCTGAAACCAGTGTAGAGGCAACACCTCACAACCATCTGCAGCTCTGTGTTCCGCAAATTGGGATTGTGGTGTTTCAAGATGGTTGCAGATGTAACTTGATGGACCCTGAATAAAAGAAATAACTTCAGGATCCAGCATGGGGAAGAGCATGGCATGACTGTTGGGATCCCCACATTCTGCTCTGGACTCCAGCAGTGACTGTGCATTTGACTTACAGCAATTATACTTAGGCAGCCTCCTAGGAGGGGTGGTGAAGTGCAGTTTCTGCAAAATGCATTCAATTCCAAAAAGGTAGCAGGGCCTTGGAGCATACATTACAATTAACTTTTACAGAAAACATTATCATAATTAGGTTCCAAAGACAGAAGAGCTATCACAGCTTGTCCAACTGAGCCTTTGTGCTCCCACAGCTTGATTTCCTACAGATTTGGGTCCTACATCCTGTAAATACTCACTGTTGCAGCAGTGCTGGTTCCTGTAACCTCTCTCCAACACAGCATGGTTTCCCAGCACTTCCCAATACCATGAAGCCCCTTCTAGACTTATAGCCCAAATCAGCTGCAAATTGCCCTGGTCTTTCTGTGTCCCACATTTCCTAATGGCTTTAATTTGGCCCAGCCCCTGGGCAAGGAGCAGCACACCCTCACAGTGAAGCAGAAACACGCATGTGCTCCCTGGGCAGTCAGTGCTCTCATGCTGCTCAGAGGGCCAGCAGAACTGGCCATGTTCTCCTGCCTTTCTCTCACCAGTAACACTAATGGGGTCTCACTCCTCTGTCAACTGTAGCATGCAGAAGCCAAATACTTTTGAGAACACTGTTCGTCTACCTACCCCAGCTTATACCTGTCAATAAGTTGAAGAGTTCAGGGGAAGACAACACTAAGTGGAAGACGGGCAGACCAATGTGCAGACACAGAAAGGAAGCAGCCACCTCATCTTCTTGGCAAATGTGGCTAAAAAGTGGCACTACATCACACAGAAACAAAATGTGATGTTTGGTCTGGGCTCTTCAGTTAAGTAAATTGATCACTTAGTGTTTCTTTTCTCTCTGAGTCTTCTCTGTTGCCAATCTGAGGGTGTCAGGCAGAACAGGAGTCAAAAGATTCTCCTCAACATTTTGAAGGCTGTTCTCTTATAGCATGGTGAAGAGGATGCTACCTGTATCTGATGGATCTACTTGTTTCTGCAGAGGAATGTGAAAGCACTGAAGATAGTCTGAGGGCTAGATCTTCCTTCCAAGTCACTTCTGTTTATTTCTGTCATCTTTGAAAAAAATCCAACAGTTATCTTAAAGAGGAAAAATTATCAGAAAATCAGATTATCAGGAAAATTTTTGAAGATAGAAATCACTGTGGAGGCTGAAAGAATTAAAACAACAACAGGTCAGCAAAAAAGGGAAGACAGAAAATACATGGCAGCCAGCTAGCTACAATAAAATGCCATCCATCTGACTTCTGTGAATAAAAGGCTAATCAAACTGAACTGCAGTCTCAGGTGGCTTTGTCACTTTTCCCTCAACTTTATTAATGCCTTGAAAAACCCATTAGCATATGTCATGAATCACAGAATCATAGAATCACAGAATGGTTTGGGTAGGAAGGGACCTTAAAGATTGTCTAGTTCCAACACGCGTGCCATGGGCAGGGACACCTCCCACCAGACCAGGTTGCTCCAAGCCCCATCCAACCTGGCCTTGAACACTGCCAGGGAGGGGCAGCCACAGCTTCTCTGGGCAACCTGGGCCAGTGTCTCACCACCCTCACAGAAAAGAATTTCTTCCTAGTATCCAGTCTAAGTCTACCTACCTTTAGTTTGAACCGTTTTCCTCTTGTCTTATCTCTACATGCCCTTGTAGCAAGTCCCTCTCCAGCTTTCCTGGAGCCCCTTCAGGTACTGGAAGACTTCTATGAGGTCTCCCTGGAGCCTTCTGTTCTCCAGGCTGAACAACCTCAACTCTTTCAGCCTGTTTCCATAGGAGAGGTGCTCCAGCCCTTGATCATCTTTGTGGCCTCCTCTAGACTCGCTTCAAGAGCTCCATGTCCTTCTTACGCTGAGGACTCCAGGAGAAGTAATGCGAAGTAATATGGTGCTACTTACTGGAGAAAGCTATTGAAATGTATTAATTGTGAAGAAAATGCAGCTCCAGCACACAAGCCCATACGTTAAATGAGGTTTGCAGCTTCATTAGGACTAAGCAATACGACCAAGAGTAGCTTGGTATAATTGATGCCAAACTTTCCCTCTGAGGTAGAGCAGACAAATACACAAGTACACAATTATGAGAAGACAGATATTTTAACTTGGAGCAGCCTAAGCAGTCGAGTGAGCGTATCACAACAGAGATGAAGAATGAATAGCAATTGAATCGAAACTGTAGAAGTTCTCGTTCCAAGTACATAAGGATCTGACCCTTTATGTTAAGTGGTATCAGAATAAGTACTCTTGCTGTTCTTAGTCCACATTGAACCCTTGCATTTAAACATAAACCCTTTGCTTTTTATCTTATGTGTTACTTGCAAACAAACAGCCAAAATATTTTCCAAATATCTGCAAAAACCTATCTGATTATTCCCTAAAACTGATGATGAGTCTAACTCCTTCACCTGGCTCCCACCAGAGGTGGGACTCTGTGAAATGTGATAAGGGCTCTGCCCACATTCTGCAAGATGCTCACCCACCCTGGGTATCCTGTGCAATCACTGAAACACTATGCATAACAGAACCCACTTTTCCCAGTACATCATTCTGGTGATAAATGGGAAATTTTCAGTCTCCAGGAGGGTTCATCTGCAAAGGAGTCTCTCTGAAGCCAGAGATACAGACAATTCTGGTACTGCAAGCCAACCTGCTGGTCAGTAATGTCTGCATCACAGCAGGATGATATTTGTCTGCCAAAATACCCTTGTAATTCACTGCTCAATTACACTCAATAATGGGCTCTTGCCCTGCTGGAGTCACTCATCTTCCAGGTGTTTCTTCATGAGTCCCAGGTCTTGCCCGAGGCCAAGAGAATGCTCACACTGCCTTGTGCAGTCCATTTTCTCTGAGATGACTCCTACCATTAGCTTTCTATTCAGTAGGAGAGCACCCCCACTGCAGGCCTGTTGTCATGCAGTCACCTCTGTATCCATGGCTTGTTTACTCACTGTTACATTAGAACTGTGCAAGGACCATTTTCATACCCTTTGGGCTTTCCATTTGCACAAAGAGCCCGTGGGAGTTTGCTGTTATGGTGACTTAACACATATGTACACCTATTTCTCTTGGGATTACTGCAATACCACTGTTCAAGTAGCAGCTGCATTTCGTAGGACTAATTCCTAATTATTTCCTTTAAATCCATAAGCCACAGTAAAGTGCAAGAGTCATAATGAGGTGAGTACTTTACAAATGCAATGAAAAGACAGTCTTTTGTCCAAAGAGCTAAATGTTTAAATGAATTGAACATACACATTACAAGGGTCATAGAAATATGTTTCTCAGAGTGTTAAGTTAATCTTCCAGTGGAGGACAATTTTCCAGAATCAAAACAGCTTATAGCTTGTTTTAATCCAACCTTCATGTTGATATGAATACTGAGTGGAGTCCCTGAAGGAGCAGACCCAGAATATCACTCTCTTTGTTGCTGCTAAAGAGCTAAAGATCATAATTTACCTTTCTAAATCAGCTAAGAAGGTATGACAATGGTTTCCATTTGGTGCTTCACTATATAAAAGGGGGAGGTAGAGAAGGAAGAAAGTGAAGATGTTTGGCTTGATTTATCTTATTTTTTATACCGAAGTAAATCCAGTAACCCCGTCCATGAATTATTCCTGATTTACACTGATGTAAGGGAAAGGATTCAGGTTGTTCAGCCAATACATTTGTTCTTTTAGCTCCAGGAAAACCTAAAATTCAAAAGTCTATTTTAACATCAAAAACAAGCCACTCTTCACTTCTACAGTCTCCATTTTATTGCTGCTGGTTGTGAAGGACCTCTGATCACCACAATAATGTAGATGAGGAAAGGGATTGGTTTTCAGATTCTATTTTGGTTGCCTGGACTATTTCAGGATAAAATGTATATTAAATATACTTAAAATGTGCACAGCCCATGTACAGACAGATACAGATTATATTCCTGAGTACAAATACCTACAAAATATACCAAGGATGCAACTGAACCAACCACCATTTGTGCTGTGTATTACTTAATTGGTGGGAAAAAAAGAGAATTTTTTTGAAGAGCCGTTTCACGACTGTGTTCTGCGTGATCATTTTTTACAGGCTTTTCCATTTGGGTCTCCAAATGTTTCTCTGGAATAACATGTTTCCTTCTGTTCTGCACATCATTTTCTGTTGTGCCTGTGGAGGGCACAGTGGAAGTCAGTCTTTCAACCAGTTCACTTTTCACTTTGTCATCCATACCTTTCCAGATATTTTCTGTAATAACAAATAAATAAAATTATAGTGTAAGGCTGCAGGCTCTTAGCAGCAGATAAATACACGATTGCCATAAATTCACAAAAAAGTCAGTTGAAAATTGTCTCTGGAATCTTATAACCATTGATGCATTCTTTTGCTCAGAAAGTGAAGTGCACAATGGTGTGGTGTCAGATACCGTAACTATTTTGCTGACAGTAGGGGAAAGATCTTTCTGTGTGAATCTTTTGTATTGAAGTCTTGTATTACCAGTCTTCTTGTTGGCAGCCACTACAAAACATACGTAATGTTTTCATTTCTCACAAAGAAGTGAGAAATAGTGGCTGTACCCAGAACATTCCAGTGACCATCCGTTATCTGCACATTGTGTACCATCAGACAGACGATATTAAATATAAAGGAATACCAAACACTTATATAAATGCATGTAGTTCCCAAGGTAGAACATGCTTACCAATATTCTCTTTTTTCTCTTCGGCTGTGGAGAATGAGTCATCACTCAGCTTCCTTGAAGTCTGTGCTTTCTGTTTTGCTCTGTATATTTTTGGTTCCTGGATCCATGCATGCTTCATTGCTTCATCGGGAGTCATGCGCAGGGCAGGTTCCCACCTTAAATCCATGGTAGACAAGTAGTTACTTAACTGTAACTCTAACTGAAAGTCAGTTTAAGCCGAAAGATTCAGTATTGTCTTCTAAATGCCATCTCATGTGGATATTTTTTTAAACAAAAGATTTTTAACTGAAAACAAGGAAAAATCTTACGTGATCTTCTCCATCCTTCTAAACTTTTTATTTACTTCAGCACTGTGTGCTTTGCTGAGCAAACCCTCTGCAGTGTCAAACCACTTTAATATGCAGTTCGCAGTGTTACTAGTGTAGGGACCCTACTAAATATTTGTTTCAAGGTTTTTACATTCTGTCAATGCAAGCTCCAAGAAAGGGAACATAAATGAGACAGGGTAATTCATGAAAAGATTTGTCTTCTCTGATTTAACTGCAAATGAAACTAGTGTAGATATTTGGTGCAACAAAACTCATATGAGATCTTATTATGGAAATGAAAGGTGATTTTTTTTCTGCAAAATCTTTACATTGACTTTGTCCTCTCACAAGTTTCATTCATTCAGTTCTCACACCCACATACAAGTACCAAGTGTTCTGGCTAAGACCACTTATGTGCCACACAGAGGCCAAGGGTTGTCAGCTACTGAGTCCTCATCACGTCTCTGGGGTTATTCTTGATTGGTGATGATGTATGAGTCTTTAGACATTTCTTTTATATGCTTTAGGAGTCACCTGCTTTTTAGGCATGGTCCTTCACATCAGAACCTTGCTGACTTAAGTCTCTGTAAATGTTAGACTAGGTAGCTACTCATGGTTTGGTTTTCCTTGTGTTTTGGAATATATGTTTGTTTTCCTTTTGATCTAACAGGAAAATGATCGGCATATGCAATGTTCTGCAACCCTATTGCCATGCATTTGTTGTGAGCTTTGAGATTTTTCACTGCTGGTCACCCATGCTGTGGTCTCACCAGAGTGCATGGCTCCTGGCTGTGACACAAACAACACGCTCGCAGTTCTACTGGTGAGAGCAGTGCCCTGGGAGCACTGTCCTTTGTTACTAACACATGACATTCTTACAACCCCCGTTCTGCTATTTATTTCTTCCAGTTCTTAAACACAGATACAGTTCCATTCATACTGCATTCATACAAATCCTAGTATTTCTGCTACTAATCTCTATGTCAGCTGCAGACTATTTCATTCTGATTTATCTAAACTCAGTGCTGTCCAGTACTGTACAGAAATAAGGTAAGAAAAAAAAATACACTTGTCATCATAAGAGTTGAATGATTTTTTGGTTTTGGATGTGATGTTTTCATCTGCAAAACAGGTGTACACAAGTTGAACTAAACTATTTGTGAAGTCATGGCAAATGTATCAGGCTGCTTTGGACAAACAACACAGATTGACAACTGAAAAAGACAAAAGAGTTCAATTCTTTTTGTTCCAAAAAGAGTTTTCATTTCAAATCTTATGATATGTCAGCTTTATTTTGCACCTTGGACTAATACCATACAGTCTTTTTGTACACTGATTTATCCCTGCAATAAACTGTGAATAGTGTTAGTTATCCAGTTGCTACCATAAGGAAAAAAAACAAACAAAAAACCAAACCAAAACCACCCCACTAAGAAACCCCAACAGATAAAAAGATTTTTAAAGGCACAAGAGAATGAAAGCTGCGTATAAATCAAAACTATGAACTCACATTAGACAACCTTTCAGAAAGTCCAAGAAACCAGCATCGTGGGTTTTCAGCACTGTGCTTAGATCCTTGGAGTCTGGGCATCTCTTTTTTCCCTTGCTGTTAGTTATGGACTTAGGAAAACCTTTGGAATCTTAAAAAAATGAAGACATGCTCAAAAAATTGCATTAAAAATCCTCACCAAATCTTTAGGAGAGTGACAAAAGCAGTAGCTATATCCATCCCGCTAACTCCAGTTTTGCCCTATTGGATTGATAGTCTGACAGCAGTGTGGCAAACAATATTGTTTACATCCTAGAGACCGCATACTTGCAGTAATTTCCCAAATCAAATTATACCCAGACGAATGAACTTAATCTAATTTAGTTCTCAAAGCCCACTGTGTTTCTTTTAGCAATAATATTTTTAAAGATTAACAGTGGAATGGATGTCAATGAGAGGCCCATAAGACGTGAAAAGCACAGTAGCAGGTTCATTTGTAGGCTTCATGTTACCCATTTGTTTCTTTTCAATACCTCTTCCTGAAAGAAGTTTTGTCAGCTAAGAAACAGCTAAGCTTCTCTGACCCTATTGCCTACCAGTGATATTAACTAGTGATTAACTAGCGTGGAGGAGTCCCGCAAGGACAAACAATCAGAAGCAGTTACCAAAGAACGTTTGCTTTCTTGATGCAGCCTGGATAAAATCAGCTGGTGGAAGACCCAATACCTTCAACACAGAAAATGAGTTAATGGAGTTACTCTTTATCTCACAAACATACATAACTCTCTGGAGAGATGAGGTATTTCACCCTCCTCCATTTGAAAAGAGTCTGAATGTAGCAGTTTATTATGAAATGTCTACAAACAATTTCCTCTTGTGCCATTTATTGTGAAAGGAATGAAGGGATTTGATCCTATAAGGGATGATTCTTTGAAGAATCTTGTACAAACGTGACATTAGAAGGATCAGAACTAGGGGCTGAGTTCAACGTCAGTTTGCAGTTTAGTGACTGTTATGGAGTAACTAAGTAACTTTCACGGGTCAGTTTTGCACCTATTTTAACATTTGCACAGAGTAGGTGATCTGAGGTAGGAGATGCCTAAAACTCTTTACAAAGATGACACTGCCAAACACCTTGGTAGGGACAGACAGTGTTAGAAGGGACAACATCCACAAACTGTGGCTTGAGAAGTTCAGGGTGACTACTAGGAAAATCTTTTCCACCAGGAAAGTAGAGCAGCAGATGAGCAGGTCACCTAGAGAGTTCCTGTTCAAGCCTTTGAGGTTTTCAGGATTTGCTAGACAATGACAGAGCTGACTACTCAAATGTTAGCAAAAATCTCTCTCAGCAGGAGTTTGGACTAAAGAGGTCCTCTTTGAACAACACATACTTTATTTCTAAGAGAAAAACAGCCTGTTATAATTTGGACTGCTTTTCCTTCCCTTTAGATATGCTTCTTCTATTCTAACTTCTCTATACAAATTCTGGCCAGATTAAAATGGGTTTCCTTCAGAAGCAAGACAGTGAGTGTACAAGGCAGTATTTGGCACATGAAACAGAAATAACAGTTTTGTGTTTGAAACCATCCTTTCAAAGAGCCCTCTGGCTGTAATAAACTTTCCTCTAAAAGGCCAGCTCATAGCCAGTTATGCTTCATTGTCTCTCAAGATTTGTCTTTGTTGCTGGCAGTATAGTTTATCAAATGTGTAAGCAATTCAAAAGACAATCCCAAAAGTTACCTCCATGATGCAGGCAAGTTGGTCAACTTCATTTTCCCCTGGAAACAGTGGGTAGCCTGTGTAAAGCTCAGCTATGATACAGCCTAAGCTCCACATATCAACAGCCATAGCATAGTGATGACCAAGAATCACTTCAGGAGAGCGATAAAACCGGCTCTGAACATAGGTGTACACTATATCAAAACAGAAAATTAGACAAGGAACAAAATATCATAATTGGGACAGAAATATGGATTCCAGGTTTCACAGAAAAGTGAAATACATGTTCAGGTACCATATATGTATTCTATCCATTAGGTACCATGAAGGGATTGCTCACATAAACTCTGAAAACCTTTTCTAATCCCCTCCCAAAATCTATTGGTGATATGCTTTCCACTGTTCTATTTGAGAAATGTTTTCTTCAACGAGTTTCACGGAAAGAAATTATTCCTCTAACATTGTGATTCAACTTACTCCCTATTAATTTTCCTATTTGTAGGTCTTCCCCGTGCATCAATCAAGAGCTCTTTGTTATCACAGGCTTAAACTGTATGAAATAATGTTTTCACTGACACCTAGGGAACATCTCCTACTGCTTTCCCTTTTCCTTATTAATGCATTGTAGTTCCACAGCAGATGTCAAAAGATCTCATTCCAAGGTTGGGACTCATCACAGTTAGTAGAATAATTCTTTTACCTCTTGCCATTCAGACAACTGAGTATGATTACAGCATGCAAGCTCTGTTATTTTCTTATTCCTATCTTTCTGATGGTCACTTTGTTTATATTTCTGTACTTCTTTGCATCCCCACATATTCAACATCTTTCTGGAAGGAAAGTGCCCTGAAAAGCAAGTGCAGCACAATATATGATTTCACCAAATCTGTACAGTTAGAGAGTTCCATGGTGGCAATTTGTGCCCTTGTGCATTTGACCAACTACGTAACTGCTGTCTGTTTTTTGTCATTCTTGTCACGAATGAATAGCTGACTTTTTGCTTTGTACTGTCTAATCCTGTACCACTTTGAGAGTTGTACCAATTTCCCTCACGCAATGCTACAGGCTTGGGGAAGAGTGGCTGGAAAGCTGCCCAGTGGAAAATGATCTGGGGGGTGTTGGTCAACCACCAGCTGAATATGAGCCAGCAGTGTGCCCAGGTGGCAAAGAAGGCCAACAGCATCCTGGCTTGTATCAGAAATAGTGTGGCCAGCAGGACTAGGGCAGTGATTGTCCCCCTGTACTCAACACTGGTGAGGCTGCACCTCGAGTGCTGGGTTCAGTTCTGGGCCCCTCATTTCAAGAAGGACACTGAGGTGCTGGAGCGTGTCCAGAGAAGGGCAACAAAGCTGGTGAAGGGTCTGGAGAACAAACCATCTGAGGAGCATGTGAGGGAATTGGGGTTGTTTAGCCTGGAGAACAGGAGGCTGAGGGGAGACCTTATTGCTCTCTACAACTGCCTGAAAGGAGGCTGTAGCAAGGTGAGTGTTGGTCTGTTCTCCCAAGTAACAAGTGATAGGACAAGAGCAAGTGGCCTCAGGTTGTGCCAGGGGAGGTTTAAATTTGATATTAGGAAGAATTTCTTCACTGAAAGGGTTGTCAAGCACTGGCACAGGCTGCCCAGGGCAGTGGTGGAGTCACCATCCTTGGAGGTGTTTAAAAGACGTGTAGATGTGGTGCTTAGAGACATGGTTTAGTGGTGGACTTGGCAGTGCTGGGTTAATGGTTGGACTTGATGATCTTAAAGGTCTTTTCCAACCAAAACGATTCTATGATTCTATAAATTCTTGTTTCAGCTGACAGAATCTCCTCAGTCATGCTCTATCTTTCCTTTTACTTGTTTTGTGTTCAATTTATTACTCTGCAAATATTTCAGGCTGTATCTCAGATTACATTCTATTCAAACATGAGAAAACCTAAAATGATTACACATTTCTACAAAACTGGGATGTAAATCTAATAGTCTGAATCTCAAAATATAGATGAATATGTTTGGCTCAACTTAAATATCAATCTTTCACAGGGAAAATGCATGCCATTTAAGACTAACTTTGTTTTTCTAAGTTAATAAAATGCAGTGCAGATTTCTATCTTGGGGTTTGTTTGTTCTTGTTGTGTTTGGGTTTTTCTAACAGATTATATTTGTATTCCTGATGATATCATTCTTGTTTTACAATATGTCTAATAATGTTAAGATTTTCTATTAGGTGAATTTTTACTGATCCATTTCTCCTTTACAAATTTTATTCTTGTTATCTCCTTGCACATTCTACTTACATCTTTGATAGAAAAAAAGCCAAACAAACTGAACTTATACTTTCTAAACTAAAAGCATAGTTCCATATCCCCCCATTGTGTTAATACAAAATGTACCAATTATAATTTAACCATCCCACTGAGAAAGGCTCTCTGGACCTGATAAACTCCTTTTTAGGTGAAATATTGGGATTATAGCCCTATTTCAGCTAACCAATCTTGCAAATGCAATTCTGTTTTAAACAGGACTAGAGGAGCTGATCAGGTTTAGGACAAAGAAAAAGCATCGTAATAGTTTACTTTTCTCCCACCAGTATTAGTTCCACAACCAGTGGCTGAACAGTTCATCAGATTCCAACTAGGGGCATAGAGCACTATATTAGCTCAATCAAAGAAATAGTTTTTCCAGATTTTTTAGAATTAAGAAAGTTTATTAAGAAAATTACATCAACTTGACTTTTCTGCAAACCTCTTTGGTGTTCATAGCAGCTTGATCCAAAATCAATAACTTTAACTGAACCTTGGCCTTTGTGGTATAATAATATGTTCTCCTAAAGGGAAAAAAAAATCACAGGGAAAAAAGGGTTTTAACACCACATTAGGTTAGAGAACACTTCGGAAAATAACAATGAATAACATATTTGGTTTACATTTATCTGCATAATAAAAGCTTCAAACTACAGCTTCCTTGGGAATGCATTTCCTGACACGAGTAAGCATCCAACAATGTGCAATTAAGCAAAGCAGAGGGGAGTTTTGTACCCAGTCTGAAGGTTGGCTAGGCAGGGATGCTTGTCCCTCATGTACAGTGAAAGCCACTGCACTATGCAGTGTGTGGTGCTACCAAGGCACCAGCCTGTGAGAATGCTTGTTGTGTGAGCAGAGTGAGCTCCTCAAAACTCGTTAATATGGTAAAAGGCAAACTGCATCTGGTTGCATGCTGTGCTGAACTAACCAGAATCATCTTTTTGTAACCACAGAAAGCTCCTGACCCAAGAATGATCATACTTCATGGTTCTTCCCTCCATTGCTTGCAACTTTTTCCAGACTCCCTGTAAGCAAACCTCTCTCCACCTCACCATGTGTGATGCAGACATCCCAAGGTAGTGATGAAAGGAAATGGTAGGGCCCTATGGATTATTAGCTGGATGCAGATGGATAGAGCTCTGTCTGCCTACAACTCTAGCTTGAGAAGTGATTCTTACACAGCTAGCTCAGGGATATTTGCACTGATGAGTAAACACAGCCTATTAGCTCCCTTCTAATTCTACTCTTATTAAAAATCTGTCTAAATTAAGAATTTTTTAAAATTTCCTTTCTGATCATACTGTCTTTTCCACTTCTCAGCAGAGAGATGGCTACCTTTATCAACCAGTTTTAAAGTGATTATACATCAAAACGTAGAAGGACTGAGCAGTTCCCAGGTTGATGCCAAATAATGACAAAGTAGTTTCTTGGGTAATTAGTGGACTCATAAGGAAATACTGCATGTGACAGGAAAGAGAAGCTGCTGTTGATGAAAGTCAAGGCAAGGACTGACTTCTGTTATCCAGATGCTCTTGGTTCTGTTACGGAAAGAAACATCCTCTCTGCACCTAGCGATGTTGTCTTGCTCATGGCAGGATTCTGTCTCTAACACTGAATCTCTCACAATGCAAGGGAGCTGATTAACTAAAAAACCAGGTTCTGAGGGCAGTGATTACCCAGCATGAAGTCTAGAGAAACTCTGTACTCTACCTTATGTTGAGAAATAACTTAGGAGGCAGATGGAACAACAGATGTGAGTTTCAGGCAACATAAATTAAATTAATGAAACTGTACAACTGCAGAATGAGAAAAAAATTCCCTTCCAGTGAACTCACTAAATGTTCACTAATATGTTATTCTATTTTAATACAGACTACACTCATTCATCTGGCAACCTCCTTCCTTGGCAATGTCTGCTGAAACAGATTTCTCATTGGGCCAATTGTTTCTGATTAAGATGTTTGGATTATTCTGAAAGCCTTCACTTCTCACCACAATCTAGTCTGGCAAAGGTGTTGGCAGGACAATGAGTACAGGCAGTGTATGACTCTTCAGGCTTCTGACTCAAGATACATTAAGCAAAGTGTGAGCAGCATTTCATCCTGGGCATTTTCACTTGAAAGCTTAATAATTTATTTATTTATTGGCTCATTTGCTATTTTGAAAAAGAAGTCAAGAGAATCATTCCCTTGAAATGAAAATAGAATTAAAACACATAAGAATTCTCAGAAAATTGCAAAAAGCTGAGATTGAAGCTTAAGGAGAACGGAAATATTTCCCCTAGCATGAATGCTTAGAAGATACAGCAGCAGGAATCACAGATATTCCATCAGAAACAGGTAAGCACCCTAAATACTGGACTGTAGAATTGCTTTGTCACTTATTAGCCTACTCAATTTTATAGTTATGAATATGAAATTAAATAGACTTAACAGGACAGCCCGACACAGTCTGCCGTGTGCATATCTCATCGCGTTATAATGCTTCTCATATCAAAATACTTAATTGCACAAGTAGTTTTTTCTTTCTCTAAGCAAAAAGTTATTATCTGAATTTGATCCATGCTTGCATACATTTTGGCAACCAGATAATTTAATAATAATAATAATAATAACAACAACAATGCCGTGAATAAACTGAATCAATGCAAAGAATCACTTGGCTCTAATACTAACAGTCTGAAACAAACTATAGCTTCTGTACAAGTACTGTACTGGGTTTTAAGGATTCTTCTGAAAGTTCCTCTAGATCAATAAAAAATAGGATGAAGTTAATGTATTCTGTACAGAATAACAGGTTATGAAATGACTGCACTTACAGGCTTCAGATCACAGTGAATGATTCTTTCTTGGTAGAGCACTTGTAAACATCTCAGCACACACTGAGTGAAGCGTCGAATTAAAGACAAACTGAAACCTTGGAAATGATTCTTTTTGAGCAACTCATACAAATTCATTCTGTGGGGGTGGAAGAAGAAGACAAAAAGCAGAAAAGAGATTAGGAAACTTATTTTTTAAGGCATGAATAGTTTATAAGTGCATTAAGAGATTATTTATCTTGTCTTCCTACATGAGGGAGAACCCATGCAGACGAAAATTACTTAGCCCTTTTCCTTCTGGAGAATGATGTTCTACATCTTCTCCAGTCTCCTTTCCACTCTCATCTGTCTTTGCTTTGGCACCTTGTGTAAATCCTCTTAGTCTGAAGAGTATTTAAATCAGCAGTAAATCTTTCTAGATAAACACCCCCATAAATCAGGTCTCATTAGGTTTTCATATCCCTTCTGTCACGATCATATCTCAGCTCCTTCCAGGAGGGCATTAAATGACGTTGCTAACTTTAAGATTTGTGTAAAGGAAAATATACTTTACCCCAGCAGTTCAAAGGAAATACAGAAGTGATTGCGAAAGTAGAAGTGATCCTTCATGTGGATGATATTGTGAGTACCATCTTTGTCCTTCTTCAGGAGAGCATCAAGGATCTTCACTTCTACCAAAGCCTGGCTGTGAAATCTGAAATATCACATGACATAGGAATGTGGACACAGGAAACACCACAATCTTACTGTAAGTTCAACATGTGGGACAATGGTCAAAAATTCACTATTTACCTGTTAACTACTGTAGCTTTAATTCATTGTGGTTGTTTCCTAGTCTAAATATACTGGCCTTACATAACACTTAAAAGTAGTTATTTTGACTTATCTGAAAAAAATGTTTTGAAGAAAAAGTTTGAAATGAGCATCCAGAGTAAATTCTTAGTGCTTTTGAAGTCCAAAAGAATGTTTACTTGAACAAGGCCACATTTCACACCTACCACAGTAAGACGGTTTTGAAGAGCATGTTTGCATTTAGTGTTCGCTGAGGGGGAAAACGGAACAGCTAAAACTCTTGCTGGAGTCAAGAGCAGCATTCTCATCTGTCTCATTGACTCTACTTCAAGCTAAACTCAACTGAAAATTTTCAACTGGTCAGATAACAAGGAGAGGTTGCTTAGGACCCTAGTGCAGAATTTTTCATGTTAAAATAAGCCTCCCAGCATTTTCCCGTGGTTTTGGAGTCTTGGGGGTTATGTAAGGCTCTCAGCCCTCAGTCACGCAGGGCTGGTTACCTGGGCTGAGGTACAGATACAGAGACTTCCTTATAAGTCTGGAAAAACTGTGTCTGCTTTCACAGACTGTGTCTCCACTGGATCCTGGCCAATTCTGCGTCCCTGACATCACCTTTTTTCACTCTGTTCTCACTGTGTTTAATGAAAGCCTGATGTACAGGGAGGTTGAGTTTGCTTTGTTCACATTATCTCAGATTGTCACTGCCTATATAACAAAAAGCTGATTGTACTTGGATGTCTCACCTTTTCTCATTCCTTATTATTTTCAATGCCACTAATTCATTGGTTTTATGATCCAAGCATTTAGCCACCTGCCCAAATGACCCTTCCCCAATCATCTCCAACACTTCATATCGGTATGCAATGTGGTCATGTAAAACCTTCAAAAGAAAACAAATATTTCAGATTCAAATAGCATGACAAAGATCAGGTTTTAAAGTAGCTTATGTGTATGAGTTTACTGTCTATGAAAGATGCTGGAGTGGTAGCAAGTGAAGTCTATGTTAAACAAGAGTGACAGAGAAAATAACAAGTGCAAGCATCATTAATCCACTCACCTTACATCAATCCTGAATAAGATGCAAAGTGAGTCTCTCTTTAGGATTCTCTTCTGAGATTTAAAGCAATTAGTATTGATGTTTTAACTACATGCCTATTTATATTCTAGAAACAAGATTTATTTCCATAGATCACTTATGAGTTGGCAGGCTGTCGCTACAAATTTATTGAACTGAAAAAGAATACCTTATTTTTTCTACTTACCTTTAAGTAGGAACCATGCTCATCATCGTAACAATTATTATTCTGGGTTTCAGGCAAGCCTTCAATCTTTTTAGCTTCCAGCCCAAGATACCATAGCTCTGTGTAATTGAAAATTTCTTTTTGTTCATAGACTGTTAACTGGTTTCTAAACTTTTTCAAGGCTTCTAAATCAGAAAACAAGAATATAAAACAAAAAAATCAATAGCGTGTCAGGCACCTGATGGCAAATTACTTTTACAATATTAAATTTTACAGCAGAGTGTGCCACTTTGAGCAGGAGGCTGAGTAGCTGACTGTTAGAGGTCGCTTCCAACCAACATTTCTATGGTTCTACAATGCTGACATTTTGCACAAATGTATGTTTCTTTTTCTGATTTACAGTATTATGTCCAACAACGCACTCATCATCTGTCAGCAAGACTTTTAAGAGAGATTAGGTAAAAATTATTTGGTTCTGAGCAAAGTTACATACCTAGATGTTTTTAAAAATTCCATCTGTTGTATGTCTTCTTCAGCAAGCTTCAGATCTTACAGAAATAAGGCATGTTTTTATTGTTTTGATTGTAATTTATAAAATGGTAGTAAGCTTTAGTTAACCAAAGCTTTCAAGTACTTGTTTTTCTGATAGAAAATGTCAAGTTCAGATGCATGAGGTTAGGAATTAAATGGGGCCCAAATCTGCAGTCCTCCTAGTTCTGATTCTTGCTGCATAGAAACATTTCAGCTACCCTAACACCTCCAATTAAGTCATTTAAATCTAGATAAATAATCAGACAGTAGCATTACAAATCAGTGTGTTCTCTAGGCATGCAAGTGGGTGTTTTGTTAAACACTGGCAGATCTTCATGCATTAATGCAGGGATGCTAAATAACTTCAAAGAAAAAGGCTGCTACCTTTTTTTTCCTAGACTCCTTATAAATGTAGATTAACTCTGCCAGAAACTTTCTAGATCTGAGAACTCCTGAAATGCAATTTAGCCCACGGTGCTAAAATATGACACAGCAACAAGCAAGTGGGAAAAGTGTTTTATTACTGTAATAGAACATTGCTGTCTCCTACATGACCTGTCATAAGTCTTAAAACCAATACACATTCTTTTGTGTAATGCTTACTTCTCTCATTCCTATACTTGTGTTAGTCTATTCATTCTCCTATTGCCTACATCCCCAAGTTGGAACTTTAGAAAACACTGAGCCCATCCATATTCCTTTCCTCCAAGTTGTTTTTAAAATTTTTCCATGACCATTTAGCATGGGGCCTCTGGTCCCTGGGTATCCTGACTGCATGTTCTCCTCATCTGTGCAGGCAGCCTGTCACTCCAGCCTTTTTAGCATGTTCTGTTATATTCTACCTGAAGCTGTCATAGGCAGTTTGACGCTGATGCTGGTGCTTTCCAGTTCTGATGGTTTTATCTGCGGTCTGGTATCACTTTCAGGAATGCTGTCTGGAAGGTTAAATTGGGAAAAATTGCCTTGAGTTCCATTTTCCTGCTAAACAAAAAAAAGAAAAAGGTAAATTTTGTTTTCAGATACCTTCACGAACATTCAGCTGATCTTCAATTCTAGAAATACTACAAAAAATACATTTAAAATGCTACATTCCCAGAAACAAAGCTGCAAGATATTTATTTTGGATTTGTTGAGTGATCTCTATGCCAATTTAGTGCTGAGACAGAACAAGCATGCTCATGGACTAGAATGCCTTACTTACCCAGAGAATAAATTCTGCCAATAGCACTAAAGGCTGTTGGACCATGGAAAGATAAACCTTTAAATAAGAGAAAGAAGTTCAGCTTCCAGGTTCATTCAATACATGGGTTCTCACTTTGTATAAATGCTACAAACTGCCATGGTTTCATTAAGTTGCAGCTGAGTGGGCACATCCACTGGTGAGTTGTTCTAGAATCCTCAAGATTGCTTGTGCAGCCCCCATAACTGCAGAGTCACCAGCTTGGGTCTGCATACACACACTGTCAGAACCACCGAGACTGGTATGAATGGGAAATGAATGGGCCTGTGTGGGTGTGGAACCACTAGAAGGAAGACGTTGCAGAAGATACACAGATGTCATCTATATCAGCAGGTCATCAAGATCCCAGCACGTGCAGATTCTCAGGGCTCCCAGAATCAGAAAAAACAAAGGATAGACTATAGAATCAAGCCATGAAGAGATGATGGAAGGCTGGAGATAAAAGAGATAAGGGGGTGAGGTGCAGAAACCCAGGTCACAATCTACTCAATCCCTTCATTGAGGGGAAAAGACTCAGCTGGAAACAATGCTTGCAATAGATCAATACCTAGGTGAAGCTACAGAGAGGGCTATGGCTTCTACAAACACAGGAGGAGGAACAAAAACTGCTGAGCAGAAAGAGGATCCATCTGATGAAGCAAGGTAAGAATATCTGCAAACAGCTTTGCTAACCTACTGAGAACAGCTTTTAATTAGGTACATCAGGGGAGAGTCACCATAAAATAAAGCAATCATAACCTGGGTAATTCAGTCACCTCAATATCTGCTGAAGCTGCAAAAACATTCTGGGAGATTTCTGGTCTGTGTTCTTAATGCAGGTGATCCAAGATGTGCTGGACCTGTTACTCACATGCAAGGAACAACTGAGTGAGGGTGTGAAGGATAAGGGAAAGGCAGCTTTGGTTGCAGTGACCATGTGATTGTGGAGTTTAAAATCCTCAGAGAAGTGAGTGAAGCAAGCAGTAGAAATACAAACCCTGATCCTCAGGAAAGCAACTTTTGGCTTGTTCAGGCATCTTCTCATCATAAACCCACAAGAACTACCCTGGAGGACAAAGGAAATCTGGAGAGTTCACTGATGTCCCAAGTCAATCTTCTTCAAGAACAAGAAAAGCCCATTCCAACATGCAGAAAGTTAAGCAAACATTGCTGAAGGTCAGCATGGATGAAAAGGGGACTTCTAACCAGGTGCAAACATAGAAAGGAGCACAAAAACAAAGGTGAAAGAAAGTATGAGTTATCTGGGATATGTGCAAGAAACATTACCTGAACATGCAGGTATGTTTAGGAGAGTCAAAGCTCAGCTGGAATTGCATCTAACAAGGGACTGTGAAAATCAACATGAACAGTTTCTATAGGGACATCACCAGCAAAAAAGGAAGGCTAAGGGAAATGTGAAATCACTGTCCAGTGAAATCTGCGACCTAACGACCAAGGATTTGGAAAAGAACAAGGTACTCAGTGCTTTCCATAGGTAAGTTTTGCCTTCCAAGTCCCTGAATGTAGAAGTAACATTTGTGTAAAGAAGCATTACCTGCAGTAGAGGAAGACAGAGCCCACTTAAGTAACTGGGCATACCTAAGTCTGCAGGATCAGATGGGATGCATTTGAGGGTGTGGAAGGAGCTGGCCAATCTCATTGCAAGACTGCTTGCTCTCATCTTTGAAAGTCAATGGTAATCAGGAGCAGTTCCTGACCATTTGGAAAAGTCAAATAGCACACCTACCTTCAAAAAGGGCAAGAAGAAAGCTTCAGGGAGCTCCAGGCTAGTCAGCCTTACCTCATTCCCTGAGAGGCCTATGGAATGATTCCTCTTGGAAGCTATTTCCAACCAAGTGAAAGACAAGAAGTTAATTTGGAACAGCCAGTATGGATTTGCCAACATCAGCTGTGAGCAAATGGTGTCTGAACAACTTGATTGCCTTCTCTGATGAAATGGTGTACATGATGTACAAGAAGAGGCTGAAAGAAATACATTTGTTCAGACTGCAGAAGAGGGAGCTTCAGGAGTGATCTTACTGCTGTCTAGTTACTTGACAGAATGGTATAGAGAAAGCAAAGCCAGACCCTTCCTGTGGTCCTAGGACAAGATGGCTAACATATACAAGTTGCAATGCAGGAAATGTTGTTTAGGTATTAGGAGAAACATTTTTTACCATGGGAGTGGTACGCTATTGAAGCAGGTTTCCCTGAGAAACTGTGGACTCTCCATCTTTTGAGAAATACAGAACCCAGCTGGACCAGTACCTGAACAACCTGCTCCAAGTTTTCTCTGCTTGGAGTGGGAGGTTGGGCTAGATGTTTTCTGGAGGTCCCTTCCAGGAAAAATTATTCCTTAATTTTTTTATTCCTTTGAGAAAGTCCTGGTGACTCACAAAACTGGAACAGGATGGAGGCACAAAAATCAGTCTCAGTGTCAGGAGGGTACAAAACCTATATTAAAAACCAGCACATGGTTGCCAAGATAAGAAGAGCCCAGGCAATGTGATATGGACCAAGCATAGTCCACCATGTCCTTGCAAGAAGTTCTGGCTGGTACCACTTGGATACGTATACTTTGGTGCTTATGAGTTTTGGGTTAAGAAAACCATCTTCCCATACTCGCATCTAACTTTGCTACTTTTTTTTTGGCCATTTTAACTGCTGCAAAACCAGGGCAGGCAGGTATAAGGGCCACCACTTGAACAGACCAAACACAAATCTGTGCTGACACAGGTCAGTCCTACTGCTTTGCTGCTGAGCCCCAGCTTGAGGACTCCACTTGGTGACCAGAAAGCAGAAGAAAGGTGAAAAAAGGAGTGGGCAGAGTAGTGGTGGTGAGTAGTGCAGGTCCCTGATTTTGAGGAAGAAGAGCATGGATAGGGGATGGACATAAGATTTGTGAAAAATGAGGAAGAAGGAATGCCAAAAGTGAAGATCAGTTCAAAAACTTCCTGTGATGTTGGGTGCCCATTAAAATATCTGGAGATACACACCATCTGCTGGTAAGAAATCTGAGTCTCTATAGTTCTTCCTTTTTTTTCCTCTTTTAACTGTGTCTGAAAACAGAAACTGATGCAAATGCTGACACTAAGTTATTTCTTTCTTCCCACACACAAACAGACTTGTGATATTCTGCCACTGACGCTCTCTTAGCAGTACTTAGAGAAAAGCTGAATAATCGGGCAAGCACGAGATGTCTAGGAGCTTTATAACTCACCTGGAGAGAGGGGAGGACATTCTCCAAGCTCTTATTTGTTATCTGTGGCAGGCTGCTTTCAAGACGGGGAGGTCTTGCAGTGTCTGCAACCAAACCATGCTTTGCTTGACCTTCCAGATGTGGGAGGGAAAGAACACTGCCGCTGACTTTCTAAGTAGAAAGCATAAGTAAATATTACATAATAACCTAGTGAGCAATTCTGTGTAACACCTCCAAAAAATAGAGGGATTGAAAACCTTGGAAAATGGGGATGGTTCACTTCTGACACCTGAGAGCAAAGGGGAAAATAGGAAAACAGGTTTCTGGCAGCTCCCAGTTCTACTAGTGGGCAGGAGGAGGTTGTCCAGAGGATCAGGCAGCCTGGCACATTTTAGGGCATGAAAGTTTTCACACAAGAGCATCTCCATCCAGCAGTGACTTCTTCAGCTGGAAAAGGTTGGTTTTGGAAACTGAACAGCCATTCCAGGCATCAGGACTCCCTTGAGTGGGGAAAATAAAGCATATGTAGGGTAATAAGTAGCCATGAAGAGTAAATGGCAGGCAACATCATTAGCTATTCCCAGTGGTAGAAGAGAAAGTGGGACTGCAATGCTGCCAAACACCAGCGGTGGAGACAGTGGGAGAGTCTTCCCTGCACTGGTTTCTCAGTATTTTCTTCCCCCTCATTTCCTGTGGAGGTCATTTTGATTAGGCCCCTTTGTTGCACTCCTCATTAACGAAGAAAAGGCGAGCTCTGTGCTAACTTTACTGAAAAATAAATGCTTATACTCATTTGAAAGCTCCAGGATTACTAGTTCTTCCTTTAGAGACTTCTCCCATTTGTTATTTGCAAAACGTTTATATACCACTCATTTTTTAAAGTCAGTCATTTAAGGATTCAGTTTTATGAATGTTAGGACCTCTAATATTCTTGGATATCAGAAGTGAGAGAAATCACACTCTTATCAGCAAAGAAAATTTTTGAGGCAGAGTATTTCTTTGGCAGAAAATAAAAAAAAATTACTTTAGATAGATCTTAAATAGATCAACTATGCACTATCAAATATAGAACAAGATCCAGAGAATTAAAGCTGCAAGAAATTTTTGTCATGTGGGAAGGATAAAACATGTTTGTCAAGCTTTTGACAACAAAGGACAGGTTTGATAATTTTTGTCAAAAAAAAAAAAGAAACGAAGCTCTCAATCCAATAAACTTGAATGAATAAGTTTTCTTTTCCAATATTATGGAAAAGTCTTTAAAACATTAGAACTGAGATTCCATCAGACTTCTCATGAAAGCCTCAAGAAACAAAAGTGGCTGGACAGAAGAAATGCCTCAAATGCTACTGAACAGCAAAACCAAAATACTCACGGACACTTGGGACATACAGCTACAGGGGAAATGGAAAAGGTCAGGGAATAAAGGACTTCCTTTTGCTCAGATTCATTTATTATAAGGGGTGCTTTAGAAAACAAGCATACAGATATTTTTGAAGTGAGCTGAAGAATCACCTACCTGATGGAAGACTCTGTTAGATCCCAGATGATTTCTCTCCTGAACAGTCAGCTGAGACTGAGAAAATGCATCCACATGGGAAGACTGCAAACATGAAACGATGCTTTAATACAAATGATGCTGGAAAAAAATCTCTGTATGGTTTCTGTGTTTCTTTCCTTTGTGGCAGCTGTTTTGTGGGCAGGTGCAGAGACAGCTTGTTTTGCCTATTATGCCTCCCAGCATGCCTGGTATGCCCATGTGGTCACAGAGGGGAAGAGGGGGGCTCTGCCATCCCTAAATATGGACTCGAAAGCAGAAGTGAGTCTGCTTGGATGGACAGCTTTATACTGCCTCAGAAGGCAGATTGTGAGCCCATTCATTGCCAATAGCAGCATTAAACTGATTCAGCTTGTGGTACAGATTTTATAAAACCACGAATCAGTGTTTAAATTTACTGAGATACAGAAACCAATCGATTGGTTTCAGTGGACAGATAGTAAATAGCAACAAATAAAAGAAACATGGGGGAAATGCTAAGCAGCTCATAATTTTTAAAATTCTTTAAAATTTTAAGATTCTACTAGTGCTTTCAGCAGTTTTTTAATAAAGAATTAGCACTGTACATTTCTGCCCAATAACAGACTGTAGTGAGTGACCTGGTTTGAGCCAGGACAGAACTGATTTTTCTGTTAGTAATTTCACTTTTCAGTTCACTCTCCTCTAAGTAACTGCACTTGCTGAAATCCCCAGCATGTGTTTCAGTCGGTGCCTGCCCCTAGGACTGATAATGCTCCATGTTCATAGTTACTGCTGGAGAATGGTGTGCAGGACCAAGGCCACTGCTTGGTTCTACTGAGTATCTTGTGCTCTGGAAACAAACGGGAGCAAAGGAGTCACAGCTGCGACCCTCCTGTGGGGAGGAGCGGACCGGACAGGTGCCCAAAATTGACCAAATGAAGTTTTCCATCCCACACGTGTCATGCTTGGTATAAAGCTGAGGGATCACTAGGGTCAGTCTTTCTTTGTCCACGGCAGGTGTCCTGGGAGGACTCTGTCCATTCATTTGCCTTTGATCCCAATCTGTGTGTTCCTGACTCCATGTGTTCCTGCCTCCAGCTCCTGTCTGCTGCTGACTCCAGGAGCCCAGTCCAGGACTTTCCCAGGGTTGCCCTGGTGGTGACATGAGCGTTACTGGGGGGAAAGGGGTGGTAAGAGGGGGAGGGGCAATATTGGTTTTCTATATTTTTGTATATATTTCATTATTTTCTTTCTCATCCTTACTGTTTCATTAAAGCTGTTTCAGTTCAGTTTCCAACCCTTAAGTCTCTCCCTTATTCTCCTTTCTTTCCCCTTCTGGGAAGGGAGAGGGGTAGCAGAAAGCATCTGTCATTCATTTAATTGCCTGCCCAGCCTCAAACCATGACAAGTGAATTGCTGAAATCTTTACAATAATTTAAATAATGAAAAAAACCTCTGCGGCTACAGCAGCTTGGAGCTTTGCTCTGTAGGCTGGAGTGAATCCCATTGTGTTTAGTGAAATGTGCCGCCTTGTCCCTGGGGTCTGAGACACAATGTCATTCCACTCACAATCAAAAAACCCCATCTTTATCCAGGTAAAGACATCAGTCCCACTGTAGAAGTCATGAAGTGGTAGAAGAGCAATATTTTCTCTAGAAAGGAAAACAGAGGGATGCTTGTGTACAAACTGATCCACACATGTACACTGACCCAAATATATCCAGGGCACATCGGCATTCCTACAAAGGTGCAGATCAAGCTGAAGATATACCAGGGCTCTGACACATCCTGGTCTGAAAGTATGGAACAGATGCTCAGAGGTGCTGTGGGATCTCCAGCCTTGGAGATGAGGTTAGATTAGAGGTCTCTAGAAGAGAGAAAACTCTATGTACAAATCTACCTGATCACACGAAGGAAATGCTGCCCCTTGACATGCAGGTTCAACTGTCTCGCTGTCAACCATGAAGACACCTTTAAAGCTGGGCAGACCAGCTATAAACTGCCCTTCGGACTACTGTGCTGTTACTGTCCATGGCAGGTATTTTCTCTTTCTTTTCATTTGAAAAGTCAAGGGAGAAAAAAAAATCACAAATAAATAAATCCTCCTGCAAGCTTAAAGATTCAGATTCAGAACAAGCTGGGAGCGACAGCTCTGTGTTTAACCTTACTATGCTAATTGTGTACAGTTTGAGAGCAAAGGGCATGGATATCTATGGAGCAAAGGAAAATATTAGGAAAGGGAAAGACCTGTCTTTGCAGGACATAGTAATTCCCAGCTTTGGAACTGGCGATCAGCTGGCCAGGGTTAAATCTGTGCTGTAAATCCAAAACACCCCCAGAGCCACCGCAACAAATGCCCGCAGAAGGGAACCACTGGAATATTACAGCCTCCATATTAATGTCCTAGAGCATGATACACTTCTCCCAGTGCACCCAATGTCCTTGAGGTCATTATCCTCCAGTATGAATTTGCACAGGTGATTTATGGAAAACTCAGTGCCAGAATATTTTTACAGACAAACACTTCACATGCAAACTACTTATCCTGCATTTCAAGGGAGAATCACGTTATTTATGAAGAGGGGTCTGGGATCCACATTCATAACTCTACTAGATAAATCCACCCAGGTCATAATAAGACTATTAATTTTAGTGTATGTTATGTTTTTTCCACACCTCATCCATCCTTTACTACCATTTAGCTTTATTTTTCAGTTTCTGGAACCAATGGAAACATCACACTCCATTAAGAGACAGTTTCTTAATCACTTTGTGCTTTTCTAACTACAAGTCAATACAAAGCCAGGATTTGAGAGAGAAACAGCTATCACTGAAAATCAAAGAAACAGTGGACTTCACGTACTTGTACTGACTGCAGAGTCCTCAACCCAAAATAGCATATTATTTCTTAGTAATGCTTTTAAGAGGCTATGTAGTGATGCCTATATTATTAAATACAAAGTTCAAAGTATTTACTAATAGAGCATGAACAATTCACAAAATGTCTTTAAAACTCAACAACAGCTAAGGAAGCAGGGGAGTGAATATCAAAATGCGTTGCCAGAATTTGGAATTCATCTGATTTCCATTCACCAGGGAAAGACTGACAAGGTTTTGACACGCACATTTCCTTTTACACTGCAAAAGCAAAATCAGTCTATCAGCCTATGGCTCTGCCTTATTTCAGTTGTGGAAATTTGTGATTCTTTTTGTCTCTCTCAAAACCTGCTTATTGAGGTTTTATAGTTCTTTAGCACTCTTTGGACAATTTATTAGAAAGACTTTCAAATCAATAACTGATCAAGCCTCATAAAATTCTTCCAAATAGATTAGCAGAATAATCTTTTACCAGTGAAAAAACTGATCTGTGCCTATGACAGTTCTGCCAGTGGCTGAATGGGGTGCAGGTGGACTTATTTGATGGTCTTGATCCAGGTGACCCACCAGCTGCTGCTTCAGCAAAATCCTGTACATCTAGTATGGGATCTACAGCTGAGCTGTTGTGGCTGGTTTAATTCTGGCAGATGCACTCTAAAGAAAAATTGCAACAACTGTTTCTATTCCGCTCTATTTTGCTCCTGGCTGTTTTACTCCTATGGTCTGTTCTACAGCTTCCATACAGCACTTCAATCCCAAACTACCATCTCCTGCTATTCCAGCCCTTCAAATCATATATTGCTGGCCATTACTTTGCTAATTCCAGTTATCACTCAAGAAACAGCACAATGTCCTCATTCACCACCTACTCTGCAGCCATAAGGAGTTTTAGGTGCTGAGCATACAGTGCTCTGAAAAATCAGAAATTGTGACACATTTTCATAATTCCCAAAGTATCAGCTTATTTTCTTCAGTTGACCATAGAAATCAGAAATGTATTAGAATTTTAGAAATTATAAAATACACAACTATATAAAATACAGACTCCATTGTCTCCTCATTTAAATGGGCAGCTGAGTCCTTCTCTCTGTCCTCTATCTAAAGAAAGATAGTCTATAGAATCCATAGAGAGAATGCAATGCAGCTGTTAAATCATGCAGTATATTAAAAAAAAACATAGCAAATGCAGTCTCAATCACTCAAAATACAGTAGAAACATAAACATTTTCCCCACCTTGTCAACTATTTCTGTCAGCATAACTGCAAGAGCCATTAACTGCAGGATAGAGGTTGTTTATTCCATTCAGCGAATGCATTTCAGGAAGCCCACCTTTATCCAGTCAGAGCATTGCAGGATCAGTTTCAAACACAGTACCCTGCTCAGGAAAAAAATGGATAACCCTTCTGCTTGGCTTCAGATTTAAATTTTTATCCCAGAAATACACCAGCAACTATTAGCTCCTCTAGTATTCTTTTGGTGGCCATCTGTTCCCTTTCTCAGCCTCCTTCTAGCCAAATATAATTTTCCATATTTATCATGGCAAGTCAGTAATAAGAAAGACAAATATAACAGGATTGGCTGTTCTCCTTGCCATCTCAGTCTGTTCTTTCTCACTGAGCTCATGTGCTTGTGAAACCAAAAAACACTTGAATTTGTATTCGTTCAAAATTTGTCACAGCAACCTTGCTGTGCAGTGAGTAAAATCTATTCACCAAGATTGCCAGCCTGGAAAATGAAAGTAAATTAATACCTCAAGGACTGATTTCTCACTGGCCATTATGTTTCATTTACTGAAGACCGAATTTTGACAGCTTGGATTGTGGTTCCAGGTGGCATTAGTGCAGACCTGCTCTGTCTTGTGGGATAATGAGGCTCTCATTTTGGTGTGGATAGTGAGACAGAACTTAGCTGCCATCCTGTCTTTCCTTTTCCCCTCTTGGGTGTTGTGTATGTGTGACAGAACACCGATAGAGGCGTCCGTACCCCCCTATCATACTAGGGGAATATCTAGAACTGAAAATACAATGTGCCATCCTCCTTCATACAGCCAAGGAATGGCATGTTCCCTGCTGGTCTTAAATCTGTCGACAGCCCGGAATAGTTCTACTTTCAGTCAGAAACCAGAGTTTTCAAAGAAGAAATACATGCTCACCCACTGAATCTATTCTAGAAGGCTGCCACTTTTGCTGATGCTCCTGGAATGAGCACCAATTTTCACAGTACGGTCAAAGGACAAACAGCTATTCTTTCGCATTCATGGCAGTCCAGGTGATGACCTTGCCTAATATAATTGCTGAGGTGCACCTCCTCCTAAAAGGCACATCACTCCCATTTCCATCACTCCTACGTTTCCATTTTCCCAAGCTTGGCAGCTCTCTAATCAACAAATCCTCCCCAGTATTACACCTCACGTACAAGACAAACTTCTCATTCTCTAGCCAAATAACCACACAGAATCCATGCCAGCAGGGCAGGTTCAGCCCTGGGAATGCACAGAGATGCCATGCGCTGGAATACAAATTAAACAACGCAAACATGCATCAAGTGTATTTAAATTAAATCACTGCCACACAAACGTACACAGACAAACAAGCATGTGTGAGCACACAGAGCTAGTTATGCTCTACCTCTTGTATCCCACAGGTATATCAAGCATTTCTGATGAATTTTCACCAAGGTTCATAAGAAGTGATTTAACTAATGTAATGTGTGGCATATATTCTAACTGTGAAAATATAGATTTGTGATACTGGAATTTACCACTGCAGATAACATGTTTATGGACTACATAGATGGCGAAGTACTGTGATCACTATTGGCACTTGCTAATAGCACTCACTGTTCTTTCGACCAGCTGTGCTGGGTATATGAGGTATATGGGGAGTATGGGGTATATAAGGTATATGGCAGAAAGCTTCACACCACATACAAACTACTCTGGTTTGTTGTAGTGCAGACATTCTTTCAATTAGAAGACTTAATATACAATTTTATGTATCTCCACAACCCTCTGGGCCATAGCTTTCCATCTCAGGTTTTGAGTCTTGTTGAGAAGCTATTAACATTCCCAGGACAGCCTACATAAGAAGGAGTGAAGGACAAATCTGGCTATGCATTCAACTACACCCTGTTAAGATGGATGTCCTCTACTTTATTTTCTTTGATTTACTTCTGTCCTTTGTAATACCTTCTATTGACAACACAAGAAACTGTATAAAGTTTTCTCCTACATTTCTCAACAACACTCTCAAAGGAAGAGAAATCTGCCAGGATTACTACTAAGCTTCAGTCATGATACACTAAAGTAAAAACCGGTGCATTAAATGTTTCAGCTACTAATTACAAAGCTCTTTTGTTAGTTTGAAGGAAATATTTATGGTCTTTGTAACTCGTTATTAAAAAAACCCTGTTTCTGAAAGATATTTAACTAAAGGAGCTAAGTGCAATGGTAGATAAATTCCCTGTGGATGTGATCACTGGCTGTGATCATCACATAGAAAATACCTTAATTACAAATGTATTAAGTTTGGCAACACCTCTGCGAAGTAGAATAGTATTAGAGGTAAAGGAAAGTAAAGAATTCATCTGCAAGGGAATAGATACTCTGGAGTGGGAAGAAGATTCATTCCATCTTAGCCTAAATATTCAAGGTAAACACAATTCCCTGTGAAAGTGCCCCTGTCTTTTTATTGGCTTGACTTGAGAAGAAGCCCATGCAAATGATGTAGACGAGCTATCCTGGATATTTATAGCCCTAAAATTAGATTAGATTAATTCTACTCTTTGTACCCTTTACTGTGCTCCTCCTGCAGTTCAGTCCTCTTGATTTGAATGAAGACAAAAGATACAGAAGAACGATGAGCTGAAGGCTTTTTGACCTGCCTTGTGTTGTGGCATACATACAGGCTTGACCAGTGCCACGGAGAAAGCTGCCACTGCAGGCTGGAGCAGGGAAGGTGAATACCCTAAATTCCTAAAGAATAATGTGAGTGGAGTTGCCAGAAAACTTCTTAAATCACTCCTGTTTGCTGTGATAAAGCATATGAACTATGTCAATAAGACTGTTGCAAAGTCAGTGCAAAGGGAATGGGTGATTTAAGCTTGTGCATACATTTAATTAAGCAAAGATCCCACCAGAAGAACCAATTAGTCCAAGTCTGCTCAGAATGAAAAGGCCAGTGGCACAGATTCTGTCTTGAGAATGTGTCTTCCACAGAAGAGTGCAAAAGCTTGGGATATGTTAAAGTCAGGTTTCTAACGTTTCAATTATTCACTAGGAAGTTTGATCTTTCAAGTTTATTAACAATTCCTACCATGGTTAGGATCTGCTCTTTCTCCTAGCAAACAAGAAAAACAAATCAGTAATGCTGTTTAGTTCTATAAGGGTTCAAAAGCTAAAGAAGGATCATGAATGCAATTTTACACAGGATCAAATTAAGGCATTGTCTATCTAAGGATGTAATTATCATAACCTTAGAGACAATTTCTGAAGTCTCAGCAAGGGTCAATGACTGAATACAAATTCAATTTGGTTACATGGGGATTTTCCAGACAGCTGTTTGACTGTACAAAGCCATCAGGACCCTAGAAAATCATCATTTCTAGGAAACAGACTGGGCAAACAAAGGATGTGGCCTAGAAATCAGTGCTCAAACAGGTTTTTCTGAAGCACCAATCTGTTCTTAGGACTATTCCGAGAACAGAAAATATGGTTATTCCTGGACTCACAAGCTGAAGAGAAATTGCATGAGAAGCAGGAATTGGACATGGACCAGATAGACTGATTTAAATTGAGTGGGGTGCACAGATGAAACATAGCTCTAGATATGTTGAAAAGTCCCAGGCAAAAAAAGGTGATAGGCAAGTTAGATCATTATCATGATGGAAAAGAATTTTTAACTTTCTTATCAAGCCCTGAAAGCCTTGCAAGGTCTTCTCTTCAAGAAAGACCTCCAGCTTTTTTCTACCAATCTGCAGAACAAACTTGGGAAATGTCTGTGTTGCCCCTGCGATGGCTGGAGTGGAAGCTGGAAAGGCTGGTTCAGAAGAATCAAGGCCTCTCAATTCTTGTATAGTTCATAACTGCACTTACTAAATACCTTCCCATACACTATAGACCTCTGACATGCACCCGTGCATTCAAATGACCTCCTAAATAATGCCACGTGAGGGGGGGAAACCAGGGGCATCATTTCACAACTTCATTACTGAAGAGAGGTTATACTAATATAAAATTGGTCATATATCAATGAACAACCCTTCACATTGATTTTCCTGCAGAAGGTCGGTTTAAACAAAATGATCAAATGTAAGGCTTTTCGTAAGAAACACAGATTTTAACAAGGCAAAACTTTTGATTTCAGATTAATACAACTCACTGGGATTTCTATAGGATATCTTTTTTTTTTCTAAAATAAAAAATAGACTGGCTGTCTACAATATACACATTTTTAATAAAACACAGAGCCTTGAACATAAACTAAAGGTCAATCTGAAAGTTTTTGCAGAACCCTACGTACTCTGGAATTCTACAAATTAATCATTTGCTCACCATTTATGCAGAAACCTATAAGATACTTCTGTAACTTAAAAACGTTAACAGTTCCTGACTTTGCACCATTAATAATGTTAATATTTTCACTAAAAATTGATATCTTGTGGAATTGATGGTAGATGTTGAGGAAACTGTCTTCTTTCCATTTTCTAAGCTATTTTCCATTACTCACAACAGGTATGTCATAACCTAATACAAACATTTGTACATCAAACAATAAAAACAAATGCCAACCACTGTTACCTTAGGATGGATTCTTCTATTTCTTCTCATTCGTAAACAAGATTTATCAAAGAGGCTGAAATCACAGCAGCTCTCGCTGCATCTTTCTTTCCCCATAATGACAAAGCTCCATGTTTTAAATCTCTCTCCATTAAATTGTTCTTGTAATTTAAACCTGACGCTCATCTAATCCCACTCGGCCACACAGGTGCCCCTCTATGAATAATAGCATGGGCCAGTCGATGGTTTTTGTGGGTGAGCTGGCTGGAATCGAATCACGCGTTGTTTTACCCCAGTCCCACAGCATAAACACAAACCAAATCATACCAAACTGAACCGTGAATAGTAGCGTTTTGCTGACGTGCTATGAAATCTTTGAGGACTTAGTGCAAGCACAACATCACCAATTAGGCTCAGCATGATTGCAAAACTGTCCCTTGAGGCACCACGAGATGCATCATTTGCTTTCCTTTTCTTCCTTCTTTTTTTTATTCTCTTTTTCAAAGACACAGCCACAGCTTTAGCTTTCCTGTTATAAACATAAACTGTCTAATGAAGGTAATCCAAAAATAATTCAGAGTTTAAGTGAGAATGCAGAGTGCTCCCAAGCATTTCATGCACATCTTTCCCTTAGCCCTCAGAATACCTGCAATCTTGGAATTATGTTTTCTAGATAGTCCTGTCTCTGCTTAAATTTTAATTATCTATGTGCCCTGACAGCCTTTTAGATATTCCACCAGCAAAACAAATGCCTGCTGAAGGAGCAGCTTTAGCTTGGAATATTAGGGGAACAGACTTCAGTGATCTTTTATTCAACACGCTGTAATCTATTTTTGTACTCCTGACAGGCTCCATGGGGGAATATCTAACACTTAGTCTCAATTCATTATTTTCTTTACTTTTCTTCTGAGAACGATAAAACAATTCATGTTTTATAAAGGGCAGGAAAACGCACACAAAGTCTTCATCAAAGTGAGAGAAAGATTTAAAAAACAAAAGAGCAACACAAGCCTTATAACAATAAAGCCATAGTGGGTTTGGATTAAAAAAAAAAAAAAAGAAAAGAAAGAAAAAATCTCCAAATCTGCTTTTTGGACAAGACTGAAATTAATACCAGTTAAATTTCTTTTATTTTTAATATTAAAAAATCATTTTACAAACACTGATATTATTTGATCTTTATTTCAAAATGTTTACATGCAAAAAAAAGATTAAGGACCACAGAGACATTGAAATTATATTCTCTCCTTGTTGAATTTTTAATTCCTTTGGAAATTTGAAAAAAAAATGAGAGGGAAGGGAAGCGAAGGATGAGAAAAAAAGACAACTGGATAACAAAATATAAATGCCAAGAAGTCAAAACCCAAAATTGTTTTAATTAAAAAAAAGGAACAGACAATAAAATCTGAACACCATAACTTCTCTATAGCTTGAGAAAGATTTCAGAGAATCAACAAAGAGTTTGTTCCACATAGCAGGAGATACAGCAGTAAAAATAATAAATGGAAGGTCTTGCACAAAAAGTCTATAATGAGCAAATTCTGCCTTTGCCTTCATACCCTGCTCCATTTCATGTCAGTGAGGTGTTCCATTTCTGGAAGCCAAATTTAGAGCTTGAAAGGAGACAAGGAAAGTGATGGAAATTGGAGAAACTGTATGAAAAGAAGTAAGTTTTTTGTGAAGTCTGTTAGGAGATGGATCATTCCCCAGTCACTGTGAACTGAGCAAGCCAGCACAGGAAATGTGAGCTTTCATTCAAGCATTTAGAAACCTGTCATGACTCCCATAATATGACTCACAAACAATACCTATGAACCTGACAACCAAGAGGTGCCAAATAATGCTGATCACTTTAGTGTACATTACGATACAAGCCAAATTAATTTGGAGGTGTCTGGAGGGGGCAATTTTTTCCCAGATACTTGATAAAGTTGTTTATTTGGGAGGAAAGGAGAGACAGCTAAATGAATTTGCACCAGCTCCTTTTAGAGCTCAGCAAGTGCCAGTGCATGGCAGTGACTTGACATCAGTACACTGCTAGAGCAAACACTATTAACATTTGCAAAATAACAGATATTAAGGGGTGTTGAGCCTGTGTGTAAATTTAACTTGTACCTCTTGCAAGGGCATAGTTTGACCTGCACTTGTGGAAAATTGACTGGGTATGTACCGCAAATTGGAGCCTGAGCAGCACACAGTCCACATCTCCCTGTTTCCCAGTGTGGATCTCCCAGCCAGGCACATCCCAAACCCTTGAGAGCTGAATCACCTGCCTTGAAATTAAACCCCACAGTGCTCTCTGCCATTGCAGCATCTACTTCAGTGATGCAGTGGTATCTCCTGCTTCTCTGCTGAACAGACCCCAGGCCTAGTCAAGCAACAATGCCACTGACATTATGTATCTTCTTGTACTTTTCCCATTTACATTACACTAATATTTTCATGTCAGTCTTGCAAATAATTTATGACTGTATTTCCCTAGAAGTTTCTAGAGACCTCCTGCTAATCATAGGGCACGTCTATTCTAATTGCCATCAAAGAGAATGATTTTGTTTTTTCATACAGAGTACTCAAGTAAAATCAAATAATTGATTTATTAAAACTGTACGTACAACAGTTCAACACCCTCCTCTATGCTTGCACACTGCTTCACTACACCTCTGATTCTTGCCGCTGCCTGTATGGAGCAAAATTCTTTGCTATACACCACAAGCCTAGATACAAAAACTACACAGCAAATTAATGCATACTAATCAGTATAGATGCATGCAATTAATTACATTTGCTGCCCACGTTTGGGGTTTCTTGAGGAGTTCTTATTTGATGAACTTTTTGTGGTTAACGTTTTTATGCATCAGTTGACTGGAGTTATCAATCAGGTGTCAGGACAGCTTTGTGCTGCTAATGATACTTAACACTGCCAGGCAGGGATTGACCCACCAAATGTGGGTAAAGTTGACATGTAAAGCTGACACCAGTGGTCATAGCCATTGGGAAGGTAGACGAGGGGGACGAAAATAAGACCACTGCAGAACAGTGAAGTGTTACACACCAAGAGGCAATCACAGACTTTTGCAGGTAAATAGAAGAGGCTACTTAGGAAGGCTGGACTGTCTACTGCTTTCTACTTCTAGCTACTGCAAGATATCTATATTTAGCTACACAGGTTCTAGTGGCCAAAAGCCAACTTTCAGAAATGCTGTAGGCACTTGGGTATATCAGAAGAGCGGGCGCATGCTGAGTGCAGTGATTCACTGCTGTCACTTCCTCCCGCGCTCATCCAGTGCCTCATTTAGGAGCCCATGTCCAGCTCCTTCAGAATCACAGAATCACTTGAGTTGGAATGGTCCATAAAGGTCATCTAGTCCAACTCCCCTGCCATGGTCAGGGACATCCCCCACTAGACCAGGTTGCTCACGAACCCATCCAACCTGGCCTTGAATGTATCCAGGGATGGGGAATCCACCACCTCTCTGGGAAACCTGTGCCAGGGTTTTACCACTCTCATGGTGAAGAACTTCTTCCTTACATCCAACCTAAATCTGTCCTCCTTCAGTTTAAAAACATTACCCCTTGTCCTGTCACAACAGGGTCTGCTAAAAAGCCTGTCCCCATCCTTCTCATAGGCCCCCTTTAGGTATTGAAAGGCAGCAATGAGGTCTCCTCGGAACCTTCTCTTCTCCAGGCTGAACAGCCCCAACTCTCTCAGCCTTTCCTTGTAGGACAGAAGTTCCAGGCCTCTGATCATTTTTGTGGCCCTTCTCTGGACTCATTCCAACAGGTCCATGTCCTTCCTGTGCTGAGAGCTCCAGAGATGGATGCAGGACTCCAGGAGGAGTCTTACCTTACCAGAGCTGAGTAGAGGGGCAGAATCACCTCCCTTGATCTGCTGGTCACAGGTCTTTTGATGTACCCCAGGATACGGTCCCCAGACCTGCAGCAGCACCGAGGCTCCATAGAGGCACGGTGCCACAGCAGCAGCCAGAGGTACACAGGTGCTGTAGTATCAGGAGGAAGGGGCACAAGACATGAGAAGGGTCTGAACTGCCTCCCATCCTGGCAGCACTACCATCTCCACTGCAGCCTCCTCGGAGTGTTAACTGCTCCTGGCAGTGCTGTGTTTGGCAAAGGGGCCAAGTGAGCCAGCCTGGCAGACCTCCTTGATTCACTTCTGATGTTGATGTTCATCATCAGCTGGCAACCACTGGCCTAGCAAGATATTTCTCAGTGCCTGGACACCATGGGAAACCCTGGGATTCAGACTGCAGTCTGCACTTCACATCCTGTTATTGAACTGAGCAGTCGGCTATGACTTGGATTACGTGGTTAGAGCAACACCTCCGTGGGGGAGACATGAGTTAATTAGCAGTCCAAGGCACTGATTCAGTAAGATATTTCAGCACACAGTGAATTTGAAGCATGCAAGCAGGTCTATGTACTTCAAAGGCGAGTCCTTACAGTCCTTGCTAGTTCGAGGTACTGGCACAATCTCAGTACACATGCTGAATTTTAATACATTAACATCACTGCATTAAGATGTACCAAAAAGTCCATACCTGGCACATGTGCATTGCTACCATTAATTTAAATAAAAGATTTTAAGCATATATTTTGCCTTTCTTTCTCTTTAGAGAGGAGGAATGTGTTAGAAATCACGCCCTGGTAGCATTTCAGGAGAAATATGTATTTAATAAAGGATGGTTCATATTATTTGGGGGAAATACTTTAATAATGTTCTCTTCACGTACATTATAAATGCACAGAATATTAAGGAGATTTCAAAAGATAACCACTTCCTTAACCATTACATATTATTGTACAAAGAATAGTTGAGGTTGAAGTAGATGACCTCAAGAGGTGCCTTCCAACCTGATCACTTCTGTGACTCTCATATTGTAGCTTCACTGCTTACTGCACACAAAGGCTGTGCTGACCACAGTCTTGTCTCACGCTTTGGACAATAACACTCATTTTCTTACCTTGTGTAAGAAGCAAAATTTGCTCATAAATCCTTTTTCCCTTGCGGGGAGATGCACAGAAAGAGGAGTTACTGCAGTATGTGCTGGGTAACTTGTCTCCGGAATGACAGGGAACAAAATTTGGGAGTTAGGCATAGTTCCTGCTTAGGAACAGGCTGGCTGTGATGTGTGGAGGACAGGATCACATCACTTCAATAACAGACTTCCCCACTCTTTCAGGAGCAGCTGGAAAAATCTGCCTCCAAATTTCTTTGGCAAGAAAGATGAATCAAAGCAAATTTTAAAAAGGGGAAGCAAGAGCTGATCTCAACAGAGACAAGCTCACTCATGCTCCAAAGTGTACACAGTTCAGCAGAGAATATACAGTCTATTATTACTTATTGTTTACTACAACCTCCCTGGGGCTAATGAAGATAAAGGTGGTGAATGAGGAGAATCAGACTTTCTATACACAACTGCATAAATTAGAGGTGGAAAATATAATACCATATAGACCAAGATTTTTCTTTAAATGATGGTTTCAAAACTATTCAGTGCCATATCTATATCTTGCTAATTTAAATGTTCCAAGGAACTTTGGCAGCTCTCCACTTCACATTTACACTTCCTTTGCAGGTAGCCTAAATGCAGCCAGCTCTTAGTAAATACATCTCATCTGCATTTGCTTTATGGACACACTCAACCTTCCTAGAAAAGGCTCTGGGCCATGGTGTCTGGCTGCAGGGATCTGCCAGGACAGATGGAATGGTTGGGGGCAGCCAGGCAATGCACAAGAGTGCTGAGACCCATCCACGTGGCAGGAGAACGAGCTCAGAAGTGTTCACTTAAGGATCTTTTTCTCAAGCATACCAGCTGGCCCGCCTTTCCAAAACCTGCAGGCTGGCAGTGGCTCCATGGTTACTCCTGCACAGCCATGTGAACACAGCCAAAGAGCACACCTTTTACAAGTGAATCGGGATCTACCTAAAACCACTACAAAAGGACTAGATATTATTAAGATTATTATGATGAACCTGCTAGGTCTTCATACACATGGACACAGAGTTTAACTATACTTTATGTCCTGCTGAAAATCAATGCCTTTGATGGGAGATATGACTAAATTCAATGAATGCTGAAGTGGTCAAGGACAAGTAGAATTTTAAAACTCTAATGGTTACACACCATTTTCAATTGTTACATCATTTTTCATCAATTTTCAATGGTTACATCATTTTCAATTTCCTGAAAAAGTTATAAGCATTAACAAGAGATATTCCAAGATGTGTTAAAGCCAGAGTAACACATAACCAAGCAAACTGTACACTGGAGGCAGTGAATGTCATCAATTTCAGTAGAACTTCTACAGATGAGGTTCCAATATTCTACCATATTTCAAAAACTGCTTAAAAGATTTCAGAATATAAACATTTCCTTTGAAGCTCTCCAGTTTATGGGACTGAAAGAGGGGGATCTGCCAGGAAAGATTACCAAAACTGTTCTTTTTTAAGTTTGGAATCTTATGACCAAGCATAACTAATTATGACTTGTCACTATGAAGGGAAAATGGGGTAATAAAAATGCCTGTGAGTCTTCAACTAATAATCTTTATGGGCATTTTAACAATACTATTTGGACATTGGTGCAGGAAGCGAGAAACCCTGCACCATAAATTGGTATGATTCTATTGTCTGGCTACATTTGAGACTAAAGCAGTTTTCAGTGTCAAAAGCCCTTGTGTCCTCTTGTCGTAACCTGATTAAACAGCATATTTAATGCTCAGCCAAACTCTTCTACATTGACAAGAATGTGGCTCAGACACCCTTAAAAGGCAACTCTTTCATTAATTTGGGTCCTTCTTAAACAGAGATACAGCACAGTGTCAGGAGAAATTATCCAACTTGTTAAAAAAAAGCGACCAAGTGCAAAAGTTCACAAATAAAATTAAGTCTCTACACGTCAAGCAGTGAACACACAATGATGCCTTGCTTTCAGTTCTGACTAGGGTATCCACCATAGATCAGCTCAGAATTGCTCCACTCAGTGAATTCTGCTGGGCTTTTCCAAAGCCACCAGAAAATAATTTATTAAAAAAGAAAAAAAATATTACAATCTTAGTTATTATTGGGTATTATTCTCAAAAGACCTAACTAAAAGCCTCCTGAAATCAAGACTGATCACAATTTCAGTTGGCTTTGAAGCAAACTTCAAAGTTCCTGGCAGCCTAAATCATGTTGCTGTTGTCAACAGTGAATTTCATGAATTGAGTTGGTTGAGATTCAGTGTCATATTCTGAGAGGATAAAATGTAGGTAGTTGGCAGATATCCCTCACGCAACACATCTTTTCTATTGGGATGTGTTTTCACAGATAAAATGCCAAATACAGAAGAAGCTGCATATATCCAGCATTGCTATTGTCTGCTCTCCCCCACCATGGGTTTAATTAACACACATTTCAAAAAATGTTACTCTTT
Organism: Aegotheles bennettii; assembly: GCA_013398125.1. Classification (NCBI taxonomy): domain Eukaryota; kingdom Metazoa; phylum Chordata; class Aves; order Caprimulgiformes; family Aegothelidae; genus Aegotheles; species Aegotheles bennettii. Next base: position 11,332 of record VZRW01003223.1, on the reverse strand, counting down.
TATACACAAATTGAGATTTAGAATTAATAGCAGCAGTCTGGATAGGTCCAGACTGAGAACAATTGAGAACAACATGGAGATGCCCAAGAGATCTCACCACGCATACTGAGACATGCTACAGCAGGACAGAGAAGAGCACTGTAATTTCATGAGCATTTTAAACCAGCAGTGTTGCTAAAAGGGGACTGGGGGGAGAGAGGAGGGAAAGTCTGCTTCTCCCTTTGCTATTTATTCTTAATGCTCAGTTGTCCCCTTCTTCACACCAGCACAAACGTTCATGAACTCCTACAATAAATTGGATCAAAAAATAACTCGGGTTAAAATTAAACCAGCAAAGCCTTCCATTGAAATTGGGTCCATCTTTTTGAAACACCCTGTTCTTTGACAAAAGGTAAGATAATAGATGCTTATTAAATTTCCATTTGTTTTTCTATGCTGGATAGTTAAAACTGAAGAGAGTTGGAAAATAGATACATAAAATATCTTCTGGTGTTTTTTTCCTGTTTGGCAAAACATACCAGGTGTTCAAAGCTGCGAGATACATTAGGGCACTAGTACTGCAATGCAATTATGACTTAATAATTAAAACATTACATTTTTTATAAAATGCTTATGTTCAAAGGATCATAGACATAAAACACAGAAAAGATTTATCCTTGAATCAGTGTGTATTTGTTTTCTATAGGAATTAGAGTCAAATCTCACTTAGAATTCTAAGACTGTCATTGGATAATCAAATGTTAGGCTGGTGATAACTGGGAACACCAGTCACTGCTGATGTAAGCACAGTATAGGTACCTGAATGTCTTCATTTTTATTTTGCCTTCTGTTAAAATACTACATAAGCTTGAAAAATCTACAGCAGACCTAAGGAAGAGCTAGCATACTGGCAACTACCACCTAAAAGTCTCACTGTTTTTTTCCTAACTTCACTGTAGTGCATTATTTCTATTTACATCCTCTGGTGCTCATGTATGTCATCCAACTCTGATACGTGTACACTTTGCAAATACAAATGTTAACCATATAGCTCTACTGTACTGGAAGAATAACTTAATGTACTGCCCTCTAACGTTGATTTCTGGCAGTTACAAGCTTCTGTTTGCATTCTAAGAAATGTGCACCTATTAATAACCTGTCTCATATTTGATCAGTTCTATAGTCTCATATTTCAGATGATTTCTTTGTTCTTCAGAGTATGAGAATTTTTAATGACATCATAAATAGGATTGCGTTGGCCCCAAGGACTGTAATTGTGAAAAAGAATTTGGTGAGAGGAATTGAGATGCCTGAGCATTAGATTGAGAGAAGCTTAAATACACTAAGGAACATATAGATCATGTTTTTACACACTATGACAATTAGTCAAGCTTCACGTCCTTTTGTGCTCTTATTCATTAAGGCTGGGGAAAACTACTCTTCAACTTCTTAAAAATTAGTTATTATTCAAATGCTATTAAAAATTTTAAAAGGGTGGCGAAAGAAGTTAAGAAAATGAAATTTCAGATTTTTAATATCACAAATGTATGGGAACAACACATGCTCAAAATCTTTGCTTAAAATGTACACAAGCATCATGAATATTGGGTGTGCGAGGAGTGAAAGATTCAGCACAAACAGCCTTGATTCAAATAAGATCTGTTTTTTCACAGCTTTCTGACTTCCTCTCAAGAGAACAATGCCACACATGAGCGGAGACAGATCAGTAATTCTTTGAAGTAGCAGGACAAAGTGTTTTAAAATGCAAAGAGCAGGTTTCTGCATGGAGAACCACAGGAAATGGTTTAACACTTTTTCATCTGTGTGGTTTGCACTGGGTAAAAGAAAGTTGAGACAACAGAAGTGATCAAACATGAAAGACGGATGATATTTATCTGCCTAGAGAGAGTGCATCATCCTGTAATTTACACCTAGCCCCTCTGCAAAGAGCAGTTTAGGAAAGAGCAGCCCACGGAGTTGCATGGGATTCCTGATGCAGTTGATCTCAGGAAATGGCATTAAGGCATTCTTGTTCCTATTACAAAAATAATGGGAACAGGTTTGTTTTCCTTATTAAATCCCATAACTCTGAATAAGCATTAGGTTGTATCTTTGGTGTAGCTAACTAATAAACACACAGAATGTCACATTAACAGAATATCTAAGAATAACCAATACAGACCAGGGAGAAGAGGGCTGGGTTTCAGATCTTTTGAATCATATAATGAATTGTTCATAAGCTGAGAGCTTCTGAATCAAAACTAAATTCAGGGTTTTTTCAGAAATAGTGGAAGTTGAAATAGTGATCTTTGCCTTATGATGCTATGATTGACAATGTATCAAAAGCAAATAGACAACCAAGCTGCAAGCAAAAATTTGGTGGAGCCGTTAATGGAGCAGACCCCCACTGTAATGTCCCCTGCCCTCCCTTTAATCCTGATCCACAAGCTCTCAGTCAGCTCCATGCATTCCAGCCGGTCACTGATGTAGAGGATGACACTCTCTCCTCATCTCCCCTGCCTGTCCTTCCTGAAGAGCCTGTAACCTTCCATTCCAACACTCCAGTCACAGGAGTCATCCCACCACGTCTCTGTGATGCCAATGGTCATAGCCCTGCCTATGTGGAATTTTCAGTCAGGAAAAAAAAAAGTAGGTCAATACTGGAAAATCCCAAACAAACTTAAGGAGAGGCTCAAGGACAGGTGACAAATTGAAAAACTGTCATTTTTGGAAGATGCCAAGATTGAAACCAGAGGAAGACAAATCTCAAATGTATGTTTTGTGGAGAACAAAAAGATGTGAGTGGGGGGAAAAAGAGGGCAACTAAACCTTCCAGCTGTAGAAATAATTTCCTGAAGCACCACACTGAGAAAATACTTTGCACTGTTACATAAATTTCCCTGTAGCAAGAAAATGTGCAACCACATGAGATCTATATTTATCCCTGAGAAAACTGTTAAAGCAAACCACTTCATGACAGTTTAATTTCCACGGGAAGAGACCTGGTCCCTGCGATGCAGTGAGGGACCACACAGCTGTTCATTCGTGTGACCACTCCCAATGGAAAGAAAAAGGACTGAAGCATGAATGGGGGCCAATGGACTGGGATGCTGCAATGAACCACCCCAGGGTCCAAGGCTCTCTGTGCTTTCTGCTTTGCTCCATCTTCTTATCCACAGTTCACCTCAGAAAGGGGCCATGAAAGGAAGCACAAAGAAAGGGAATCAAAGAAAGGAATAATGTCACATACATACTATGTACTGGTTGTCACACTCATTATTGTTGGATATCTGCCTTTCCTCTGGGGGGTGCTCCTTCTTCGCCCTTGTTTGGAAGCAGTTTCAAGCTCATCAATGGCAACTTGCTGCAAACTTCTGTTTTTTTGAGGTGTCATTTTAGCAAGCTACAGCAACTCATGAACAAGTCAGACAAGCACTAGACACAACAGGCATGTGCTTCCCCTCCTAAACTTACAGCCCAGCTCCCTGGACCACACTTCACTTGGGACTATGTGATTCCATGCCAGGAGTCAGGCATCCAAAATGTGGGTGATGAATGATTATATGTCATGACTTCCTTGTTTCCAAGCAACAGATTTTTCATCCACAGACTTCTTCTCATTCATTCCACAGGCAATATGCATATTGTTTTTAATAAATATGCATTTATTAGTATCTTGTTTTAATAATGTAAGTGCTATACAGTTAAAAAGTAATTTGTCATACCATTGTTTTACTTCAGGCAGCACCTGTCTGTGTAATTACTCTGAACAGTGCTATATATTGCTTTGTTAGTGCAATTCACTCAGCCATGACCAGATCCCTTGAGTAACACAGGAATAAGTGCATCTGCTGTGACATCAGACATGGTCAGCATGCTCAGACAGTAAATTACTTACATTGTGGACTAACAAGTTTGAAAGCTCAGTCTCGTTAGTCAGGAACTATCACTTCAACAGCTCACAAAATCCACTAACGTGGATGATGCCATGCAGGGTAACATGGTCTTCAGTGAAGACCAAGGAGCTCAAAGCAAAATCCTCACCACCTAAGCCTGGCTAATGTTGTTCACTTCAAATAAGAGTGTGCACATGCAAAAATATTTGCAGGACTGTAGACAAAATTTAGAAGCTATTTTCAAAACTAATAAAGCCATTTGTATATAAGACTATATAAAGTATTTAATTTTATTTTTTAAAAAACACAACATCCTAAAAACCATTTATATCTCTATTATATCTGTAATACATAAAAACTCATAAAAATCCACATATAAGATACACAAACATTAAGAGATTTTTAAAGAGTGGTGACAAACTTTCTAAGAAGGGGGTGGAAAGTGATAAATTCCCTCTTCCAAGAAATATTTTTTAAACTGTGACTTTCACTTGTGTTAAGAATCCATTTGAGATATCAAATTCTGTAACTGACATAGTGCTGTCTAGACTAATTTTAATGCCAAGAGTTTAGATATCAGAGAATTAGAGTTACAACAAACCCACATATCTGAGTATAATACAGCAAAAGAGCTGGTGACTCAGATGTCACCTCGATTAAAAATTATTTTTCAGTAGGACACCTAGCATTTTGCAGAATAAAAACTCATTGTAGTATTAGTCACATACATACACAATAGTCTTCAAAACGGATGATGCCATGAAGCTTCTTCTGTCAACACTCTATTTATAAGCAAAACACCTTCCAAAGTCTTTTCCTTCACATGGTACTTTGTCACTGACCACTTAACCGCTGGTAGCACTGGGGTGCAGTGGTTTGACTCTTGCTAGTCTGGAGAGGCCAAGTCTAAGACTCTGAGTAGGTGACTTAATCGAAACATATTTCATAGAGTTATTACTGCTCCCTGATGCAGCTGAAAATAATTTTAAAACAAAAAGCAGGTGTTAAGAAGTTTAGAGGGAAAAGAAAATCATACAACGGTTGTCTTTTTATAGTTTTCCTAGCAGAACAAAAAAGTATTCTAAAAACATCTGAAAAAGTTCTGAACAGCATCCACAGAAGCACATGACAGTCAGCGTACTCACCAGGAATCCATCTGGGAGCCAACGCAGCAGATACGTTGCACAGTTTTAAGTAACAAGGAGTTTTAAGTAACACTGGAGCAACACCAGACAAGCACATAAGAACTGTTCCCAGTGTACCGTGCAGTTCCAGATCCTCCATAGAAAATCACACAATTGAATACAATTCCAAGTGGAGAAAGAAGGCTTGAGAGAAAGGAGCCAAACGGAAGGAAACATGCACAGAAAATAGAGTAAATGTGAAGGAAGATCAAAGAAAGAGGCAGCAGCGGTTTGCTCAAACACCTTAAGAAAATAAAGGTTCTAAGCATTTGTTTTACTAAGGCTGTTAAAGCACTCCAACATTTTTCTAACATTATTTTGTTTAGAATAGACAATATAGCATGTAGCAGAAATAAAGCAAGCTCTTAATAAGAGAAATGGCCACAAGACAACTTCCTGATTAAGACATGATCCACACTCTGGAAAATATTTATTAACCTCCCCACATAAAGGAGTTAAGGATCGTGCTGTAAGAGGAAAAGAAGCCCAGAGATAGCTTTCCTTTTCTTTTTTTTTTAATTTTCCTTTTTTTAAAAAAAATTGAAGATCAGAAGAATACCTTTCATTATAAGAGGGCAGTAATTTTTCTGAAATACTTTTTATTTATTTTTAGCTCTGAGGAGAGATTGCTAAAAACTTAAGTCAACTGCTGTATCTGTTTATAGTTACAATCTTACAGGTACCTGGTGGTATCCATTTAGGCTTCTTGTCTGTCACAGGACTCGATGTATGCACTGGCCTCCCAACTGGTTCTGAAGAACTCGACATCATCTTTTGTGTTGGCTCAGATTTATGTTCTGTTATTCGTGAAGGAGAAACTACTGGCGATTCTTAGTTGGAAAATAAAAAAGCAACCTTAGAAAGATACTCTTTAGCAGAGAAATCATCACGCTGCGTAAGATGATAGATCATTGTAGGAGCTCTGCACTGAGTGAAATAATGAGCACACTGTCACATCTTTAACAGCATGTATATATACAGTCAGTCCTGTTACACTCCGCAATTTCAGTCTTGATTTGAAAATAAGCAGTGTAACAATTTCTTCTTGAAGACCTGCCAGATATCAAATTTCTAAGAGGGAAGATGCTTCTGTCAGCTACACAAAGCAAGCCGTTCCTCGTCATAACTGAAACTAATTTTAAATTAAATTACATGTTGTAAACTCAGGCCTGAAATTAAAATGCATTACCGAGTCAGACACAAGGTTAACACCCATGATTTAAGCAATTTAAAGTAAATTGTTAGTGACACAGTGAACAATTAATGCTAAAGGGCATGCATATTTAATGTTTCTCACCAAGTGGTCAGCAGAACTAGCATTATTTAACTATCCTTTATTTAAAAATTCATAAATGCAACTGCAAGAGGAGGCTCTGAGATTTTAATTAAAAAAAAATTCTCAGATTACTCATTGTTATTTAACCTTTTCTTAAAAGCTAGATATAGTTCTATAAAATTAAATTAATTCTGTCTACTCACTTTTGTCTGCTTTTATTGTAAAGAGTGTTATTTACTATAAAGTGATTTTTCTTTCAGGGTTTTTCTTCCACTCTCCTCCCTTTATTTAGCATATAGTCATTCTTATCATAACTCTGCACAGTCAGTTTGTCAGCCAAATTTATCTACTCCTTCAGTGAAAATGAACTTCTATTATAAACAAGTTGATTTCAAATTCATGGTACAAACTTACCAGTAGTATTAATCTTGGACTTGGGAGTTTTCTTCTTTCCTTGAGTTGACATCTTTTGTTTGGTTTTCTTTTTATTTCCTTTGGCTTTCTTCTTTTCCATAGCGAAGTCTTCATCATCACCTTCACTATAATCTGAATCTTCTTCTGACTCCTCACCTATAGCAAGGAAAAAGGATGTCATCTCTTCACAGGAAATACAATTTGCTATTACTCCAGAGCCTTCTAATCACATTCTGGACATGAAGAATCAGGATATCTTAAGGATATGGTAAAACAAATTTGCACATATTAGTATGATGATCTGAGAAAGAAATAGCCTCCATAAAACATTCCCTATCTCACAGAATCACAGAATGGTTATGGCTGGAAGAGACCTTCAAGATCATCCAGTCCAACCGTCTACCCAGCCCCACCATAATGACCCCTGGAACACTAAACCACATCACTCAGTGACTCATCCAGGTGCTTCTTGAACACCTCCAGGGACGGTGACTCCATCACCTCCCTAGGCAATTTGTTCCAATGTCTAATCACCCTTACAGTGAAAAAATTTTTTCTAATATCCGATCTGAATCTCCCCTGTTGTAACTTACGTCCATTTCCCCTCGTCCTCTCACTGTAGGCTTGGCAGAAGAGACCAACCCCCACCTCACTACAACCCCCTTTCAGGGAGTTGCAGAGAGTGATGAAGTCTCCCATGAGTCTCCTCTTCTCCAGGCTAAATAAACCCAGCTCCCTCAGCCTTTCCTCATAAGACATATTTTCCAAACCCTTAATGAGCCTCGTTGCCCTTCTCTGGACATGCTCCAGCACCTC
>VZRW01003222.1:33362-54431 GCA_013398125.1 Aegotheles bennettii | reverse complement strand
GATGGAGACTCCCTTTTCACAAGAAGTCACATGGAAAATAAGAGGGGTAATGGGTGCAAGTTGCTCCTGGGGACATCCCAATTGGACATGAGAATAAAATTTTTCACTATGAGAGCAGTTAGATGTTGGAATAATCTCCCCAGGGAAGTGGTGGATTCCCCAACGCAGGACACTTTTAAAACTCAGCTTGACAGGGTGTTGGGCCATCTCATCTAAACAGTGTTCTTATCTATAAAGTTTGGACCAGATGATCCTTGAGGTCCCTTCCAACCTGGCATTCTGTGATTCTGATTTAATTGTACAGTAATGGATTTTATGCTTCTGCGTATGCAACATTAGGTGTCATTACTGCATAGAAATCATAGCAGAGTAATTAAAACATTTACATGATTTTTACAAAACGAAATGCAATACTGGTGGGATCTGCATGTACTGAATTAGACTTGGAGAACTGTTTACTCACCTGTTACAACATCTGTTACAGAGCAGAGCGTATATCTGTAGTGGCTTTGATTCTACAATCTCAACGTGAGTGTGTGGTGCTGTGTTGGTGGAAGTTACAGCAGAATGAGAACTGACAGAACCAACTTCCACGTCTAATCCCAGACCTGAAGAATAAGGAAAGGTGAAGGGGTTTTATAGCAACAAAGATTCAGAAGAATAGGCCAATTTTTATTTCAAATAGGATTTTTCTTATAAAGAATCAGAATTTATATATTATTCATCTTGCTCACTTTCTGTTATAGGACTTTGGAATTTTAAACATGTAAGTGTGCAAGCCTGTGTACAAGGAAATAGTAAATGTGCATTTATACTCCCATTTAAGAAGTAGCATCCAGTAGATTTCTGTAATGAATGGTGCCCAGGGTGATATTTTTCTTTTGATAGTCTTATGTGCAATTTCTTGTGGTTTTCTTTTTTTTTAACATGTCTTTTATGTTTTGGTTTTTATTTAGGATATGAAGCAATATTCACTTCACTGCTATAACTAAAAGAAATCAGTATTTGACAGATTCTTGACTTTTTCAATGCATATCATTAGCTTCTTGCTTTCTCACTGAAAAATACTGAAGATGTTGCTGGTTCCCTCAGATGTGCTTTCTGAGATGTGAAGCACCCAGGCATCTTTGCCAGCACTGTACATTGACTCAGTTCTTTCCTGGAGTAAGTCACTAGCTATTTGGGTATTGTATAGGACCTAGAATGTTAAAATATAAATTGAACTATCTGAAGTATTTGCTACTATTTATTTAAATCATTTTCACTCCAGTCTATGTGAGACATCCTATTTTGCAGATACCCAAAATGCACAGAGAGACTATAAACCAGATCCAACAAAGAACATGGAATTCTCTTGCCTTAAACAGATTCTTAAATTACAGAGCTGAACTGCCTGCCCCCTGCATGAAAGATCCATCTAGGATCCAAAAATTATGAGCTTACCAACTAAGGGGATAGCCATCACCCTGGGCAAAAGGCTTAAAATTAACATGTTTGGAATATCAGTTACTAACCACATACTACAACAAAAGACTATGTCTTCAATCTTGCCTCCATGACAGGCTGCTATGAGAAACTCCCATCCATTCAAGACACAGTTTGTGTATCCCATTCCTAAAGACAGTGCCTATGACTGAGAAAAGCTGAGGCTTTTTCTTTTGTAACTGGAAAATTCAAAGGAGTTTAAGCCTCTGTTGCCTGCCATCTGAATGAACATTACAAACGTTGCAGTGCCACCCTATTCAGAGTTCAGACACTTTCAGCTTCTGTTGTGCTTCAGTGCAGAAAATGGGTATATGAATCCTAATCACTAATTTAGCACAAAGGGAGGCTGGAGTCTCCCTCCAAGGAGCACTGCAATTTTTAACTTGAATAAATTTAGAATCTAAAAGTCTGGATGGAATAAAAGGAGCTACTGAACTTCACAGGATGCAAGGTTGTGGTGCTGTATGATATTCTCAGTGTCCATCTTTCCAGCAGCAATTTCTTTTCACACGCAGAGCTGGTTTCAGATGTGTTCCTTTTGTCTGGTGTGGGGTTGTCTTGCTGATACCAATATGGTCCTCGTGCAGCAGAGGTAATCGGACATGCCTTGAAACAATCTTCTCTTCTCCTGACTCCACTAGTATTTTTCATTTTAAAGCAGAAGAAGACACTGAGCACAGACAGGTAATTTTCATCCCTCCCTTTGTACAGAATTTGATGACGTTCATCCTGAACCCTTGTTTTTGCCAGTTTCTTTTAAATGAACACACACTCATTCTCCAATGTAAGGTATTTTGCCCTTCTTAATGGTTATTTTTCACCTGTTCTTTAAACAATGTGGTTAGTGATGATGGTCTACAGAGATGCAGGCATTGCCAGCCAGAGAAATGAAAGAATAAGGAAGGAAAGGGGAAGAGAAAGGGTACAGCAGTTTGTCTAGAATCGCAGAGCAGTTTTAATCCAAAGGTACACAGAAAACAGTGGCACCATTTCCATAAAACATTTCTTGTTAAAAAGCACCAAGGTGTTGAGTGCTTGTGCTTGAAGAGATGAAATTCAGTTGATTTTGCCAGTTACCTGATCTGCAAGTCAAGATTTCAGTTTTAGTCCTGTTAGATGAACACATTTCCACAGTGGACAAGTCAGTGAAGTATGTATCTTAAAAAATAAAACCTGAGACATTTTCCCTCCTTCTAGCAAGGCTTGTCTGTTAAATACTACCATGGAATATTTAAGAGTATTTAAGTCCTGGAGCTAATAAGTAGTAGTAATAAAAATCTTTTATTTGAATTATGTTAGTGAGGTCATCCTTATAATGAACAAAACCCAATATGCATCTGCTACTCAAAATATGTTCTGATGTAAGCACCCTTGTACAGACATAAATCCCAAGTGTGATTTTTCTCCTGTGCGATGAACTGTGAAGTAAAATGACAAAAAAGTGATGTAAAATTAGTGCAAGAGAAACCAGGCCAGGCTTGAGAGAAACTGACTAGTTTGATATAGCGAAGATATGACTGTTTATCTGCATTCCTATTCTTTCACATTAATCCTGAGAAACTCTGGAAAAGTTGTCTTAGAAACAGAAACTAGATATCTAGTAAGTGGAATATTTTTGAATAATGGGGAAAGATTAAAAGAGATTTCTAGCTCTTTGCAGATAATTTCTGTCAACACGGAAAATTTCTGTAAATGGTCAATGCAAACCCCTCAAAATATTGGAGGAAGATTTTCAGAGACACTCTATCATCAGATGGAGTTAAACATCAATGTTTTCCACTGTCCTAAGTAATTTTTAAATTCTGTGTGCTGTCAGAATTTTTTGAACAATGTGACTTCTTATATGAAGTTTACTAGCAAAGACAATAAATGAAAGATGTTGTTCTTTGAAGAACTTTAAGTGGACTCTGGTGGAACTAAAAAAATGAAACACCATGAATACTGCTATCCTGAGACTGTAAGTGTCTGAACATTATTCTAGGGAACTTGACCCTTATAAACAGATAAAACATCTGTTTTTGTACAGTAGAAAGATATTGAAAAGCCAAAATTGCTTTAATTAAGCAGGTGTATTTTAGAGTTATTTTTTTTTTAAATATTAAAGAAAGAGATAAATTCAATGAACCATTTCTTAAGTAAAGGAATGTGCTGCATGAAAATAACAGTTATATAATTGTATTTAGAGTTTGTGACATATTCCACCCTTCAGAAATCCATGAAGTATGTGTATTCACACACTGGTGACTGGTATTCTACGAGTGAGTTAAAAGAATGGGAGAGAAAATGCATTCTGCAGGTGTCATGGTGTCAGAATTCCTGTGGATTCACAACTCTCTGTCCTCACTCATCATTAATGCTTCATAATAGCTATATATGCTTGATAAATCAACCAAGTTTCAATTGCTTGCTGTGATTTTTTTCACTGGAACATATGTAGTTGCAAAACATACGGAATCTGAAAAGATCTATAGCATAGATACTGGGCAGAATCCTTATAGTCCAGCAATGCTGTATGCTTTTCTGCATTTGCCCAAGGATTGTTTTAGTGAATTACAAAGTACTTTTTACCAGAAACAATCAGAAGAAGTACAATTTTGTTACTTTGATAGCTGTAAATTATGCATTAAAAATGAAGAGTTAAGTTAAAAGGCATCTGAAGATTTTCATTCCAGGATCTTAGATTATCTAGATCTATGTTACGTGTGCATTTACTCTGTGAGATACCAAACTCAGCTCCTGCTGAGTTGTTTGAAATACAGAAAGCAACAAAAACATTTGAAAATTTTAAAACAGAGCATTTGCTGTCTGCTAAGTATGTAAAATTCTACTTAAAATAATTCTTGGTTTTGGGAAAAATGGTGTTACTTCACGAGCTGAATGTTGTCAATTCTTACACAAGGTTCTACATGTTCATATAATTAAATTTAAAAACATTTATTTCCTGATAATGACTCAATGGTGAAACAGGAAGTAAAGAAAACAACTTAAATAATCTTAATAAAGTTCTATACAATGTTCTGCCTACAGCACACCACACTACTGTGTATACAAACACAGGCAACATCCATCATGTTGTGCTTATTCTCAAACACACTCTCAGCAAATAATTATTTGCCTTTTTAAAGTGTTTTGATGAAAAGTGTAATAACTGAGAACTTAATTAGTAACAATGTGTAGTGATATGACTCAACAGTGCTGCAAATCTAGGATCGTAAAGTAAATAAATAAATAAATGCATCTCAAAAACCCTATTCTAGTTTGTTTTTACAGTCCTATTCATTTATAATCATGCATGCAGAGCCATCTGTCTCTGTCAGCTGCTCTCTATGAGGCTGCCTTCTATCAATAAAACCCCCTATTTTTTTAATACCTTTCATGTATGTACTAAATCAGGTTGTATGAGGGATATGAGTTTTCCATTTGAAGCTCTTGAAAGTCAACTCTTAAGTTCTTTCAAATGAGAATAGAGGGTTCTCATTTGAAAAATACAAAATGTAAGTCAAAATAAGCTATATTTGGAGTTTTTTTGGTTTTTTTTTTGTTTTATCATGTTTCAGATGTTAACTCCGATATGAAGTCCTATGTTTTGATTCAAATAATAGTAATGTCCAATCAAATACAGTCTCTTTTTTAAAATGATCTCTGAATATTCCTGGTGTAGTAAGTTTGGCCAAATGCTTCTTGAAAGCGTTTTTCACTGACATTTCTATGGTATACACTGGCAAAGAATTTGATGCTTTGCAGCACCCTGTTCAGACACAGTGCTGCACTACTGCTGACTTTGTATAAAGGTGAATACTGAGACAACGTGAAATAAGTGATTTACCAAAATTTGCATGGACAGGAAGAGGGAACAGAACTCAAATGTCAGCATTCTCAGCCTTGTGCTTTAAGTGTACACTCATATTACTCTTCTAAATGATCTATGCCTAACACAATAACAAGGAATCCTCTGTGCTTCAATTTAGCTGATGGAGAAAAGAAGAGAGAGCACTGGAAGATGGAAGCTGTTGTCAAGAATTTGAAAAATGCTATTCTTTTGGTTAGGGCCATTAGTAATGATCAGCTCTTTTCTAAGAGTATATCAAATGTAGAAAGGATACCATCCTGTGTGTGCAATTTTCTTTATAAACCAGGTTTAAAAAAAATATTTTTTGTATGTTGTTCTTCAAAGTTTATTGTGCAATTGGTTACCAATAATCTTCCAGACCTTAATTTTCACACAATTTTAAATCTGTTCTTTCTCCTCCTAACTAAGAAACTAAAAGCTTTAAAATAACTTTATCAGAAGCTAACAGCCTCAAATATTGTCTTGAATATTTACCACAGAATAGTATGAATAAGTTTTCTTTCAAAGACTGAGGAATAAAGTAACAGCTAAGTGATCATAACAAAATATAACTGTGGTGCATTCCTTCCATGAAGCAGTCAATGTTGAATTTTTTATAAATAGACTCAAAATAGTATCAATATGGTTTTAAATCTCAAGCAGGGTAAGAATTAAGAGATGTGAGTATATGCAATCAACTCTATTAGCCCGTGCATTTTTGTTATTTAGGAATTTGATTTTGGAGTAAGCTATTCTAAAGAGCCCTATGAAGTGTAGTTCAGCCCAAATTAACATATGTGTGGTTTACTGTGCTAATTTATTTATGAGACCCAGAAGCCTGAAGTGAGGCTTGAGGCTGAAAACAATGAGTTTATACTTAGCTAGGTGTTTTGTGTAATGGAATTGACACTCCTATCAATTTAGCAATTAAGAAGAAATTATAAGGTTTGTTGTAACCAAGACATCTGTAGTAAGCTAGCAACTAGTAGTTATTGTGGAGTTAATGATTAAAGGGAACGAGTACAAATTAATGTAACTTTTTTTTTCTTTTTTTATAAAAATTCTTTTCTTTGTTAGCTCTAGGCCAAATTAGTAATCTCTGGCTAGAGAGCTATGTTATGTTTTCAGTGTGAGGGTATTCACTGCATAAGAAGTAATTGCTTGCTCATGCTGTGAGGCACTTTTTGGTAATGTACCTCCTACTATCACAGAAAAGATGAGATGAATACAGTACATGTTTAGTTTTATGCTTATTCACAATGGTATAGCCTGTGCATTTTATTCATGGGACTCATTTTGCCATTAAATTTCATAGCAACTTTAAATTTCCTAACCCCATACTTTAAGAGCCAGGTTCAATCCAAGTGTACTGTATAAGGTGCTAGAAATATTTCACAACATCAGTGGAGGAAGAAATCCAGGGTGTCTTAACTCAGTTTTTCTTTTTGTTTATTTTTCTCTTATACTGTATCTTATAGGGTAAGACAAATGGCTTGAGTCTTGTACCTTTTGTCTGAGCTCTTGATTTTCCTCCCCTTCTTTCCCTGCTTTTGTGTTTTATTGTCCCACGGGTAATTGAGAAAAGGGCAGGCTGTAATACTGAGAGCAAGAAGAAGAGAGAATGGGAAATTCTTGCTCCTGTAGGGATGAAGTAAATATAGGGATGACAGTTATTATGAAAAGTGAGATGAGAAGTATGATCTGGACTAGCTCTTTGTGAAATATTGCTGTATCTTTGAAGAAAGTCCCCTTTTCCTAAGCCTCCTAAGTTCTGTTTTCTCTTCTCTTCCAATAGTTCTTATTTTCTAACCCATGAACCCTTCCTGAGAAATCCCAAGAGCAGCCCAATGTGCTCCCCTTACACTTCTGCTGTTCTAAACCACTTATTGCCCATCGTAGTGGTATTTGAATGCCTGACAGAGTCACAGGGATCATTAATAATTGCCATCATCAAAATAGTTTCCTTTCCACACTTCGTCTGTTCAGTGTTTCCTCATCTTGTAGAGCGTATACTCAGGGGAAAAACTTGCTTTACAACAGCTCCTCAGCTGTTCTGGATGGCTGAGCAGGTCCTGAGAACTTTCAATAAATTTTTAAGTAGTCAAGTAATGTTGAATACGCAGTAATTTAAAAAGAAAACTTTGCAAAACAGTTTATTTCTGCCATTTTCTTTAATTATTTCCATCTTTTTTATGCTAAAGATTTATTTTTCTCTTCCAAATTCTTTCAAGTCTTTCCATTCTTCACCTGCCAAATCATGAACTTCCACTTAGTACCTACAAAATGGACCCACCTGTCACTTTGTAAACCAAACATGGTCTTGTTTTTTTCAACTTTTACTAAATATTATGATTGTCTTCTCAATTGAGCAAATGCCACTATGCTGAATATGTGTCATGGCCCTGCTAGCCTGAAGTGAGCCCTGAGGGAATAACTGTTGACTAGGAAGAAATGTGAGATTCCTAGCATTTCCTACCACTGGAGAAAACAACAGAAGCACAATAAAAAAGGAGAGGTGTGAGAAAATTTTCTTCCTCCTATGCTTCCTCCTAGCTGCTGCTTCTGTTACCATACAGGAAAGACAGGTATAACAACAGATCATGCACATATCATGCAAAGATCTTTTAATATTGTTCATCTGAGTAAAGTGGGCTTCAATTAACATGAAAAGCACTAAAATAGAATAAGGATGAAAGAATAGAATGGAATGGCAATGTCCAACAGACCTGGTTTAAAGAATAGTCTTGGTAAGCCTCCAGTTTGGTCCTTCTTAGCATATTTGTCTCTGGATTGTGTCTGGCTCCAACAGAGAAATTAAAAATGGAGTGTTGAATCTCAGCTGACCACAACACAGGGCTGTCAGAGTAGTGGCAATGTCAGGTAAAAAACACCTGCTAAATGAAGGCAACTTCTGGTCATGCTTACATTATAAACCATGACCAACTCCCCATTGCCAAGCTTATTACACCATTAAATAGTTTGGCTTCTGGAACTCAGGAGGGCTTATAATTGTGAATCTGAAAAAGTGTTCTTTCACCCATCAAATTTGTGCACATATGCTGCTGGAAAGGAAAATACTTGAGCAGCATTCGAGCATCACCCTAATTTACCTAGTAATAGGTGAGATGTAAACATACTTTTTAAAAATTGAATTGTTTGGAAAAGTTAAAGAATTGAGGAAGAAGCAACAACAAAAGAGTTGCAGCCTAAATTGAGCATAATAAATCCTGTACCGTATATTTCATGCTCTAAATAAAACAGAAATCATTGCTGTGAGTCAGCAATTTTATGGCAACGTCCTGGTGCCAGCATAAACTGTTTGAACAAGATTCTTGTGGGTTATGAAAGCATCAAAATCCTGAAATTATATTATAGCACTGTAATTAATATCTGTCTTTTGTTCATTTTCTGTCTATCCAGAATTATATAATTTATTTATTTTATTTAGACTGTGCTGTAAAATGTAAAGCAAGCAGAAACAATTTGGCAATGCGATTTCTTCTACTGCATTGAACATTGAATGATCACAAATGAAAATTACTTAAAAATCTAATAAAAACATGACTATCATCAGCTTTAGATGTGAAGCAAGAAAAGCTGTGTATATACATCAACACAGATGAGTTGTAAGATAGGTGAAATAATGGATAACACAGTAATTGTAATGCCTCTATGAACCAATGTCAGATATCCCATTTCTGTAGTAAAACAGTGAGACAACTCAGCCGTATTAATGGAAGCATCGTACTATTGAGATCTATTCTTCCCTTATTATTGGCTTACAATTTCCAATGCAAGTAATGAGAGATGCATCTGTTGATGGGAGAATAGGGTGCCATTACCTATAGCAGAGCAATTATTTCTGAAAATTCCCCAGAGATTTTAGTAAATATTTCCTCTTCATGTTTGCTAATAGATTTCAGGAACATACTAATGTGTTTATGGCAAGAGAGATGAGATATTTCCTTTTCATATTTGAATATGAAAAGACAAAGTCCTCTCCTTGCCTCTAGAAATTCAGGGATGGAAGGTAGGAGCTGTGTTATCAAAGGGCTGTAATACTCCTATACTCCTTGGAAAGCCATTGGTGAATGACAGTGCCAGCTTAACAAGTTGCATGCAAGTACGCACAGACACACACATTCAATTCTGCCATTATTTACAAGAAATGTGCCCAACTATCGCCTTTGTAGAAATTATGTATCTCTAAGTGAGCAGTTCACATGCAGAACCACTGATTAAAGTTTTAAGAAACATGGAAGTATGTTTGCACATGTTGAACAGTGAAACCAGGGAGAAAAACTGGAAAATTTTCTTGCTCTACACAGTGTTTCAAGACTAGCAGTAATGTAATTGTTTTGACCATCTGTTTCATACCCACAAAGAAAGTCCGTAAAAAATATTGTAGGTTTTTTACTGTTATGATTCTTTATAATACCTTGCAGCTAGAAGAAAGTTATTTTTCCTTTTACCTTAGAACAAGATCAATATAAAGCTATCTTTTAACAAGCCTTGAAGTAGTCATGGGACTTGCTTTCAGTTGTACTTCTCTCTCCTTTAGTTCACAGTTCACTCCTGCATACACCTTCAGCTGTTAAAATTGGGCCCTTACACATGGTTGCACCTGAAATAATTTTACCAGTGCTGTAGCAGGACAAAAAGCATAGTTAAATCACAGTAGCTGCTGGGTGTTTTCTTACATTACAGCTATTAATAAGGGTATTTAATAAGAGTATTTGGCTGTATCTATGTGTCTTCTAGTAAAAGACAATAGACTCCAGCTACCAAAATAGGTCAAGCGTTAATGCTCTGTTCTATGTGCATAATACAGATTATATAATATAAAGTATGAGAAGCACTATTTATTTGTCCTGTGAGGAAAGGCTAAGAGAGTTTGGATTGTTCAACCTGGAGAAAAGCAGTCTCAGGGGTTCCTTTTCAATATATATAAATACTTGAAGGAAAGGTTCAAAGAGGACAGAGCCAGGCTCTTTTCAGTGGTGTCCAGTGGCAGGACAAGAGGCAACGAGCACCAACTGAAACACAGGATGCTCTGTCTGAACAGCATGAAACACTTTTTCAATGTGAGAGTGACTGAGAACTGGCACAGGTTGCCCAGGAAGGCTGTGGAGTCTCCATCGTTGGAGCAAGCAGCTCTAAGTGACCCTGTTTGAGCAAGAGACTTGAACAAGATGACCCCCAGAGGTCCCTTGCAACATTAACCATGCTGTGAAATCTTTTATCATCAGTTATGGCTTTCATGTGAAATAGAATTAAAGTCTTTTTATAGGTACATTTTGATTTGATCACTACAGTGCCTTGCAGCACAAGCAGGTAGAGGAAGAAGCAAACGCAAAGGCAAAATTAACTGCAGATCCTCTGTAACTGTCCTACATAACAGGTTTGTGACAAAACCAGATTCCTTTACAGGCCATTTTATTTCTTTAGTTGTATAAAATATGCAACAAAACAGTATTAAACTAGATGCTTTTGTGCTAAAGCAGTTCAGTGTCATTAGCCTCAGCATCACCTGGAGCCTTCAGCAATTCACCAGTTGAACTGAAATGAAAATAACATCAAAGATTTCATATCTCATAACACTTTTATTATATTAGTTGCCTAGACAGAAGGGGAGTGTATAGTAGCATCAACTTGCAAGAGTCTCGCCTGTAATTATACTTTTTATAAGACATTGGCAAGCAGCCAAAGAAAATATTGATGTGAAACCTGATCTGCTGGCACTGTGGAATTTCTTCTGTGTTGGAATTGAGATGGGGGGTTTGAAAGTGCTTGGCAGCAGCTGTAAATTCAGGAGCTGGAGGGAAGGAACAATTCCTCTAGAACAAACCATAAGTTAACATATTACATGGCTTTTCAAACTCTGTTATCTTCTGCAAATACATGCATGTAATGACCAGTATCTTTTCCTCACTGATTCAGACGCACATTCATTTCATTTTGTTATCTTAAGGCAGTAAAATTCACCTTTCTTTTGTTAATTTTTAATGAGACCTTGCAGTGATGACATTTAATATCCCAAAGTAAAATCATTCAGTAAGGAACAAAATTGCACTGTTAAATCCGATATTCACCACTTCTCCCAAAGAAACACAGGAGCACAGAGAGATTTACCTTATGTTGTAGTCATTAATGCCTTCAGATTCTAGCAGACCACTGGAATATGTAACTTACAAAGCATGGGATACATCTGTGCCAACAGCTTCCTTTTCAGCAAGAGGGACAGTTAGCTGACGTGGTTCATCTCATCTCAACTGTTGTGTTTTCATGTGGAAGAATGATTTTTGAAGCAAAGAGTTGTCAAAATGTACAACTTCTGAAGTTGTAAAGCTTATATCCTTACTTGCTGGAGGCAGTGGTTAGCCTTCAGAAGCGTACAGCACGTTGTCTGCAAGAATCACTCCAGGAGACACAACTTGCTAAAGCATTGAACACTGCATTTGTATAAAAGGACCCTAAATAAAACATTGCATATGGAAGATCAGTCATCCATCAGCACTTGAAGATACTTCCGAAAATTAAAGAAGTCACCTGATTCCTTTAAATTCAGTCCATACTGCCTGACAGCAGAGGACATCTGTG
Source organism: Aegotheles bennettii (assembly GCA_013398125.1). NCBI lineage: Eukaryota > Metazoa > Chordata > Aves > Caprimulgiformes > Aegothelidae > Aegotheles > Aegotheles bennettii. The sequence goes on along the minus strand of VZRW01003222.1, from coordinate 42,517 downwards.
ATGTCTAATGACATTAGACATGCATAACACACTAGACACCAGAATCTAGTAGACCTGCATGAAGTCCAACACAACTGCCCTATAGCCTTTTCTAGTGTAAAGGGAGACTTCAGGTGGGGCAACACATGATAATACCATCCATGCTCAGAGTAAAAACTTAGCAATCACTTCCTTACGGAAAATAGGAATATAATTTTCCTAGAAAGGGACATGAGATTTTCATACAGGCATCAACAAGATACCAGCTATCATGTATTCCTCCAGTCACCTAAAAAACCTTGTTTCGTGACGTTATCTGGATGGATATTTACCTCTCTAGAAACTTACCTAGTGCTAGCTGCTAAAATCTTGGCTTAGTCTGAGCAGGTTTTTTGGGTCAAGTGTTCAGAAAAAATCATCTGTTACTTGAAGGGTTTGTCAGTAGGCCCTTTGTGTACATGGGTTTGCACTAAAACTCTGCTTTGATTTCTGAAGAAGCATCAACTAAAATTTTGATTATAATTTTATAGGAGGGAAACTACTAGTGTTTAATTATTATATGCTTAGTAAAATTGTATGATTATAATCAGTGAAACTATCATTAAACTGTAGAAATTTTGCAGACAAAAAGCAAAAGGATTTCTCTCTGTTATTCTTTTTATTTTTTTTTTCCCTCCATGTTTTCTGGAGTTCATTTACATTGGAAACACTACAACTGAGCTGGATGACAATGAGTGATGTTTGTACATTCAGTAAAGTCTTATAATGTGCTGTGTATTACCAGCAGGAGTTGTAATATCTGGATACTGAATTGTCAAAGATATGCATTTAATTGTCTGGGGTTCTGGATAAAAGTATGTTGATCAATAATTTCAGTGTAGAAAGGCAGTACTTTCATTTGTCTGATAATAGCCAATTATGTTCAGGTTGTAAGTGTAAAAAAAAGAAGTTAAATTATTTGTATTAAGTCACACTTATGAATTCATGGTAACAGAAAACAGTGTGTATACTGTCTCCATTGTATCACCAGTTAAATGTGGGCTCTGATAGCATAGTACATCTCTGTCCTGCTTGTCTGAATTATCAGTAGTTTATTCTCTTTCTTGTTTGTTTAGGTTTTTTCTTTTGTATAAAACCAGGTTTCCTGTTTAGCCATTTACCACGGTGTGGTCCCAAAATTGTTGTAAAAACTTGTGGACTATAAATAAGTCTAGAAGTAACCAGAGCCTCTGACGTACAGAAGATAGTTGGAGATCAATAAGAAAACATGATATTTAAATAAAAGAGAGAATGAGACAGAAAACAAAAAAAGGAATGTTTTAAAAGGAACGAAAAAAGGTTCAGCTTAATATCCGGCACGAATGCATCTTTTGGAGTCTTATTCAACTCCAATCCCCTTTCCCTAAGTCATCTTGTTAGATTTGAGAACCATTTTTCTCTCACTATCCTTAATTTGTTCTTTCCCCTGCCCCCAATTACATTACATGAAATGATATTTCCTTTTCCTAGATCCCTGCCTGAGCAGTGATAAATGAAGTGAGCATTAATTGTTAGTTGTAGCCCAACAGGAGCCAGTTTGGCTTAAAGTCAACCTCCCTTGGCAAACCAGGGAAATATATAATCCTGACTGATTATTCCCAGAGAATATTTTTGTCATTTTCAGTGCATGTGTTTGAATTTCAGCTGTTCATTTTCCCCAAAGGTTTTTTCTCCTAACATTACAAAAGGGAGGGAAAAAGAGGTAAACATGAAAGCTTGGATTCCAGTCATGTGCAGCAGTAGGAAAACAACACCACCCAGGCTGTGGATGAAGCCAAGCCTAGCTTTTGTTTAATATGGAGTTTTACATAAGATGTGATGAATGTCACATGGCAACAAGACTAAAGGCATTTATGCTTTTTATGCACCAGTTTTGCTCTTCAGGAATAAGATGCTGTTTACTAAATAACTAATGAGAAATGCTTCAGGTACTGGAAAAACTAGCATTCATCAGTAAGAAAGAGTGAATTTTCATTTTGAAAAATGCTCCCTTTTACATAAATTATATTAATTAATATATCCCTAAATATTAATTATATCACAGAATCACAGAATCACAGAATCACAGAACCACATATTAGTATTAGAATCACGTATTAGAATTATATTTTCTATAATTCGGTATTTGAATATAATGCTATGAAGCTAATAATGTAACAACACAACACAATGCAATGTAATAGAATAGAATATATGCTATAATACAATATTATATCATATTCTATTATGTTCTATTCTATTACAGACATAATTATATATGTAATATATATANGATCATCTAGTCCAACCCCCCTTAACTCAAATAATAAATATACTCAAATAATTAATATACCCCAAAAGGCCAGACTGAGGAGTCTGCCACAGCACAATTGCATCACAAGCAGCACTGGTGCCAGTGACAATACCAGACTTCAACCCTTGAATTTTACACACTGCTGCTGATATCTGATATTTAGGTAAAGAATCATGTTAGAGGAGTCCTTTTCAGTATTTCAGCTAGAGTGAGTGCTAAACTCAAGAAATGGTTTCAAGTGTGATCTTCCTCAAACCTGAGGCCTGGGCTACAAAGTTCAGGTGAAGGCAATCCTTGTCTAATTTAAAAGTGTCATTAACCAGCATTTGTGCCAATGCATCAAATAAAAATTGAAAAACCAAGACCATGATGATAAGCAGAATTGGTCTGTGTTTCTTCACCAAATTAAGAAATCCCCATGCTTACTTTATTCCAAATATGGATCAATATTAGTGAAGTCAATCAAGTTGTTCGGAGGAAGGTTAAGGCATGACTCCAGAAGTGCTGTTGCCTTTGTATTTTTTTTGACAGTCTTTGCCATCTGCTTTCCCATTATGGGACTTGAAGATATCTGCCCAGATCCAGATATTGTCCTAAGTAGGAAATTAGCCTTTCTTATATTCCTTTCTGTTCTTTTACACAGTTCTAAGATAAAATGCTTCAGAAAATTTAATACTACGGAACTGAGAATACAGTTAGTAAACCAAAAAAACCAAACCAAACCAAAACAAAAAAATGAGCGAAAAAGCAAAAAAGCTAGAAATATTTACAAATACAATTGATTTGTGAGAAAGAAAATGGGAAAAGAGTACAGGAAAAGTACTCTGGAAGACCTTTTCTTTAAAATGAGGTCACTTTTTTACCACTGCTCTGTGTAATCTGTATCTTCTTCTGGGAACAGATGACCATCATCTGCCTACCCTGAGGCCAATGACATGCCTCAGAAGCTGTGCACAGTTCTTCTTAACGTGGAAGTATTTGACCTCATATAAGAGTCAATCATTCAGATACTTTATAAGTTCTACCAAAAATACCCCATGACTGACTAGTAAACTAACCATTTTTGCAGATCTCTTATGTTACTACCTGTATTTAAAAGGGAAAAAACTGGGCAAAACCAGTGTTTATTTGTTTTTGTCTCTTAATTGGTCATTATGACTGAACATAAACAAGACACTTGACATATCTATGCATTCTGGCATTTTTAATAAGGACATTTTGGCCATTCGATTCACTCATTTAGTACTTTTTTTAAAAAAAGGAGGAAAATGTAAAATATGCATTGAATTATCAAAACCTATACTTTTTACTTTGTACTGTGAATTGCAGTTTAAGAAAATTATTTTTGTTATTGTTGAAAACATAGAGGAATATATGCTTGAAATAGTACCATACTATTCTGTTGTCACTGAGTGTTTTCAGTGTTTTATATGCACCTTTTATGTCTCTGAGGAGTTTTTAACATGTTCTTGGCTTTCCATGTTTGACAACAGATATTGCAGGAATTCTTTTTGTGTTTTGTTTTGTTTGCCAAGACTACCCTATATAGTTTTATTTAGCAATCATATTGCCTATTCATATAAATAAACACGGGCTCCTCTCTGTGCAGATGGGCATGTAAGCTCCAGACTGTTAGTCAGTCTTCCTTATAGAAAGGGAAAAATGATAGCTGCATTAAAAACTTAACTCTCTTATTGAAGTAAGAGTACTATTCTCTTTCTGAATACTGACAGGTGCTGAATGCAAGGCAGTGCACCCTTCTCTACAAATGGGCAACCCAGTCGGTGGAGAACAGTTTATGCACTTTACATTCACATTGACTCATTAGCTCATCTTACAGACAAAACCCATAGCTGTTGGTGTCAGAATGACCAATTGTGTGGAAAAGTCGTATATTATCACTTAGTGTCATGTGTCTGTAACAAGTGAAAGCTTGATTTGTTTTCAGTGGAGTAGTTGCTTGCATCAACTTTTGCTTTCCTCTTCTTTTTTCTTATAGAGAACTTCTGTATCTCATAATGATTTGGAAAAAGGGTCAAAAGACAAGGTGTGATCACAGCCTGCTAAAGGAGCATAAGTTGTTGGAGTTCATTGTCATGCTGTAAAGACAATAGTGTATGTTTTTAGTGGTATCAGAGTGGCTGTTAGTAGAAAAAACTTCTTTCCAATATGGATGGACTTTTCTGGACACACATACAGAGTTGCATTGGATTGCCACATGATGTTGCTTGTAAATATTTTTATCTTGGTTTTAACAGGTATTTGAAAGATACAAAAGTTCATTTGGTATTTTTATTTTTTTCTTATGAAGTATAAAACACCACAGAAAGTGGAGACTTGCTTTAAGAAGCCACTGTTCTCATTCAGGTCTTTAGTTACCAGTCATGTAAGCAGAATATGTGTAATTGAAATGCCAAAACAAAGGTTCAGCTGTGAAATCAATTAAGGAGCCCACAAACAATGCATACTTCCTACTCACTAAGCACAAAACATTAAAAGCAAAACTCTGGCCTTCTGGAAGCTTCTGGGGAAACTCTTACTGACCTCAGCAGAGCCAGATGTCATCTTTTGGGACTCTCTTGTCAATATATAGACTCTATCCACTGAAAGCTGTAGTAGCGTTTCATGAGCAGGCTGGGTTTTGGCTTGTCAATTTGACAGAAAGCATAGGCAACATTATCAAATGTTTTACTTCTGCAGATCACAAAGCCCTCTCCAAAAAGACTAAGTATTATTTAGGCATAGGCCAGTTAAGTAACTGTTCCATGTTCACAAAGCAGGTAACCTGAAACAACCAGAAAAAAGGTCTTCCTCTATAGTTGTTCTAAGTGAAAAAACAAACTAAACCAACATACTCCAAGAAAACCTAACTTCCTGATTGAACCTGTATTTTGCTGCTGCTGAGTCACACCATCAGTTCTGGTTTTGGGGTTGCCAGCCTTTCACCATTCTTAAATACTTTCAATAAGTATGGTTAAGGAGAGGGAAGACAAAAAGAAAATAATTATTAATAAAATTGAAATAAAGGACCCAAATCAGCATTAGAATTCTTCATTGTAACATATCTGGCGCAACTGAAATCTTTTGGATATTGTTACCCAATTCACAAGGTACTTCTGAGCACAGAAAATCTTGATGTAAAAAAGACCAGTCAATGTTATAGCTCTATTCACATTCATCCCATCTACCCCGTGGACTCCAGGATAGACATCACAGTATGAAATGAAGTGCCTGATTAAACTGACTCTTGTGGTTTGTGTAGCAACTGTGATTGGAATCTGTCCCTGAAGTCACTTAGGAGCAAGGTTTTGCCAGTCTTTTCTCTGGGGGTTAGAAGAGATAGGAGGACAAACAGGGGGAGAAGAAAGAGAACTGCCTCCCCAACCTGTTTGCTGTCATCAGCATGATTCCGTATTTTCCTATATAAAAAACCCCTGTATTTTCTTTTCTGCCTTTTCAATTTTTAATTGACTTCACTTGTAATTTTTAATTGCGTAAGCTGCTGAATTGGCTTGAGGGAGGAAGCCTAGAAGCCTAGTTCATATCAATGGATATTTTGAATTGTCTTTATAACAGATACAGGAGAAACTCTCCAGTAAATACCACAAACATAGCAAATGTGATTCAAGATTTTAGCAGGTTAGAGCTTAACAGAGCTACTCCTGATTTAGTATCACCGATACTCCCAGCACTTGAAGCTATCTCAGAGGAAGATTCATGTCCCAGTGCTTATGCACTTTAGGGATCCAGTTTTAGAGTTTAGTTTAAGCATTATACTGAGAGAATATATCATTGGTGGCTTTGTGCTCTTGCAGAGTGAAGAAAGGCCTGGGACCTGTGCAAGAAGTGGATAGACTGGATAGACCAGTCACCCTCTTGGAGGGATTTAAAAAACACTGCTACTTTTCTTCCAGGACTGAGGTACAGGCACTGAAAGCAGAACAAGGTTTTTGCCTGTGTTCCACACAGCCTAGTGGATCTGAGCTGCTTTTCCCCATGCTTCTGCCCTCTGAAGTGACATGGCCTGCACTGTTTACTGGGGCAAATGTACGGAGAAGCAAACAGCTGGTGCAAGGGCAGAGAGGAAGCCTTTTTACGTGTCTTTGCCATCAGACCACAACAAGCATTGGACTCTGGCACTGAAACATGAGTCAATGACAAGGCAGTGTAAAGGCTTTCAGCAGCTACAGTAAGTCCCAGGAGGGCTGGGGAAAATTCTATGTGTTAGTCTAAATGTTTTACATGTCTGCACCAGTGGTAAACCTTCTCTTCACCAATCAGTTCCTCAGAGTAGAGGATGTGCTAGTCCTTTCTTAACAGATTGATATTTCCATGAAACATCTGACTAACATTTCCTCATCTGCCCTTGTACTCCTTGCTGCCCTTTTCATGGCCTCATTGTTTTTGTGATACTTGGTCATTCTTACTGCATGATCTCAGAAAGAACTATGCACCCTAGATAATCTGGTTGTTACTGTATCTAGTAACTTCAGAGAAATTTATGAAGACTGCTAGTGCTCCAGAATGCAAATGTGACAGTGGTATCAAAGAATCAAAGGCGGTAAGTATGCTTGCAGACTTAGGCAGTTACCTTTATAAAACAAGTCAACAAAGTGAAACACACCATAAGGAGGCCAAATGAGTACTGGAAAATAGTATTTTACATTTGAACAACCTTCAGCCTTGAGCTTTGCTCTTTAGGCTCTTGTTGCTCTATTTCTGATAGCAACATAGTTGAATCATCCTGTAGTTCTATTTTCTATGACGTAGTTTCCAGTACAAATGAAACAAAAATAAAATGAGAATTAAAAATAAAATTTGGTGTTTTTCTTTTTCCCCAGGATTTTTTTCCAAACAAAAATTTATCAATTACTTAATAATTTCTACTGGCATGAAAAGGGAAAAAAACACAGGTTGGTCATTACTGTTGAATTAAGTAATAGTTTATTTTGTTTTTCTTACTTCATCAAAACAGTTTTAGAGGCATGTAGCAATTCATGTTAGCCTGACAGGTGATGGTGTGACGTCACAGCTTACCAAAAAGTCTAGTCTCACTGAGTACCCCATATGAAAAGGACAAAGCAAGAAGCATAAAACTGATTTCATTTGTCATATGGTAGGTTCTGGTTTGGGATTCAGGTGTTTTGAGAGTGAAAAAAAAATAATAATCTCCAAAGAGTTTGTAGTTTAGTGAGTAAAGTACTGAACAGAACCCAAACCAAACCTAAATATGTATGGTGGTCTCAGATGAGTTCCTAGCAAACTCTACCCTGCCCTGCAAATTCATCATGAACAATTATATGTAATTTGGTACAATTGCCAGCTCCTGCTTAGAGGCCTTTTATACTGAGCTACAGAAGAGACTGAATTACTTCCCACATCCAGTGGGAACATTAATCCTTGCTCAAGAGTGTATCATGAATACAGGCACTGCTGTCGTATCCTTACTGAGCAAATAACAACCCTCATGCTGGACCATGGGCAGAAAGTCTGTGTTGATATTCAAGGTTCCTCACAGCAGGCACATTTTCTTGGCTTTGATGGCTGGCTGTAATGTCTAGATGTAGTCCCAAGAGCTTATGTTTAAGATGTATGCACTGTCCTTCAAATCTTTGACATTTCTAGATTGGAGTTTTCAGAGGAGTAAAGAGAAATTAGGTGTCTAAATGTCAATGAAAATCCATTAAGTTCTTAGCCTTAATGTTTAAAACTACCTATGTAGCAGCCACAATAAAGTGAGGTTATAGTTGTCACTGGTCAGCATTCACTGGGAAGACCAGAACTCAGGGAACTTTAAGTCTTTGGAAAGATAGAAGTATTCTTCAACATAAACCTGAAATTATCTCAGAAAGCTGGGTGTACTCAGCTGAACCAGAATTTCAACTTTACTTCTTTGAACATGAGCTTCTTACTTTATGAATAGAGGGTGTCTTGTGAGGACTGTCCTCTGAGGTCTTTTAATATAACTGTAATAATCTTTAAGAGATAAGACATAGAATAAGTTTATGAGTGAAATAAATCCACTGAATTTTATACAATGTTTTTAGAGAAGAGAAGGCTGCAAATTTGAGCCTTATATGTAGTCTGGTTCTTGCTAAGTAATTTTCTATGCCTTTTTAGGTGGATTGCTGTTCCATGCAGATTCATTGCATTTTGTTCAAGCTTTGCATTGTTAGTTCTGGAAATCCAGGCAACATTTCTTTGGCTACCTGCAGAACTGCAGGTAGCAGCAGGCTTGGAAAAGTATAGCCTGTTTACACATTTACAGTTGCTCCCACAAAGAAGAGAGAGGATGGTAAACTTGCAATCAGATCTTTAAGCTACTGTATGTTTCAAGAAGTACCAGTTTGATGTAGATATACAAAACATCAATATAAATATTGGCAAGATCTTCTTTGGAATTTATGATACATGTAGATATGAGAAAAATATTTTTATAGAATCATAGAATCATAGAATCATTATGGTTGGAAGATACCTCCAGGGTCATCAAGTCCAGCCTTTATCCCATCATATTCCTAACCATTGGACCATTAGACCATGGCCTCAAGTGCCTCATCAACCCATTTTTTGAACACCCCCAGGGACGGTGACTCCACCACTTCCCTGGGCAGCCTATTCCAGTTCCCAACCACCCTCTCAGTAAAAAACTTCTCCCTAATATCCAACCTAAACTTCCCCTGACAGAACTTGAGGCCATTTCCTCTCGTCCTGTCATTAGCAATTCGGGAGAAGAGACCAACACCAGCCTCACTACAACCTCCTTTTAGGTAGTTGTAGAGGACAATAAGGTCTCCTCTCAGTCTCCTCTTCTTCAGGCTAAATAACCCCAGTTCCCTCAGCC
>VZRW01003222.1:4567-29673 GCA_013398125.1 Aegotheles bennettii | reverse complement strand
ACAGTATCAAATGCTTTGTACAGGTTCAGATAGATGACTTCCCTTATCCACCAGCACTGTAACCCTGTCATAGAAAGCTGCCAAATCTGTCAGGCACAAACTGCCTTTAGTGAAGCCATGTTGACTACATCTAATCACCTCCTTATTTTCCATGTGCCTTAGCAGAGTTTACAGGAGGATCTGCTCCATGATCTTGCTGGACATAGAGGTAAGACTGACTGGTCTGTAGTTCCCCGGGTCTTCCTTTTTTTCCCTTTCTAAAAATATTTCAGTCAGTGGGAACTTCACTGGACCACCACGAGTTCTGAAATATGATGGATAATGGCTTAGAGACTTCATCTGCCAGTTCCCTCAGGACCCATGGATGTATCTCATCAGGTCCCATGGACTTCTTCAACTTCAGGTTTCTTAGATGGTCTCAAACCTTATCCACTCCTACTTTGGATGGTTCTTGATTCTCCCAGTCCCTGCCTTTACCTTCTGTGACTTGGGTGATGTGGCTTGAGGACCTGCCCATGAAGATTGAAGGAAAAAAGTCATTGAGTACTTCAGCCTTCTCCATATCCCAGGTAATCAGGTTTCCCATTTCCTTCTGGAGAGGCCTCACATTTTCCCTACTCTTCCTTATATCACTGATAGACCTGTAGAAGCTCTTCTTATTGCCCTTGATATCCTTGGCCAGATTTAATTCTTTCAGGGCTTTAGCTTTCCTAACCTGATCCCTGGCTGCTCAGAGAATTTCTCTATATTCCTCCCAGGCTGAATGCAAGCAAATATTTGGTGAGCATCTTATTTGCTGCCTGTTGTTCTATTGGTTGAGCTGTAATGACACAGTTTGGCCAAATGTCTGTTTTTTGGGATACAGCATAACACACCAGCATTCTATTAAAATAAATCCAATTTTCAGATTTTTTTCTGTTTTTTTCTTTTCTTCTCCTGTTTTTTAATGTGCAGTTATTACTCTGCCATGCGTAATTTTTTAACTCAGTCTTGCCTAAGTAATAACACAAAACTTTCAAATTCCTCGAGCAGGTTCCCATGCCCAGTTAGACTTTCAAATTAGTCAGATCCTTAGGTTCTGTTTTATTTCTGACTTTGAAATTTATGTTGTATTTATATTCCTGACTCAGGCTTATAGCATTGAATAAGAAAGAGAGTAAGGAAAGATGCAAGATCTGGTGTTGATATCTTACAGCCACTGCGACTTTCCTCATATAGTTTTGACATCAGTGATTTCTGTAGCATGTGAGCTGGTGCCCTTCCATCTAAGGGAGGGGAAAGTCTCTCCTGAACTGTTGAAACATGGGACTCACAGCCCAGTGTCCAGGGAGATAAGGATGAATTTGTGCCTTCTGGTTCTGAATCATATGCTGAGTGATTAAACTTTGTTAGTTATACATGTCCTGCAGTCTCCCTCCCAGGTTGATCTCCTCCAATTTATGTGGCACGCCCTTTTGTGTAAAAGCTGATGAAAAACTTTTAGGTTATTCCTGATGTTTAAATTGGAAGTAATCTTTTCTGGCCAAACTTGGAGCTTTCATATACCCTTTATCTGGCTTTATCTTACGTGAAACATTTGTAAAAGCTGTGAATGCTTCATGAGTACATATAATATATTATGTTGAAAAGCTGTATTGTAATCAACATGCTGAATCTCTTCGGGAATTACAATTCGTACACCAGTATACTGTGTTGTCTCCTGTAGTAATAATGGCCCTTTGCATCTCCGCATATTTCAAGGAGCTGTGGTTTGGTATTACTTTGCCATCTTATCTCACACTTTCATGGTATATTCAGCACAGTAAAAAATGTATGGTTTCTGCTTTAGTATGTTGTTTGTTGTCCCGGTTTAGAAACAGCCAGGACAAGCCACAACCCAGACAGAGTTTGTTTCTATCACTCCCCTCGGAAAATAGAAGGGGAGCAAGGAAGAAAGACTCAATGGTTGGAAATTAAAACTATAACAGATTTAATTGCACAGGGAAAGGGAGTAACAGGTGGGGAAAAAAAGGAAAAATATATATATACAAATATATACAACCCGACTCTGACGACCGCCGATACAGGCTCCCGAAAAGATCCTTCACTGCAAAGCCGATGGGGGTAAAAGAGAGTCCAAACCCTCAGCAGCTGATGCAGTTGGATGCCGCAGAGCACGTGGAGAGCTGGTAACAAAAGCCGGGCCTTCTCCGGGCTGGCTCCACGTGGCAACAGGCAGGAAAGGGAGCACGGGAGAGAGAGAGCGAGAGAGAGCGGAAGAGAGAGCGAGCTTCCTGTCCTCCTGGCTTTATAGAGCTTGGCAGGAAATGGGAGGGAATACTGATACCTGACACCCCAGACCCTTTTTCACAACAGGGTCCTAAACTCCACCCCTCCCTCATTGGGTCCTTGCAGCAAAAGCCGTAAGATTTTTGCCTGTCCCCTCAAACTATAACATTCGTATACTAAAAGAACTTTTTTTTATTCAGACAGGTTTTAATTTGACTGATACACTTGGCTCTTACCTTAATAAAAACATATTAATTTATAAAAAATAAGCTTCTTGTTTATGTAGTATGGTTTGTTATTGACTTAAGCATATTTTAAGAGATATTTGCATTTCGGGGGCGAGTAGTGCTGCTTCTTTGATCCATGACCAGGCCTAATTTGAGCCATAATGTTTTCCTACTTGCTTTGAAATGGATGCATTTTAGGGATGAAGAAATTAATCTCCTAGCACTTTATTTTCTCCCCTTTAAATTTTGCAGCCAGAGTCAATCTTGGCTCCAAAATTTAAATGAATGTTGTTTTCTAAAGCTGAGCAGCTTTAGTCCAAAGACATATCAATTTCAAAGTGAACAGAGAAACATTGTAGATTAAGTAAGGCCAAAGGGAGGATCAAAAGACCAAGTTTAACTGCGCTTCTGTATACAATCTCTTCTTGAAAGCAGAACGAATTCATTCTGACTACTCTAATTTGTTTCATTATGTATCATTATTTCCAGTGATCAATTAACAATACTATTCACAAATGATAAAATCATAACAAAACAAGACAGCAGTAAATTCATTCACTCTGCCTGAGATCAGAAGTGAGAAAATATGCAAAAGCTTACAACTTTCCCGTTCCAGAGCTATGCTAAGGAACACTCATTTTGGTACACACTTGTGGTCAAACGTGATGTACTGGGAGTTCATAACAGCTTTCAGCTGACTTATGCCTCCTTAGTACTGGAGATTTTCACTTCCCCATGTTTTGGCCAGCTAGTGGAAAAATATACCTATAGGTGTATGTCAAGCCCTAAACCCAGCTATATATTCAGCATTGCAATGTGTTTGGGCAGCCTACGAGTTCATGTAATGCAGAGCAGAGTGAAAGGAAGTTGCCAGATGTAAGGACAAGGGTTTCTCCAGGGAATGCCATGCTGTAAACCCCTTTCCTCTCTAAATGTCTAAATGGACATAATGAAGTACCAGAAAATATTCTCCAAAAAATTACATGCTAATAATCTGCTCTGATACTTACAGAATTTGTTTTCTGAGTGGATATAAACTTCAATGCTGCCAGCTAGTCTGGATAACTGTAATATGACTGTTTCTGTCCAGAGAAAGATGATCACATACTGTTGCTATAAAAAAATTATTTATTTCTCCAGTCGCTGATAATCTATCTAGTTTGAATTTTTTTTCAGAAATAATAGGTGTGGGAAAACCTTGTAGGATATCAGGTATTGCAGATTCCTTCACACGCTGATAAGCAATAAAGTCTCTGATATGCAGTGAAGACAGGAGAAGCCAGAGCAAGTGAAATACAGCAGTTTTCCAGAACTGCTTGTTGGCTCTTGGCACAAAAAGAAGGCATGATCACTTGTCTCCTAGCACGTGAAGCCACACTACACATGACAATGCCCAAACTCATATTGGTGTTAGACTCCTCTACTGAGGCCCCTCCAATATGGTAGCTTAGATTGTCTTTAAACTCATCATAACAACTTAATTTTTTGCCTAACACATATCAACTGAAAGCAGTTCAGATGTAGTGGCCTGTCATTCTCTAACTGTCTCCAAGTTTCAAAATGCATTATCTATTTGCCTGGTTCACAGCCCATGGAAAAATTTTTTTCACTAATGTTTGCTACTTAGGAGTGAAAGACCACACATTGTCTTCCTTCTTGCTTTACCTGTTATGGGTTATTTTATGAGTTATCTGGATACTTCCTACTGTTTTAACATCTTCTGGTTTGCAAAGTATCTCCACTGCAGCTGAATAAATCCAGGAAAAGGATGAGTTATGGCTACTCAGAATTTTTCCTTTCTCTGTTGCATCATATTGGTACACACTGAATTCAGGTTTTCTCTGGCTATTTCTGCAATGCTTATTTACGCTCTGAGTTGCCTGATGGTGTGGCAGAAGACAGGATGAAGCTGAGCTTGTTAGCAAGATCAAACAAGACTGGATCTGTAGCTGAGCATGTTGTAATTTTCAAAAATTCATTTCTATTGTAACAAACTATATTTTTTTATTTTTAATACTACTAAAGCTAACAAAATAGAAGGATTAGATAGTTTTGTTAAAAATTTCTAAAAATATGGAAAATCCACAATGTGGAAGGTTTTGGAATTTTTGTTTTGTTTTTAAATAATAACATTCTCATTATTCTGTACCCAATTCTTTTCAGTTTTCAAATAAAGCTCATTTACAAGCTAATGGTTTGTATAATCTCTCTTACATATGCACTCATCCTTCCTTGTGAAGTAGTCACTTTTGGAGTATGCTGTTTGGTGTAAATCTCCAGTGCACTTATCATACATATCATCATTAGAAAAACATAGCTTAAAATGTCCTCTTTCCTGAAGCTGGTGTTTTAACAAGGGTGGCACACATCTGTAATTTATATCACGTTGCAAACAACTTATTACACAAAACACTAAATGTAAACTACAAATACTAGACAATTTATTTTGTATCAAATGGATATTTTAATTACTAATGTAATCTTAGGGGTTTTTTGTATTTTTGTTTATTTGTATACACTTGTTAAAAAAAGGTATTCTTGATGCGTTTCAACAAATCTGCAAATTAAATCTGTGCTTGGATACAAAACAATAAATAAGAACAGAATACATATGTTTGTATACTCATGGTTAAGATCCACAGTCTGAAGTTTACTATTCTTTACTACATTTCAGATTCAAGAGTACAGAAGTCCATGCTAATTTGTGATGAAAATTTGCTTATCACAGATGAAGGAAACATCATTTTGTGTTTGAGATATATTTGTTGAAACTGATTTGCTTAACATCAAGGCTGAATTTGTCAGGACAAAGCAAAAATAATATATATGTATGCTCAGCTTCAGGTAAATATTCATTGATTGGTTAGTGTTAGAATACATGGACAAAAACTGAAGACTGAGAACAACAATCAAATCACTCCTGCACATGAAAAGGAGTTTACCTAGAGTTTTTTTCATATTTTTTTTTTGCGTGAGGACCTGATGAAACACAGTTCAGTATTCAAAGCCAAAATTACTCCTGACATGTTGAAATGGGGTTAGTTTTTTAGCTACTCTCCCACTTCTGTTTCAAAGGAACTGTGATGGCATCACTGCTTTTCAAAATAAATTAGACATCAAGATAATTTCTAGGCACTTGGATGTTAGTATATTTAGTGTTCCTGGGTCTGAAAGTTGAAACTCTCATCATTTTTGTTGGACTAGTTAGGAAGTCTTCCAGCTTTCAGCCTGATCTGCACATACAGAAATCACTCCTAAATATATAGTGACTTCTCTGTAAAGACTTGTAATGAAAAAAAAAAAAAAAAATAGAAAAATTCCATTGCTTTAAAACTTTTTTCATCAAATTTGTCTCAGTCAAGATTCTCTCCTCATATCCTGGTTAATCAATGGAAACTTCAGTCGAAATGGACTGAGCTTCAGAAACTGCTCCAAGGTCTACTGAAATGCCACAGATCAGTCCAGTCTCTGTAAGAGCTGAAGTACGCTTTTTGCTTTAAAAAATCAGTATATAACTCTTAGAAGTATTACCATTTGTAGGTTAAAACATTCTGTGCCAAAAATTTACTTTCTCCTGAGGGGCTAATGGAGTAGTCTCAATTTTATTCTGAGTTCGAAAAAAAACTGATTCATAGGAGACAAAATAACAGTTTAGCTTTCATAATTTTTGACAGTAGCAGAAAAAGAGGTTTTTAGGGTAGGAAATACGTCAATGTACAAGCTTACTCAAGATGTCACACAGCTGTGACTTGATCTCAGAAAAACTATCTTGTCACTGTTTTCTGAAGAGGATTCTTAGAACTGAGACAGCTGTAGCAAGTATTATACTTTATTTCTTTGAAAGCCCTGTAGCACTTGTGGTGTGCCTAGGGGATCAAGGGAACAGAGCCTGTGGATTCTGGGAGTATATGAAGGGAGAGGCATTAAAAAGAGCAGAGGGAATTTTGGAGGGCAGATGAGGGGATATCTCTCCTTACCATGCTGTTGCTGATGCTTAAGCAGTGTGATACCTATGTCTTCTTTTCTCCTGATACTCTAATATCAACTGAAGGTGCACTGCACCTTTTCCTTTGCTGAGTGGTTGCTGATGGCTTCACATGCAATGATTTCTGAGAGCTACCACACCTGAGCTTATACATGGATCATGTATTTCAGAATATTACCTCTCCATTTCATTTTGTACAGGAAATTCCAAGTGTCTAAAGTGTTCTATTCTTCATGTGAATTTAGGCTGAAATAAGTGTACTGAAAACATCAGATAAGAATTTACTGCTCAACCAATTCCCTGAGCCAGAATCAGAATGTAGGATTATTTTAGTAAAAACATGTGTAACCTTCCATGAATGGAATCACACTCACTACAAATGTGTTGTACCAGGGGTTCAACAGCAGAAATTACACTTTTTACAGTATTTATTATTCAACTGCAGATTTTCAGTGTAGGTTTGCTTGAGAGACAAGTTCCAGGTCTCTATCTCTTTTGTCCTTTGCTCCATAAAAGACAGAAAATCTAGTGAAACCGCGGATAAAACACCGAATCATTGATAAGAAGTATGTGGCACAGGAGTGTAGTGAGAGTTACAAATTGTTTCTTCCCCGGGGTCTGTGAGTACATAGTTGAAGACAATGTTTTGCACACTGTGGTATAAAGATTGTATAAAGATGTATAAAGATTTCCTTTCTACTTTAAGCAGTTTTTAGTGCATTGACAGTTCTGATCTGCCATCCTGCAGGATTGTATAAAAGTTGCCTGATTTTTACAGGAGTGGGGATTGATCTGTAGAACATTGTACCTTATTGAAATCAGCATTGAAGATAAAGTTTAATATGTACAATTTTTTATATTATCATTTGCACTATCACCTACCACTTTTACTAGTTTCCATCTATTTTAAAGCCTACTACTTGCTGAACATTCTGGATTATAAACAGATACAACAAGAGCCTGTATGCACTACATCGTAGAGAGAACTTTCTGTTTTAAAAATCTCTGTTTTGGGGATGAGTCATAACAACCTTCAGAGATGACGGCTCAATTTTCCTACTTGCTTTGACTTTGCTACTTTGCTGTCAAGGCACCAATGGTGCTTGTACACTGATTATTTATTATTGCTGTTCACTGACCTTCTATGGAATATATTGGGCTGGGAGACCGTTGTGTATGTAGCCTTTGCATATGTGAACTGCCTGTGGGTGTGATCTGAGTATCTCCAGCTTGATAGGTTAACTTCCTAGGGAAGACTCTGGAAGATGATATAATAGGACTATGCATGAGGGATAGAACATGTAAAGTTTTGTAGCAAAAGTAAGGGGACAGAAGAGAAATTATTTTTCACCTTACTTCTATGAATTTGGTAGTAACTAAAGCAGAGCAAAGACTTCACCCTACTCTGACAGATGGGAGTGTTTAAATGTCATCCATATATTATTCTGTTCTTTAAAGAATTTTCACCTTTCAAACCAGTACAGGAATAAGCTTTCTGGCTGATTTTAACTTGTCTGTTCTTTTTGGAGCTGATCTTCTCTCAGCTTTCTGAGAACCATATGATGCCTTCACAAATTGGGATGGTGCTGTAATTGTAGTCTCTCCCCCTTTAGTTATTAGTTATATGTTATGTAAACTAATAAAGTGTGGTTTATTTTACTATTTTTGGTAACATGCACTTCCTTTCTTCATTGCTTTCTTTTCTTTAATTCCAAATGTGGGTAGCTGCTGATAGTGAGCTCCCAGCTTTCTTCAGCATTGGCAGGTGTCAATGAGTTAGTTCTTTGCCATAGAAGCAAGTGGGGATTATTGAAAAGTGTAGCATTGAAGCAGCTGTGTTTGCTGCCAAGACTCAAGAGCTGATCAGTGCTGGATTTAAAAGCCACAGGATCTGTTGTGGCTATGGGAATGTTTTTTGGGTTAGCATGGGTGTAAAGAAACGCCAGTGATTAGAGGCATGTGAATTCTGAAAGGCTGAATAAAGAAAACAATTGCACTGAAATCTGAGGTGGGGGTGGAATGGGATTTGAACCCCAAATTCACACCAGATCTGTATTATTCTATCTTTACTTATCCCTGGGCACTTCCAGCTCCGCTGTTCCTTGACTAGAACAAATTCAACATTTTTCTACTTGCGTTTTTTTCTTTTATTTATAGTCAACACAAACATATTAGGCAGATGTTTCTGTATTTTTTTGTAGGAAGAGAAAGCTCATTTGTGAATGCAAGCCTGACTTTATTTCCACACACACAGAAAAATTTGAATCAAAATATGTATAAAAATAAGAGACAATGTAGAACACATGTTTACAGTACTGTAATCAATGACAACTGTTTCACTGATTTGAATGGATGCAAGATGAAGTCCTAGAGCATATAACCTTTCTTTTATGTCAGAGGACCAGTAATTAACTGGAGCATAGGAGGTTCCATGTGAGTATCAGGAGAAGCTTTTTCACTGTGAGAGTGACAGAGCACTGGAACAGGCTGCCCAGAGAGGTTGTGGAGTCACCTTCACTGGAGACATTCAAAACCCGCCTGGATGCGTTCCTGTGTGATGTACTGTAGGTGACCCTGCTCTGGCAGGGGGGTTGGATTAGATGATCTCTTGAGGTCCCTTCCAACCCCTAGAATTCTGTGATTCTGTGATTCTCTGTGATTTTCTTTAGTTAATATATTCTGTGGAGCAAAAAGGGAATTGATGGCACTTCTGAATCCATGTTTCAATGAGAACAGTTTTGCTTCATAGTTATAAAAATGTTTTGAGTCCAAATATTCTTGTACTGTATGTATCTATTACAGAGTTAAGAAGAGGAACAGTTTAAAATGAAAATTAGAACAAATTAGTGTCCTCATATCAAGTTCAAACTTATGATATATTTTTAAAAATATTAAGCACATGAACAATTTAAATAAAACAAAATAGAAATAATAAACCTGATGTTTTAATCTCTTTTTCTCCTTGTATGAGGTCCTGTTGCTCTTCTGTGTGGTTTTTCTTTTAACTTACATTTTTGTTTGGCCTAGATAACATAGATTGTCTTTAAAAAAATCGACGTCTGTTGTCCTCTTGGTAACAATAATTGGGAAGGAGTATTTGAACCAATACCCAGAAGAAAGGACCAGAGTGCATCTTGTTCTGTGGTTTTGATTATGCTAGAACAATATCATGTTCTGTTAGGCAAAAGCATAATTTCATTGATTGAATGGAATTATTGAAGCTGTTTTTTTTATTATGTACCACAGGGAAAATTTTTAATTTGTTTTTATTTCTGTTTGTTTGGGTGGCAATTTCAAGTGGTGTTCTGAAGTGGTGTTTTGAGTGACTTTCATGCTGACCTCTAATAGTAAAGCACAGTGTGTTTTTGCATTTATTCTATGTGTAATTATCATAATTGTTATATCCCATCCTTGTGAAGGTCCAAGATTGTTTGCAACTTAGACACAAAGTTTTTACCACTTAAATTTCTCATAGTTTATTTCATGCATAATGTACCAGGTTTAAACTATTGCAGAAAATAGCAGGTGCAATTTTTAGAGGCCTTTAAGCTTATTTAGAGAGTCTGATCTTGTATTGTGTAAAGAATGTGATGTTTCCTCTGTTAACATTTTAAAAGAATTAAGTCATTCAATCCTCTAAACCCAAGGTAAGACTCCTAGTTATCTTAATGAAATTAATAGATGTTGCATAAGCCATATCCAGAAAATAAGTCTCTTGTGGGTGGAAGAAATAATTTTGTCTCAGTAAAAGTCAGAAGGTTAGCCTTTATAGACTTTACTCTATTTTAGTGTAATGAAAGAGAGAGAGAGAGAGACATGATACTGTTCTGTACATTTAACAGCTTCTTCACTGAAGAACCTCAAGATACTTAAGAAGCAAATGCAAATTGCTGACAAATGGTGTAGTGAGAATGGATCCAGGGACGTCAGCCTTTTTAAAGAAGCATAGCTTTTTTTTTTTTTTTTTGGATCACTGGCTGCAGTTCTTGCAGAGAGCAGAAAACTATTAATTACATTTAAAACAAAAAAAACCCAAACGTTCCTAGCTTCTAAGAATGCTATTTTGGTTCTTGTATTGACTTTACCATTAAGCAAAACTTGGGTGACATTGTGCTTTTTCTGATGCTTGCCACATTCAGAGCTGCTACTAGCAATGCACAGCATAAGAGAGGAGTCCTAAGTAAACAGCAACAGGACTTTTGTCTTCATGATTTAGGAATTTCTGTTGCTTCACTTACCTTTGACCTTAATGTTTTCTGTTACTCCTCCCACATCTTGCTCCCTCCCACAAATACTCCTGTGCTGTAATAAAGACACCCATATTCTCTGATGGATTACAAATCGGTGTATTTGCATAAAAATAGCAGAGCTTTAATATAGTGCCAAATTCCTAATGAGGTAATTGACCTGATTCCTAGTCCAGGTGTGAATTGATACATATATGAAGCTCCACCTCATGTGGACAGGATGGATCTGAATCAATCTGATTGCAGTGCTGGGATTGGTGAGAATGAACCCAGAATGAAGAACTGCAATGTCAGACTGAAGAAATCATCACATGATCCTACAGATTCAGATATATTGGATGTGCCCTTGCTTGGAAAAAAAATAGTTTTATTGTCATTTCAGTACTGCTGCCACCTCCTTGCTGCAGTTTCTTACTATTCTGATAGGAGACACTAGAATTTCTTATCATGGTAAGTATGCCATACAGTTATTCTTGGACATCATTTTTCTTAGCTGTGCTGGAGGAACAATGCCTAAATTTGGGATGACTAAATGTTAGACAGCAGATGAGTGTGTAGTTTCACTGTGTTACTTTGGCTAGGGAAGGCATTCACCAAGTTTCTGTCCTTTTGCAAGATGAAAAAGTAAATATTTTTCTGGAGTATGTCAGCCTTTCATTGTCTACAAGAAAGCATTTTTGCAGTAAACCCTCCAGAGGGTTCTACTGTATTTCTCTCAGAGACATGTATTGAACTACAGTTGTTCCCAAGAACCTTGACTAGGTGATATCTGATGTGATATCAGTTAAGTCAGAAGAGGTGTCCCTGCTGGTGGGTCTGCAGTATAAAAATGTTTTCTATTTAAGACACTACATGTTTTCTTAGACATGGACTTAACTACTCTAGGACAGGTTGCTACTAAATATTAGTTCCTTCTGATAGAAGTTGGAGGCAAGGAAAGTTTAATCTTGAGGTGATCAAAATATATAATGTACCAATTATTCCTACTTAACTTATTTTTTAAAACCATACACTGAGCCAGGTAACACCATGAGAATGAAGAACACCAACTCACTTTTAAAGTTATGTTCTCAATGACACTAATGCATCTCAAACTTCCTCGTTTTGTTTACACTAAGTTAGTACTGTTGAAATATAAAAAAAAATTGCATTCAAAAATATCTTTGAATCTATAGTTACACACAAGCCATGTTCTCACAAATAGAACACATCATGCAGTGTTCTGGAGTTTACATGGTAGGATTTAAGAAGTAAGAGCACCTGAATACGAGCTATATGACTTTATAGGCAAACTGATCTTCACTTCTGCCACTTCTTTTCTTGGATACCAAAACCAGAAAACCTCTTTCTAAAGGTTGGCTCAGTGAATACACAGATCACATGGAAGTCAGAAAACAATTGAACATTGCAGGATTTCTGGAGTTTGTTACATCAAGCAGAGAAGTAGCAGTCATAAATATTGCTTTGTTTAAGGTGCTGTCATGCTCTGCATCATAATGTGTGTTAGGGCAGGATTCATAGTATGAGGATGAAGAAGGGGCAAGAAAATCTATATGTGTGTATGCGGGTGCATGTGTGTACTTGCTCTGTGGGTTGTGCAGAAGGTAGAGTGGAACTGGGAAATATTTCTGATTTACTTGTGCATCCACCACCCTCATTTCTGTCAGAAATTTACTGTGCTATTGTGAATGAATTTAGAAAACTGAGAAATTCATCCTCTCCTCAACTTATTCAAACTAATGACAGGTTTTCTTGTCTTATCCAGGAGGGAAGAAGGAGCTGGAGGTAAGAGGGCATATAAGAAGTAAAACTTCCCATGAAAGATGAGAATTAAAGGACTTCCAGCCTGAACAAACTTTCCATCAGATAGTCACATTCCCTTTACTAGTAACAGGCTCTGAAGGTTGGGTAAACCTGAAATCAAAGACCTGCTTTTTCTCTTGTTTTCACCCGAGATTCTTTTACTTTGAACCTTCATGAATCTTTATTTCAGTGGTCAGTGAAGATATGGGAGCATTTTTTAAATAAGTGAGCTGTCCCCAGTGTTAGAAGGCAGGTGGACATCTTTGGTGTCTCCATTTTCTTCACGTTGCTACTGCTGAGCATTCATGGATAGACAAATAACAGGCCACTCTGAGTTCATTGACTTATCAGTTCTCAATTGCTGGGCTGATGCCAAGGTATAGGCTTTTTGAGTGGTTTTCTGTAACTACAGGTACCTTGCTGTGATAATGCTAAAGCATAAACTCCTTTTAAATTCCTGGCTGAAAAACATCATCTTGTTTTTCTGAGGTCGATGTCCAAGTTTGAATGTTCCTGAGCCAATGTACCTGTCTTTTAGGTTTGACACCAAGGCACAGGCTCTTCTTTATGAAGTTTTGGCTAAGTAATTTCTAAATGGGTTGATGTCACAATGCCTTTCACTGATTGGATCATCAGAGCCTCTTTTTTATTAGTTTGATGTCAAGGGACAGCTCGTATAAGCATGGGAACTGGTTTTGTACTGGTATGCTGGTTTGGTGTCAAGGTTCCTGCCTCAAAAATGAGCTTAGTGGAATGCTATCAGAGCCTTCCTTCCTTCCTTCCTTCCTTCCTTCCTTCCTTCCTTCCTTCCTTCCTTCCCTCTTTTTCACTCTTTCTCTCTTTCTTTCTATCCTTCTCTTCTTTTCTTCTCTCCTTCTCTGTGTGTGTGTGTTTGTGTGTTGGGGGTGCAATTACTACCCTGTCTGCTCAAGCTGTCTGATTTTCTGTGAGAGACCATACTTTTGGTTCAGCATTTCCAGCATGGCACTTTGATATCTGTGCTCAACCCCCTCTTTGTAGGATTTCTGGCTTGCTAACTTTATTTTATTCAGGTGTTGTCAATACCTAGTGAAGAAGAAAACCCAGTTGCATGACAGAGCTGGTGTCAACAGGCAAGTTTCTCAGGAGCTATTGGATCAGCAATTCCAGATAACTTTGTTTGCCTTTTCCAAATTATGTACAGTGTGGATATGCTAAATTATCATACTTGGACATTGCTATCTTCAGCTGCACAGAACAACAGTTGTTCAACTAACCTGTAGTTCACCTGCAACAGAAAGCTTATTAGCTCCTAAGGGTGAAATTTATCTTTCCAATTAGACCATCACTTCTAACAACATCTCCAACACCACTGCATAACTGGCTAACTCTGCTATAACACTCTGATGAACAACTATGTTAATAGTTTTACATTTCAGTACCAATAGAGGGAACCTGTACCTGGATTTAGATCCTTTCTACTGTTTTTTTACAATTTCATATTTTTTGTGGCCCTGCAACACAAAGTTCAGTGTACAAATGAGTCTACATGCTCTGACAATAGCTGTACCCACACTGCATGATATGAGGATGAAAATATGCAGGGTGCCTGCATATTGATTCAGGTACCTCAGACTCTCAGTCACATTGGTCTTTGTTTCCTTGGCTACTTTCTGTGGAGGCAGACACAGGTTTCAAAAGAAAAAGAATGTAAAACAGTATGATTACTGTGGCAGTGGTTTCTGGGAAATAGGGGATGTTAAAGCTGGGAGAAGACAGCAGGTAAGATGTTTGGGTCTTACAAAATTAATGGCTGAAAGGCTTACCTCAGTGTAGTGTAATTACTTTATTCAATTTGATTCACTACACGTTGTACATGTACAAACAAAAGAGTTGACAGAACTCCATTTGGTCAGAAAAGGAACAGGGTCCTTGTTTGGAGAAAGAATTCTTCGCATCATGTTATTAAATGGAACACTTAATCAGCTTCTTTGCCAAAAGAAAGCTTCCCATTATACTAGAAGAAAAACATAAAGGGAAACTGAAGTGTTGTAATGTTGAATATACTTTCCATGGCTCTTCTGTATGCTTGTCTAAGGTACAGAGAGCTGACTGAATGCTAATATTAGAAAACCTAGGTTTAGCTGGAGCTATGTGTTCTGGGAGGTTTGAGTTTCAGATTTTGTAAACAGCTCAAGCAATTCCCTGAATGTTTTTTTCAGTCAGCTTTCTCTTACTCTTTCTCTGAGCTTTTTCCAGGTTTAGTATTATTTCATGCAAAATAAATTACATCATGGAAAACAAGAAATACTGTCCTGTGAAGCTGGTTTAAAAAGATAGTTCACATTAAGTCTGCTTGAATTTACATAGGTTTAATAAAAATCTTTTCTAGATCTTACCCTGTAAGTTTGTTTGGACCTTCCCAATTCTACTTTGCTCCAAGGAGGCTGAATAAGTATGAAAATTGTGAATCTGTCCAGCTAAAGCCAACATTTGCCTTCAGAGACTCACACACAAAATTAAGTACTGCACGTTATCCTTTGTTTTATTCAAAAGTGCTTCTACTGTAATATTATTTTGATATACTTATGCTGAGGAAAAGTCTGCTTGATTTCCTATGGCAAGCAAATGATAATGAGACAAATCTTCAGCATTATTAACTGGCATAATTCTGATAAGCTAATGGAACTTACTACTGATTTACCCCAGCTGAGGATCTGACCTTTGGCATCTTCCTGCAGACTTTATGCGCTAAAGAGAAAACATTCGGGCCATGACAGGTCTGGACCAAGATACCATTAAAAACAAATGGTTAAATCTGTGAAGACTAAACTCTTTCTGACTTCCGTGGCATACATTTCTTTGCATAGTCTCTTCATTTCATAAGTCATCCTTTAAGAGGAGAACCATCTTCCTAAAAATACATCTGAAGCTTGTTATAGCCTTGAAGTATAAATGCAGAAGAATTTGGAGTGAATTTGCTAAAATGATCAATATTTCTACATAGGTAAGAGAGTGTATGATCATCCTAGGATGGCATGCTATAATGAAGGTGAGCAGAAACATAAATACAAAATTCAAAATAGCTAAGTAAATTGGTTTTGCTGAAGCAGTGATATCACACCATTTGAGTATAGATAAAAGAAATATACCTGTAGTATTTAAGTCTAACCTTTCAAGTAAATGTATGTTTTTAATGTTTATAAATTTTCAGATGTTACCTTTTAGGCATTCTGTAAGCACAACATATTAGCATCTGACACCGAAGGAAATTGTACAGCAAAAGTCTACACATGTAAAATACAGTTTTCCCCAACCTTTCCCACAGAATTTAAAGAAACCTCACATATGCGAGCTATTAGTGCATTTATGAATACCCTGTGGGCATACCTTTACCAGCCTAAAATCAATCACACTGCTGTCACATTTGGGAGGTACAATCTTCTGCCATTTCAGAGATAGTGTGGTAAGCCAGTGAACCTGTACAGAGCTCAGTCCTTGTGACCTTGAATGAGTGTTTGCCTGCTGGGAGTTCATGACAGTTTGGTTTTTAGCATATAATAAGGTTAGTTTGATTTAACTGTTGAGAAAGGAACAAAGCAAGAAGTGGAAATGTCTTGCATTTTAAAAAGAGCAGTTACAATTTATGCCTAGTAAGACAGATATCTTGATATAGGAGGAAATGGACATTTGCAAAAAAACCCGAAAATTCTTGTGGTAGAGCAGTAGATTGCTCAAAATTTTGCCTAGTGTGCATAGATTTAAGTGTAAAGGTGTTATAAAGTACTTACACTCACGTATCCCCCATATATATATGCAGAACACACACACACTAATCTTTCTGTATTTTGAAAAACTCTTAAAGGATCCTGGTCATAATTGGAGTTTGTTCACACATTTCAAATAAAAGCAATCATACTTTGAATCAAACACTCAAAGTCACGCAAAGAACTACTCCTACATTGCTGCATTACGACAAGTTTTTCTTTTCTTTCCTGATTATTCATTTTCCTAAAACCAGTAACCAGCATCCGTATATTTTAAGTGAGTGAAAAAAAAATAAAAGGTAAGTTTTGAATAACTGAAAACTCATAAGCAAGGGAATATCTGTTAAACATAATCTGATTCAAGTGAAATAATCTTTGTAGTTCTTACAATATCTATGTTATGGTTGAATGCTTTTCTTAAGGCCAGGCAGTATGGATTCTGGCTCAATTATTTTTTTTCCTAATCTTGGATAGTCAAAACATAGAGTTACTGCACATTTGGAGCTACGGCCTAGAATAATCACTGGAGTTGTCAGTCTAATCTCATGTAATTGCAGGCAACTGGACAAAAGATACCTAATGAAAAAAGATCACTTAACAGCCATGTACTAGAAAAGATCAGGCTGAAGTACCCTTTCAGCAGATAGTGCTGGCCTCATTGTCTCTGCCCTTATTTCTCCCAATTTTAAGAATTTACGTCTCTAGTTCCTTTAAATGTGTACTGTTTCATTTTGTCTGGTGTTATTTTACTAATACATCCTTTGTGCTCTGTGTGAGATCATCTGTACTTGTTGCTCAGGACACTTGAATTGATAGACAAATATTTTAACTTCTTACAAAAGAAGATTGGTAACTTTATTACTATTTGTAAAAAGAGAAACTGAGAGAGATTATTTGATGGAGAGATTATACTTTTTGATGCAATATATCAGCTGAAACGTCAGGAGTGTTACTCTTTTGTTCAGACTAGAGGCTTAGTGGCTTTCACACTGCTTATGCTAGTCTGTATCTGATATTTTAATATTAAATTTGATCTATGTCTCTGATGATCCTTGAGGAAAATACCTTTTCATATTTGGAGAAAGTCAAAGAACATAACAAGGCCAACAAGGCACTCATATTCTCCATTTCTGAGACTTAAGAGGTCAATTATCTGTTCAAGACGGTTCACTCCTTAGTCCTGCTGGTGGTTGGAGGTATCACAGAATCCTAGGGGTTGGAAGGGACCTCGAGACATCATCTAGTCCAACCCCCCTGCCAGAGCAGGGTCACCTACAGTACATCACACAGGAACGCATCCAGGCGGGTTTTGAATGTCTCCAGTGAAGGTGACTCCACAACCTCTCTGGGCAGCCTGTTTCAGTGCTCTGTCACTCTCACAGTAAAGTATCATTACAAACTAGTTGCTAACGACATCATAAATCATCAAATTTCAGCCAGCATGAGTCTTCTGACCTTTTAGTGGAGCAGTTACCACTGATTTTGATCATGTTCTTTAACATTATCTTTCAAAAGCCGGTTGTTGACACACCTCTTTTCACCATAAACTCTCTGCATTTTATGTAGGAGCTCTCGTTCCCTGTTTCTGAGACTGAGGGATGCATTTGTAATTCATTTGGCTGGCAGCTTTTATGTAATACAGAAAGATTTTTGGACAAGTTGGAATTGTCTTGATTTCTTTCAGTGGTGGCCTTTTTTGATAATTATAACATTTAAAAACTGCTGCTACTCTTACCTAAGTTTCACTTATTTTCCCTGAATTTAGACAAAGGTCAGAACTGTTCAGTTCCTATATAAATCAAACTGGAGAATCATATGTTACTCCCCCTACATACAGAATTCACTTTCAATATATTCCCAAACTGACATATTCTTAAAGAATGCAACAAACTCAATGTGTTGCATGCTACAGCCTTTAAAAAGCATCTGACAGCTTAAACACTGACTGAAAATGACTGAAAAATACTGAAAATTGCATTATTATTTGCACTCATGTGGTCAGGTGGCCATCTGCACCTTACATTTGTTCCCCCAAATCCTGGTATGGCCTTCATTCCAAATATGGTATTAGTAAGGAAATGTGAAGACTATTCCTGTGTTATTGAGTACTTACCTCTCAGACACATAATGAAAACTTAGAACCTTGGACTCCCTAGAGTGTGTATAGTACAATGATACCATTCAATTAAATGCAATAATTTACAGAAGAAGCTTAAGGGTTTATGTAATGAATTATTGACAGATAGTAGTTAAAAGTCATAGAAACATCTATGACTTTAGAATCATAGAATCACAGACTGGTTTAGGTTGGAAAGGACCTTAAAGATCATCTAGTTCCAATCCCCCTGCAATGGACAGAGACAACTGTCACTAGACCAGGTTGCTCAAAAACCCATCCAGCCTGGCATTCAACAATTCCAGGGAGGGCTCATCCACAACCTCCCTGGGCAACTTGTTCAAGTGTCTCACCACCCTCACAGGAAAGAATTTTCTCCTAATATTCAGTGTAAATCTATGTTCCTTTAGTTTAAAACCATTCCCCCTTATCCTATCACTACATGCCCTTGTAAAATGTCACTTTCCAGCTTTCCTGTAGGTCCCCTTCAGGTACTGGAAGGCTGCTATGAGGTCTCCCTAGAACCTTTTCTTCTCCAGGCTGAACAACGCCAACTCTCTCAGCTTGTCTTCATAGGAGAGGTGCTCCAGCCCTCTGATCATCTTTGTGGCCCTCCTCTCTACTCACAGCAACAGCTCCATGTCCTTCTTATGTTGGCCACCAGATTTGTCAGGCATGATTTGCCCTTAGTGAAGCTATGTTGGCTGCATCTAATCACCTCCTTATTTTCCATATGCCTTAGCAGAGTTTCAGGAGGATCTGCTCCATGATCTTGCTGACACAGAGGTGACACTGACTGGCCTGTAGTTCCTTCGGTCTTCTTTTTTTCCTTTCCTAAAAGTGAGGGTTATGTTTCCTCTCTTCCAACCAGTGGGAACTTCACTGGACCACCATGACTATTCAAATATGATGGATAGTGGCTTAGCAACTTCATCTGCCAGTTCCCTCAGGACCCATGGATGTATCTCATCAGGTCCCATGGATTGTTCACCATCAGTTTCTTTGGGTGTACACAAACCTGATCCACCCCTACTGTGGGTGGTTTTTTATTCTCCCATTCCCTGTTTTTGACTTGTCTGACTTGGACAGTATTGTTGGGCATCTCACCTGCAGGAGAAGACCGAGGCAAGAAAGTCATCGAGTATCTCAGCCTTCTCCATATACCAGGTAACCAGTCTTTCATTTCCTTCCAGAGAGGGCCCACATTCTCCCTGCTCTTGCTTTTATCACTGATATAGCTATAAAAGCTCTTCTTGTTGCCCTTGATGTCCCTAGCCAGATTTAATTATATCAAGACTTAGCTTTCCTAACCTGATCTCTGGCTGCTCAGACAATTTCAAAGCCATTATCATCTCAGTGGCCCATAAGAAACGAGTTGATGAGGTCCTTACACTACAAAATGCTAAGAAGAAAACAAAAATTATAAAATGGAAGTAATTGACCCAGTGGATCTCAACAGAATTTATATTAATATCTGAATTATTCATTAAGGAATGAGTTCAGTCTGTAATTTCACTGAGCTGTCATGTAGGATTCTTCCTCAAATATGGAACAGATTTTTTAAAAAATATATAGGAAAAGAAAACATTTTCCATGGCATATTATGGACTTTTTCCATATAAGTTAAAATGAGATTTGAAATCTGTCAGTATCCTTGAAAACAGTCTACACAAAGAGGCCAATGATTTAAAAGTTTGACTGCAGCCCAACATGCAGTGGAATTGTACAGACAATAAAGTCAGTGGGAATTTTTGTTAGGGATTAACAAAACAAGACTTGATCCATCCTCTCTTCAGGTGAAAGTTATATGGCAGAGAAGATTATCTTTTTACTTGTGCCACATGAGTTTCGTACTCAGAGAACTTTGTTGCACTGGGATGAGAATGTGTTACTGTTCAGTAATATTAAATTATCTTAAGAATGGGCACAGAATCTCTGTAATACACAGATTTTGAGAGACTAGCAATGATACTTCAAGAAATAGCAAATCTGATTATTGAGAAGTATGTTTGTAAATGCTAACAAACCTTTAACTGAAAAATTAACAGAAGTCTTCTGAGTTGTAACATCTGGAGGAATAGGTTAAAAATATAGAGAAGCAGAGAGCAGACTATCAGATGCAAACTGTCAGGAAATTCTGGTTCAAAACCAAACTGAGTTGTTCATTTCTATACTAGATGTGTTCAAAGTGGAAAATATTCTGGGTTTTCTGTCTCTTCAAAATGTCCCAAATTCGAGACTTCCACCAAGTCCTGTGTCTGTTCCCTAGATCAGATCTGGTCTGAAAGAGTGACTGCTTAAACACATTTTTAGTGTTTTTTAGTTTTGTGTTGCTAAGGATAATAAGAAAAATTACATTATTGATGAAAAATTAAAATTGCTCCTACCATGCTTATATAAAGAACCCATATGTTTGTTCCTGTGTTCATCTTCCTTCCTAGACATCAGCTATTGGCCACTTTTGGAGGCAAGATATTGAGGAAGACCTTTGTTCTGAAGCAGAATATCTCTTGAAATGTTCCCACAGGAACAAATCTGCTGAGAAAATACTGTATTTCTAAGCAGACTTTAAAAAAAAATAATAATTTGTCAGTTGTATTTTGAAGGTAAAGACAGTCAGACAAATGCACATGCACAGGTGTGTGTGTTATTGTGTTGCAAATGGACTGATGACTTGCTACTTCCAGGAAAAGTACCCTCAGGAGTTCTGGACTGTTTTAAAATATAAACAATGAATTGCAGCTTATAGTTTGTAACTCTTCTAGGATCATCTCTACCATACTGTAAGTTATGTTTTGTTATTATGGCTTAACTAAAGCACAACCTTTCAAAGCTCCTATACACTTCTTCTTTATTCAAGGCAAAGACCTATTTTGACTTTTGATTTATAAACTGCCTTAAATTAGTTATAGTTAACAGTAATTTTCTCACAGTTACTAGTGAGTAACTGGAAGAGTACAATAATTTCCTGATATTAAAAAAGAAAAAAAAAAAAAAGTTTTGCCAGATACTAGTCTGTATAAGCTGAAAGCTAACATCAACTGTGATATATATAACATGCATCCATGGCTAGTTTTCTGTGTATCACATTTCCCAGAAAGAGAAAATAGACAAATAAATATTTTGTGAATTTCTGTTCTTCTCTACTGAAAGGAAATGCCCCTGTAACATGTAAGTTATTACTACACAATGATTGATTTGCCTGCTCAAATATAGCACCTAATCTCATTACCTACTGCTGCTCTCACATTTCAGTAACTAGAGTAAGACTATTCTTTATATAAAATAAACAGTTACAGGAAATAAATATCATTATAGAAAATTGTTATATATAAAACATATATGTAAAACCCTGTTTGAAATAAGTACCATTTGTATTGTAGAAATATTTTGACCCTTAAATACTTTGAAATCTTGCCCATACAGAAGGGGAAAGAAGGCCTAGCAGAACCCAGTAGTATCAAATATTTTTTTATCATGATCTGACTTACAGAAAATACAGTGATTTGCAAAAATGAGTGGCTTAATTTTTTTCATTTTTGGTAAATTAATTTTAATGTTTCTTTTGCAAAAAGACAGGAAGCATTTTAGAGGAATAAAGCTGTGTTGAATAGGTAGAAGTTACACTAGCTGTCATCTGGTTACACTACTGCCTGTATGGTACAAGGGTTAACGAACTACCCAGCCTTTGTGCTGGATTCTAGCATGTCTTGTTTGTGAGATCCTTATACATGAACTCTCTCTTTCATTTGGTGGTGGCTAATTGTATCAGCTCCTAAGTTCTTCCTGGAATACAGTTTTACCAATTTTTTTCCAGAGTGTTTCAATGGTGTCCTGAAGGCCCACAGGGGGTTCTTGTTGGGAAAAAAATCTGACCACATGCCCAGTTCTCATCGTGTTTTTATTGATTTATAGAGATAAATTACTTTCTGCTCAATCTGAACTAGAATTCACATGCTTTGGTTATAGAGAAAAAAGATTAATAACAAAGACAGAAGAACTTTTAAATAACCAAAGTGGAGTCAGTGACATACTTCTCCTTTTTATTCTTATCCTTTTCTTTAGCAGCTCCCAAGCCTGGGTATGCCCTTCGTCCCCTTTGGGGAAGGGTGATTAGGATGTCAAGGCAAGATTACAGGCAAGGCAAAAAGACAAAAGGTTTTCAAGCTGGACCATCTTGACCCTTTTGGGGTAATTTTTTATTCACCTTTCTTCACATGATGATCTGTGTTGATGGTGTGTTGATGGTGTGTTGGTATGATGCCAGAAAGATGCAGGGGTTTTCTTCCTTCTTCCCACTCTTTCTCCACCACTTTCTTCCCATGCATCCCTATTAACTGTCTTGCTTTTAGCTACCTCTCCAAATAAAACAGTGATTTTCCCAGTAAAATGTGGATTTCAGTCTCCCTGTATAACCAAGCTGGTCTGCATTAGTGTCAAGAGCCATAAGGTTTCACTGCCTTCAGCTTAGTGACAAACCACAACTAAAGAGTGTCCTTAAAATAATATTTATGAAAAGCAAAAAACTGTTCTAAAGGAAAAAAAAAAAGATAGCACTATGTGTGCATGCCTGAATTCCAGGAGAAAGCCATCCTTTTCACAGGCAGCCTGAATACAACTCTGAAGGGTCCCTAGGCAAGATGAAGGTGACCTGCTGGTGGGGATATGTTACAAATCTCTTGGTTGGGGTAGGGAAGTCAGCAAAATCTTCTTGAAGTAACCTGAGGAAGTCTGCAGGTCACAGACCGTGGATGTGGTAAGTCTATGTGGGTGACCAGAATTTTCTGCCCAGGAACACAGCAGAAGATGTGCAGGCATGTGATATGGCTTTGGTTGTAGCAGACATGAAGGAGTGGATCCCACAACAGGTGAGGAAGGTGAGTAGCAGGATACAGATCCTGAACTTGAGAGGCACAGATCTGAACTTATTCTGAAAGCAAGGTGGGTTCCCATGGAAGGCACCTCTGAAGGGCAGGCAAGCTCAGGACAGCTGGCAGGGCTTTAAGGACAGCCTTCTGCAAGCACAAATGTATTGGGAGACCAGCTTGGCTATTAGGGAACTTGTGACAGAACTACAAAGCCCAAATGCAGTCTACAGGATGGAGACATGGGGAAAACCTAAAGGAGTACAAAGCGTTGTCTAAGCATGCAGCTTAAAACTTGGCTTTGCTGGGGAAAGGCCAACTCCACAGAAAAAGTCTCCACAGCTTGTGAAAGCACATTTGCGAAGTCTGAAGCAATTCAATACATCACCATATTGTTGTATCTGTGTAACTATTACATACCTGTACAATCACCGTATAATTTGTGACATTCATCTTTCCACAGTACCTGCAACCCTAACTAGAGGTTTAATAAAATTGTTGTAACTCAGAGTTTAGGACACTCTGATATCATCTTCTTGGGGAAAAGTGGCTGGAAAGCTGTCTGGTGGAGAAGGACCGGGTCAGCAGCTGACTGAATATAAACCAGCAGTGTGCTGAGGTGACCAGGAAGGCCAACAGCATTCTGGCTTGTATCAGAAGTAGTGTGACCAGTAGGACTAGGGAAGTGATTATCCCCCTGTACTAGGCACTGGTGAGGCCACACCTCTAATGCTGTGTTCAGTTTTGAGCCCCCTGCTTTAAACAACCTGGTCTAGTGGAAGGCATTCCTGCCCATGGCAGGGGGGGTGAAACTAGATGATCCTTAAGATCCCTTCCAACCCACATCATTCTATGATTCTATGATCTTGCAGCTCTGCTACTGATTACAATAATATCTTGAAGAATCAAAGCTCTTTATAGCTAAATCCTTCTCAACATGTCTGAACAACATTTTCCACTGTGACAGGTATAACTTCATCTTTGTCTTACTATGTCAAAGAAAACCATAATAATTTTCCTCAAACGACAAGCACTTCTATATTTCAAGTAATAAAAGGCACTTCAAAGCAGACATAAATTAAGAAATATTCTTGACAATCTGTCATAATCTGTTAAGGCTTTCAGAAATAGCAGAATGGGTGTTCTTTTCTATTTATGATTTCAGAGCACCAAATGGGGGTAAAAAATATAGGAATTAATTTATTTATTGAAAGTAGGAGATGAACTTCCCAGATGTTATGACATTTCTTGCATGTAACCTTCGTATGAGAGATGATATGTCACAATGAAATAAGTGGCATCCACAAGTTTGTACATCAAGGAGAATAATCTGCCAAAATTTTTAGGCAATAGTCTTTTCCCTCAGCACCACATGTCTGAGTTCACTGCTGTTCAGAATTATGTGATGAGGTAATTAGAACATTCTCAGGAAAGTGTAATTTTTTAACTAACTTTTTTGTCAGCCTCATCCACTGGGTCTGCTGGTGTACAGGCAGAAGCCTGCAGGCTGCTCTCTGGCAGGCGAGAAGTCTCCATCCGGGGGAAGCATATGTGGTAGGGCTGCCCTGGGACATCACATTTGCACAAACTTACAATCTTCAGTGCTCAAGTCTGGATGACAGGACTCTCTGTGAGGCAAAATTTTAGGAGTATAAGCTCCTGACCTGTCCAGAAGATACACTGGCAGAATCAGTTTCAGCTGGCTGTTACTGGAATGACTGTACATGACATTTCTAATGAAGATACATTTCATTGATATATTCCTGTGTTTTCTTACTGATGTATTTCTACATATGAATATACTGATTTCCCTAAATGCATATAATGATATATTTCCATATATTAGTAT
>VZRW01003220.1:133072-153488 GCA_013398125.1 Aegotheles bennettii | reverse complement strand
CGTGTGCCCGTGTGCCCGTCCCCCCGTGTGTGTTTAGTGGAAGGTGTTTGCTCTTCAATCCCAGTGTTTTTGCGACTTGCCAAAAGGATAAAGAGAACACCTTTTCCAGAATTAATTTACCCCGTGGGTGGATGTTAAGTGAAGGAGATCGCATAGTTAAATGGCTGTATTTCTAAAGCAAGAATCTCAGTGTTTGTATGACACTTCGGAGTTTCGGGGGGCACCCGAGTAATAAAACTAATACCTGTGTCGGTGGGGATTTTTCCCGTTTCAGCTACCATGGAGAATAATGGAAGCAATGCTAAGGATGCAAGGAGCACCTCAGGTGAAGATGACAGCGGAGACATAGTTCAACAGAGGACTCGGGAAGAAGTTCTCTTTCATGAGGAAACCATTGATCTTGGTGGAGATGAATTCGAGTCTGAAGGCAATGAAACTGTATCAGAAGATTCAACTAATTTTGTAGATAAACTTAATGAACAAATGATGGAGAGTGTCATTATTTCAGATTCTCCAAACAACAGTGAAGATGACACAGGTGAACTTGGTTGTCTGCAGGAGATTGTAGAACAAATGGAAGCTAAAGATAATCAAAAAACACAAGCAGAAGTGGATAAAGAAGAGTTTTTAAGTAATGAGAGTGAAACTGAACACGAAGAAACACCCAAAGACGTTTCTGAGATTGGAACAGACGATCAGGCATCTTTAAAGGAAGAATCAATTCAAGAAGCAGTAAAGGAGGAACCAGCGTTGGAAAACAACGTTCCTGTTGAAACAGAACCAAGTAATATTGATGAAAGCAAGCCTGAGGAACAAATCTCATCACCCAGTACTAGCAAACCATCTTCTGAGGCTGAGCCTATTCCCGTGTGTACCATCTTCAGCCAAGCAAACAATGTTAATACCCAGCCACAGTTTTTCCTACCTGATGGTTTTGAGCCTCAGATGGTAAAATCTCCCAGTTTTAGTAGTATAATTGAGACTCCAGTGAAGACTAATCCACAGGTGGTTCAGCCAAGTCCTAGTCTAAGCAAGTTCTTTGGCGATACAGTTAACACTAATACTTTAGCTTCTGATTTTTTTGATTCGTTTACCACATCCAATTTTATTTCTGTTAGTAATCCCAACGCAAGCTCTTCAGTTCCAGAACAAATGTCCTCTCTTTCTAATGGTGGAGACAGTTCTTGTGCTTCATCTAACCCTAGTTTTGTTGTGCGAAATGGGAGACCTGAAGCAGGTGGTTCTCCATCGTCTCTAGAAGTAACTCAGTCCCCCAAGCCGTTCTCACAGATCCAGGCTGTCTTTGCTGGAAGTGATGACCCATTTGCTACAGCCTTAAATATGAGTGAACTAGACAGAAGAAATGATGCTTGGCTTCCTAGTGAGGAAACCAGAAATGTGCTAATTTCAGTTGCCACCCAACAATACAGCACCGTGTTCATAGACAAAGAGAATCTCACCATGCCTGGATTAAAATTTGATAATATCCAGGTAAGAGGCTATCACTGTATCTTGGTGTATGGTTATACTTTAGAAATACTGTGCAAGTGCTGTCCAGTAATCTGTATATTACAGTGCTTCATACTGTTGCTGATTGTCACCTTGTGTCTATTGCTTCAGTCCTTGTTAGAAAATTTAACGCTGCTGCCTATGTATACGTGGAGGTGCTAAGACCAGATCTGACTTGCTCATGTTGAAATTTGTTGGGTACTTTGGAAACCAGTGATGACCATTTCTGTAGAATCCAAAGCTGGTTGTGTTTTTAGGTAGTTTCAGTTACTTTCTGGTCCTCCTAGCTAGTAAGATAATGCTGACATTTGGAATATATACAAAATCAGTATGCTGTGCTGCAAAGTCTGAAAGCAGGCAGCTTTGTTTGCTTGTGGAATTCAGTGTTGCAGCCAAGTGGGAAATAATGGTTTTTACTGATGTTCATAGTGCTCTCGATAATGTTAACACTGACTGAAATGGCATCGTTTGTGGCTTCCCTAAAGCAGTGGAAAGGTATAACCTGCAGGAAAGCCTGGGTGCTGGAGCAAGCTACTGGGAAGGGATAACCCCAAAATTACAGGGAAAACCTCAGGTGAGATCATGAAGGGAAAAACATAGTAGTGGAAACCCATATCCTTCTCTTCTGTCAGAGTTCCTGGCTGGTGAGAAGGCATAAAGTGTTTTTTTCAGAATTTGAGAAATTTCACTTGTATCTGTTCTGTATTTGTCATGAAGTAATTTTATCCTGGCTGCTCAACCAAGGCTAGCAATTGTAATGAATTTTTTTTCTGGAAATAGGCTAATCCTACTCTTTAATGTCTATGTCACTGGATAATAGATTTGTTCTCTAGGGAGGTGGTATTGAGGGCTTGCATACTGTAAACCTTAATTGTAGCATAGCAAAGATTATCAGTCAATAGTCAAATACAAGCAGAGGGTGGTCTGCAGTAACTTCCCAGTCTTCAGGAACTATCAGAAAAGTTCCTGGAGTGAATCAGGTCCAAATTTGTATCTGAATTATCTGACAAATCTGTCAGGTTACTGTCACAAGCAACAATGATACCAGTTTTAGACATAACGCCGTGCTGCTGCCACTTCTTAAACCGTTTGTTTGTAATCACAGAGCCCAATAATGAGCATGAAAGAAAATACTGTAATAGGAAGGTACTCCTTCTCCACTACTTCAAAAAAAATGGAACGGTCCTTCCCAGCCACCCCAAAAAATCCCTTACACCTTGATGAGTAATTCAAGAGCGTGTAGTGTTTCTTTCCTGACAGCTAATGGGATGGACAGGAGGAATGATCCCTTCTGCAGGCCCAAAGGATGAGGACTTCCTTATTACTGCTCTACATTTTTACAGCAGTTCTCTCTTGCCTTCCTCAGTCCAGTCAAGGGTTAAAGGCTATTTTGTGCTGATGGTTCCCGGAATCTGGGCATGTGCATATATGCAG
Source organism: Aegotheles bennettii (assembly GCA_013398125.1). Classification (NCBI taxonomy): domain Eukaryota; kingdom Metazoa; phylum Chordata; class Aves; order Caprimulgiformes; family Aegothelidae; genus Aegotheles; species Aegotheles bennettii. The sequence goes on along the minus strand of VZRW01003220.1, from coordinate 150,545 downwards.
ATCTACCATTTAGTACATAACTGAAAAGACAACGTTGTGGCGATGTCCACGTGATGTATTCCTGCAGCAAGACCTGCTGTGAAATCATCAATGGAATTAAAGGGGATTCATGCTGCTTTCTTCATTGATTATAATTTGTAAGCAGTCACACAAGCATGTCAGCAGGGACAAGTTTTGGAAGTGCTTTATGGATGTGTAGCTTTCCTCACTTCCAGTTACTGCTTTTCAGGCACCTTCAGTTTGTGCCTCGACTGACCTGACATCCCCTAGTTTGGTATCGCTGTTCTGTACACTTCAAGTACTGCAAATGGTGTATTTAACTGAAACTGTAATTGTAGAGTACTTGGAATATCAACTGAAGCATTGTGGGAGGCATGTTTTCAATGTTAAATCAGCTTCCAACAATGGTCATTAAGGCTTTGCTATGAATAGTTTGCCCATGTTAAATGCTAATGCAAGATGTTAAAGCAGGCTGCATGCAGTTGACAAAGAAGTTAGCTGAGAAGTGCATTTACAGTGAACTGTAAGTGTGCTTCAGGGAAGGACTGAAATTTTATATGATGAGTATTGAAGAGCTCAGTACTTTTATTCTCTGCTCGCTCAGAAAGTGTACCTGTGCTCTCCGTGTGAGGGAACAAGTTGGAGTGCTGCTTTTTATGCCCTTTCCATATGCCTTTCTTCATTAGTTACTGCCTGCTGTCATGATGTGCTTTGTTTCATTACATTCTTTTGTAGCGTTTTCTCCTTCAAAGCACTGTTGGGGGGGATTAAAAATTCTTTTGTATTTATGTCATTTTGCACACACTGTCTTTTCTTAATCCTTCAGACTCCTCTGCCCTAAAGATGGAAATCTTGTTTATTCATAGGATAGGTAACAGCATTAGAGGTAAAATTTTCCAGGTAGTGAAACAGTAGTTGCAGTCTCATTCCTCAAGAAACTAGACACAAAACACTAATGTATTTTCCATCACTGTCCACAGGGAAAGCACAAATATTTAATATCAATTGGCTTTACCATATCTAAGCTTTACTGTATTTTTTGCGGCTCACCTTTTTTAGGCAAAAGGCTTTGTGGCTTGTGTCCTGCTCTTTGTGCTAACAGCTTCCTACCTCAGATATTCCTTTGTATGTTTGCATTTTTTGCATGGTCACTTTCTGCTTTACCAGCTTAAATATTGCATGCCATTCTAGTTACCACAGATCTGAAAAGATACAATGGAATTAAAACAAACTGCAGAGAGAGGAGGGGTTGTGAGGAGCGCAGAAGTTCTCTTGTGAGTGGTAGCTAAAAGGAAGAGGACCTTTTGGCTTACAAGAGCAATAATGATATAAAATTCATAAAAGATTTAAGGTAAATAGAGGATTATGAGTTCCTGTCTTTTATGGCAAAGGAACTGTTGAGTAATAAGCTTGTATATACTCTTGTACACAGTAATGTGTACAGTCCCAGCAAGACCAGGACCCCCGCCCCCGTCCTACACTCTGTATTGGCAGATGTGGCACTTGGGGAGTGTGCAGATGGTAGTAGCGTGGTTTTCAACATCTGCCAGTGTGTGATCCACAGTTTTTCAGTAGCTGCTTGACGTTAAGCTTGAATTCCTTGATTACTTGTTGAAAATCTCTGGTACGCAAGACCGCATGATTGTCAGCCAACAGACAGGAAGGCACGGCAACGGTAGTTGAACAAAGATTAGAAGGGGAAATTGAGGCACAGGGAGTGCCATATACAGAGTTATTCAGTTTATTACTAGCAAAGCTGGAAGTAGAGCCTCCATTTGGACACTCTTCCTGTTAGCTGCTCCATGTCTTAAAATGTAGAATTAATCTTGTCTAATTTGATAAATCTGTTTCAAATGTCTCTGTCTCAGCTAGTCTTCAAATTACTGAGGTCAGATAAACCCAGTTTCTCTGGCTGACTCCTGCAGTTAATTCTTTTGAAATTAAGAATACTTGATGAAGGGTTGCTGTTTACTTGGTTTTGTGATCTCTCAAAGTTTATTTTCTGTGGATACTTAAGGCTAGCTGATCATGTGCACGTTTATCTTTGATCAGTAGATTGCACCTTTCAACATTAACAGCCATTATGAAAACCTGTAGAATTTACTGTAGTAAGATCTTTGAGAATTACATGAGATCGTTGAAGGATAATAATATGAGAAGCAGATAAACCTGAATGTTTCTATGCTAACTGAAACATAAACATTGAAAAAAAGAATATAGCAAATAATCTAGACATTTTCATTAAAATACTGTAAATATATATGCAGTTATGTTCATGTGTATGGGAAAATAAGTATTTCTCAAGGGGAAAGAGCCATATTGCTCAGCTTTAATTCAACATTTTATTTTGCTAAAATAAAGTTTGAAAGTGTCCTATGTTTTGTCTTTTCCTGTTCCATGAACACCAAGGGAGATGCGGTGAAAGACTTAATGCTTCGCTTCTTGGGGGAGCAAGCTGCAGTGAAGAGACAAGTTTTAAATGCCAACTCTGTGGAACAGTCATTTGTAGGCTTGAAACAGCTAATTGTAAGTAACGATCTTCGTAATTCAATACGTATTAAATACATGCTTCCCTCAAGATAATTGGGAGCTACTAACTGTGAGGAGAAACTAAAAAATAAAAAAAAAAAATCTATGTATCAGGCTATTCATGATCCTACAGAAGTAATATCCAGAGTACGGTAGTCTGTAGTGGAATGACAGCAAGGTTTAAATATTTGGTTTTAAATGATGTAGTAAGCGTTTGTTTATGTGCCAGAGTTATAAAAAGGTAATTTTAAGTTACTGTGAATTTTTTCAACTTTTAATTTTTATGAAATGTGTTTGCAAAACAGATTTTAATTACTTTTTTGTTAATTTACATATGTATTATTTATATTTTCACCTTCGTGTTTTATAAAAGATAAGACATACCAGTTGTAAATGGTAAGTTAAAGCTGATGTGATAATTTCAACTGCTTTAATTTTAAGTTCAGAAGAACAAAACTAATTTGCCTCCTAATGAAAGCTTAATTTTCTCTAAGTTAAAATCCTTTCCTTAATGTAAATATTTTAGACCTGGAAATAGTTGCATGTAGCAGCCTTGTGAACTTTGCCTTGTTCTTTCTACCATTCTGTTTTTATATGAAGCTTATTACTGTTACATGACTGAGCCTTACTTAGTCTGTTGAAATGTCAAAATATGTTAGGTTTATTTTATCTTTGAAAAAAAAGGGTTAAAAATTACTGAGGAAAAGCAGTGAGGAATTGTAAGTGTTAGGACAGTCTGTATTTAGTATTTGACATCTTTTAATTATGTTATGCTACATGTAAGGCTCCAAATGATACTTTTTTATCACGTTAGAAAAACTCTAGGTGGTCTCCTCAAACATTGTTAAAGGAATTCAGAGGTAATTTTGGAAACCAAACCTGAAAAAACAGTTTGTGATCTCCATCCTGGAGGCAGACTTCTTTTTTTATTCACCTCAATGTTTTTCTTAACTTGAGAGTTTGGAATTGAAAAAAAAAGATCTTAGACCCATCAGTGTCTAAGTAGGAAAAGCTTTTGTCCACACTTCCTTTCTATCTTCCGGAAGACAAATTTTGATGTATGGAAAATTTGGCCTGGTAGCTGTGTCCATGCAAAATGTTCTTATACGTTGCAGACCACCTTGTACCTTAAATATAGTGTTGCCACTGACACTGTTTTAGCTTTGCGGCTTCCAAAATATTAAGTTGGTTTTTTTATTTTAGCTGTTTGTTTCGTATCTATGTGACACATGAAGAAATTCAGCTGTGTCCCATCCTAGCTTCTTGTGCACCCCCAGCCTACTTACTGGTGGGGTGGTGTGAGGAGCAGAAAAGAACTTGATTCTATGTAAGCACTGCTTAGCAATTGTGAAAACGTCTCTGCATTATCAACATTGTTTTCAGCACAAATCCAAAATACAGTCCCCTACTAGCTACTATAAAGAAATTTAACTATCTCAGGCAAAACCAGGACAACTACACATGAACGTGAGAATTAATGAGATTGTTTCAGTCACACAATTCAATCCCTTGCAGCGATGGACAGCAACTTAAGAGTCTGTTTCAAAGGGTCCACAGTACAGAAGAGAAATGCATATAATTAGGGTAGACTTCAGCTTCAGACTGATAACTATTATTTAGGTGTTTACATGTGAGCTGATGTCTGAACTCTTAAGTTAAAAGAGATCTAATCAGGACAGTTAACTGATCACATTTAAATTTAGATGTGTGAATCTGGGATCCCATCTAAAAGTCTCAAGAACTATCATATGCTGTAGGAAGACACCAGTGGCAGCTGAAACCAAAAGTGAATGTGAAGTCCTCTTAAGAAGAAATTTGTTAGATTAAAATTCTCAGATGATCTTGGGTGAACTCCATCTTATTATGGGAAGAAATAGAAAAAAAAAAAAAAGCAGTATCCCAAGCCTGTCTGCTCCAGAGGAAAATGCTTCATTTGTATCTGGTTACTGTTTTAATCCTGTGTGGATGGAAGAAGCATGCTAAATGGCTTGCAGTATCCCAAATCTTCATACCATAGGTCTTCAGTGGCAACTCTGGAGCTCCTTGTTTCTACCATATGATTGCTTCTGTTGACTTATTGGCTGTTTTAGCAAATACAGATACATTGCTACCACTTTTAAACTTAAGGAACTTAATTCCTTTGGTGGTTAATCAAAGGAGTTCTAATCAACCTCTCTTTTTTTTTTCTAATCAAAGATAAAGTTGTTTATAGCAATTTAAGTTTTTTGATCTTTGCTTTTTAAGTAATTTTGTCTTCTCAATATTTGCTTCCTCTCCCCCTGCTACTTGGTATGGGTAGACAGCAGTGACATTGCCACTTCTCAGATTTTCTTTCTAAAGGCAAAATAACTATTCTGTAGTCATCTCATCTTGGATGTCTTCAAAATCATCCTAGGAGCTTTTCTCAGAATCTCTTCCAATTGAAACTAACAGTGATAGAATAATTTTGGTTGGAAAAGACCTTTATCAAGTCCAACCATCAACCTAACACTACCAAGACCACACTTGGTGTCATCTGCAAACTTACTGAGGGTGCACTTGATGCCCTCATCCAGGCTGTCATTAAAGATACTAGAGAACTGGCCCCAGTACTGAGCCCTGGGAAACACCATTTGTGAATTACTAAGTTAGAAGGCTTCCCGTGTTAATAATTGTGATTTACTTTTTTTGTTATTCTGATATTGTAAATCATCTGATCCCTTTTTAGTGATGTGGTCCTTACATATCTTGACAGTACTTCCTAGATTAAATCTACAAATGCAGATCTGTTCACCAGGCTTAGAAAAGAGTACCTTAAATTGGATTGATTCAAGCATACATCCTTGAGTAATGTCTTCTCACCTTCCTTATAAAAGTTACAGTAAAAAAATTTACTTGTACAAGTTGAAAAACAACTCTGTGGGTAAGATGAAGTTAGTGCTCGCAGCAGAGTGTTGGAGGCTGAAGTCCTTTTTCAGGGATCATAGTGTAAACCTTCTGCAGAAGTTTCCTCAAGTACAATTAGTTGTCAGAAAACAAATATTATCAAGAAGGTAATAAGCTGAACTTCCAAAGGTACACCTTTTCTGATGAGACCATCAACAGCAGCATTGTTTCTAAGACAAGTAGAGTTGTTCACCAGGAACTGACATCAGGCTGTTGAACTCTGCTAACAAAATTGTTTGTTCAGCATGAATTTGGTTTCTAGTTGATTTGCATGAGATTTGCATCAGTAACCCCAATATGGATAATTGGTTTATTGAACAACTTTGCTTTCACATTTTAAATTTCTGCTGTGGAATGGATAACAGTGAATTGGAAATGCTTTACTGGCAAGGTAGTGATGTGGAGGTTGTGCAGCTGAACTAGTTTTACAACTTTGAGGCTTTTAAGAGGTATAGGAGTGCTAGAGTGGTCCAGCAAAGTAATTCTACAAATCTATATGATTATTGTTGAGGTGATAACTTGTAAATAGAATTGCACACCTGTAGAGGCTGTGTTTATGTTTTTCAACTGAAAACACTGAGTTTTCAGTATCTGAAAAGTTCTGATAATCTGGTATAGGAACATGCAAATAGAGCTCTAGAGCAAATAAATGTAAGCAAGAACTTGTCTTCGTAGCATTGCTTTGTTTTACCACAGCAAATAGAAATTACACATACGAGGTGCATGCTTCAATTATGTTAGTTCCTGTTATTCAGTATTCTAGATTGTTTACCCTCATTTGAACAAATAGCACAGTATTTCGTACTAGAGACCTTTCTGATATTTTGAGTTGTAAGGTGTTTGCAGCCATAGGAAAATTATGTATTTGATGGTTATCATACTGAAAAAAAGACCACTGTGTCTTGCCACTATAAATACACAATGTTTGTTCTAAGTATGCAGTCATTTCTTCAAGCTGCCAGACCAGGAAAGGGTTACTAACTACATTTTCTTAACTGATGTGAAAGTGCTCTACCAGTGTAATTTACAGGGGAGAAGAGTGTCATAGCTAGTGGAGGAGGACATTTTAATCACTTTAATGGTGTTACCTGTAGAGTTAATGACTCCCTTTGAGTCTATTTAAAAAAAAAAATCATATACTGTTACTTTTGCACATGATTAATGTTGTTCTCTTACATATATTTCCCAAATATAACAAACTTGGATACAGTGGTATGGCATACATATTCACTTTAATAAGTTAGAAATTATCCTTAAAAATATGAAGAGGGGTGTGTTCCTTTATTTCTAAATTGAACAATTTCCAACATTTTTGTAGCTGATTTGAGAGAAGATGGGAGACACAAGTAGCATAAACAGTAACTGAGGGCTTGGGGGAGAGTTTGCATTTCTACACTAAAAAGCATCATTTATTGGTTAAAATTTCATTGGCTTACCTCTGAGTCAGAATCATATTTTCCGAGACACTGAATAATGAGAATTTGTCTTTGTGAATCTGGTGAGTTCCCTTTTCATAGAACATGTTTTCTGTTGACATCCACTCTCATGACTCTGCTTGATGGAAGAATTCCACCTGGATATTAGCCGTGTTTGTTGCATCACCTGACCTCCACTGCTTTCATTTAGGAAAACAATGTACAGTATTGTATACAAAGGAGAGATATGAATGGTTCTGCAATCATAGGTCTAAGATCTTTATTCAACTGTAATTAAAGAATCGAGCAAAACTGACCTGCACGAGGAGACTTCCAGGGAACAGTTGTGTACATTTCAGATGTTTTTTAGACTATTTCCTTTCATTGCTTTTAATAAAAGGGGTTCATGATAGCCTGATCAAGTTCTTATTTTGAAAATGGTGGAGTGTAAGTCAGTAAAATGAGGAGTTGAGTGTTGATCACCTTACACTGTCATTTTTATTTCCTAAAGCTGCAGATACAGTATTTGATTAGGTGGGAGGTGTGATCAAAAGAAGCAGTAATAAAGCTAACTTATTTGTTCCCAAAAAAGGCATGCCAGATTTGTGCACAAGGTAAGCTCTCATTGAAGAGGGGAAAAAAAAAAAACGGTGGGCTCTGTAAAACATAAGTCTGTCACCTCAAGCTACATAAAATGTTTAGTTCCTACCTCTGCAGGGTAATAGCCTGACAAAATCCTGGCACTGCTGTCTACCTTTTTTATTTAAACCCAGCATAATTGTATTCAAATCTAAGACAGCTGAAGAAGTTAAATGAAAAAGATAAAAAAATATTCATCTGGTTCTGTCTTACTTAAAGAAAAATATAAATCCTTTTTATTTGAAACCTGTTTTACTATGTAGTCACCCCATCTGTATGTAAACCTCCCCCAGGACCTCTTACAGAGAATTTCTGCAAGGAGTAATGCAATTGCATTGTCTGTTGGTTGGCTAATCTGCTTGTCCTAGCTTTGGTGTGTGTACAGCAGTCAGTACTGAAATGTTTTGGTTTTCTTTTTTTAGTTTTTGGTTCTGTTATATGGTTTTGGTTCTGTTATCCCTTTACCAGTTAAACACCTGGACTAGTAGTGTGTAAAAAGCACAGAAATCAAACAAGCTGGAGGCTTTCATTAAAAAAACCAGCAGCTCCATACCTTTTGTGAAAAAAAGATTTGCTAGCTTCAGGTGTGGAGAAGTTCTCTTCTGCCAGGCTGGTACTGTGCTAGTGAACTATTTGGCAATAATATTTGGTATTCACAGAATTGCTGCTGGAGGACAATGTCCTATCATCATAGAATAATTATTTTATTCTTTGAGAATATTCTTCAGAATTTTTTCATGCTGTATCTGAAGCTGTAGTATCTGTCTTTGCTTTGATCCTCTACTTACGACTTATAAACAAAATTTATACCTGTTACTTTCATGAACAAGGGATCTGGATTGTAAGAGCTGTGTGGCTGTAGACCACAGGAAATGTGAAAGTGACTGATCTGCAGGGTTTTAAGAGTTGTTTGAAATAACTGGATAAAGATTTCTGGTGGACTGGCTACTCTGGCAGTCGAAGTCTACTACAATTTGCCAGAGACAGTAATGTGCCCTGCTAATTTCAAATTGAGTTACACTGCCAGCAGCCTTCTAGCAAGCTTCCACAGAGAAATATGCTCCATGACCAGCAGGCAACTCTAATTTTGAAATCACGATAAATATTATGTTTCCTTTTCCAGCAAAGACTGTTTTTACAAGGGTCATCAGACTTGCTTCCCCTGGCTTTCTTGTTCTATAAGGAAAAAGTATCTTTTTGTCCATGCCTGAAATAGAATTTTAAAACTTGTAGCACCTAAGTTTGTCATAAATGTTCCACTGTTATTTTTGGATCCTAACTCTCACTTGGGAAGAATAGTTGAGTGATTTTTAGAGTCTGTGGATACTTTTGTTCTAAGCATAATAAGTAATTAACATGTTTCTGCAGAAGAGGAATAAATTTCAGGTGATCCATGTCAGTGTCTTTCGGCTTTTCTTAGTTGATACAGATGTATGTTGAAGGATGTTATAAATGCATTATAAATTCCTGCTCTTCCATAAGAGTGTCGACATATCAGAAGCTACTGTGCTGCTTCATGGTCTTGCTATCAGCCAACTTACGTGTTTCCCGTGAACTCAGAATTTTATCTGGGACTTGGCAGTGCAGGGGAGAGAGATGAGATGATCGGTGAGTGCATGGTGACCTTCGTAGTGACCCTTTGAACTATATGGCTGTGAAATGGGGGCCAGAGTGTATGAAAACTCTTCAACTGTTACTACTAGTTTTTCTATGTAACTGCTTGCTGTATTGATGTGTTTTCTGAACTCGAAACGTTGGAGAGAATTTAATAAAATACCAGTTCAAGGTGAGTACCTGAACTTTGCAAGCACCGATACATTTCATCAGACAACATGCCAGTTTTCTATTACATTTATCATTATATTTTTATGTATTTAAGAAACTATTTGAAAAAAGATTACTTTCAGGAACAAGATGTATTTGTTTTATAATGACCTGCTGGATACATCTCTTGAAAAACTCTTCTAGCTTCAAACCTGTGAAGCATTAGTCTGTGTTTTAAGGTCTTGGTAGTGTTAGCTATTTACATGGCTGCATTAGCATATACAAGGCAGGAATATTAATAAGATGACAGTGTGACAAGATAGTTTGACTTGTCTAACTAGGAATGATTTTGTTTTATGAATAAAAAAATATGTTTAAGAATATTTTGAAGTTACCCATGCAATGGAAATTCAGATGTTTATTTTTAATAGGTGAAACAGTTGTTACTGTTCTAAATCTATAACTTTATGCATTGTATTGTTTCTTGTCCTTTGTTATTAGGGATTCTGTGCTCTGGGCAATGTTAGGAAAGTCCATTTTCATTAGATGAACTGCTGTAGGGGTTCTAATCTGAAATACTGAAGTCAGTGAGGTAGGAATAGGCATTAAATACTTTATAATAGTAGAGTAACTTAGATGCGATTATTGAAATATGGCTGGCAATTTTTTTTCTCCTTCTGAGGAGAAAACACAGTTGTGAATATTATAGTATATTCAAGTGTATGAGCAAACGTACAGCTTTAAGTTTAGAATCCCACATGGTGGGGTACATTTTTTTCTTTTAATGATTGGATAATACTGATGCTTTATTTCACTTTTTGCCTAATCAGATGTGCAGATTTGACAAATGGCATTCTTCTCACCAGCCAGCTCTCCCAACCTTGTCATTGTTACTGATGGATTTGTGTAGCTGCTGCAAGCAAAATAACCAGTTGTGCGTTTTAGGGACTTTATGATTTTGCTGCTTACTCTTTTCTTCTTCCCAGAGCAGTAAAAACTGGAGGGCAGCAGTTGACTTGTGTGGACGGCTTCTAACGGCACATGGTCAAGGCTATAAAAAAAGTGGACTACCTACTAACCATACAACAGATTCTTTACAGGTATATTGAAAGATACACCATTGTCACTTTTTTCCAACAATATTCGTAGTAGAATTTTTTTTAAACGTGATCAAACTTCTTTTCCTAATTGTTACCTAAAAACTGAGCTTATTAAAGCATTGTAGCAATTCACGTTTTCTGTTTGCTTATGTAAAGTAGGTCTTCGTTTAAAACAAAATTTATTTTTTAAGTAAAATTCTACCTCGATTGTGTGTTTTAAAGGTAATCACATTAGTAAAAAGAAGTATGTTTTGCTGTCTTGGGAGACTCACTGTGCTGAAGTTCATGGACACTATCTAGATTGTGAACTTTAGTAAAATTTCAAATGTTAAAAGTGTGTTTCATGATGACAAGAATATAAGAACCCAAATTAATTAAGTTTTGGGAAACATTACAAGTGTTTTACTGAACAAAATGTGACTATATGACAACACATGGTTCTGACGCTAGTAACTGTAAAGCTCATGGAATTTCATAGAATTCTGATTTTAAGAATTGCATAAAATTGGAAAAACAATTTAAAACCAGGTGGATAATTCTTATACAGTGTCTCAGTTTAAAGAGAGGTGTTGTAATTTTGAAGTGGAATTTTTAAACTGAATCTTCAATATCTCAATACCTTTATGAACAATTAAAACATCAGTCCTCTGTGGTTTGTTTTAATGATCTTATGAAAAGTATTCTGTGGAAGGGCATATAAATATAAATCCTGGTTCTTATCAATAAGTAACCTAGAAACTCTTTATTAACTGTAATAAGAAAACTATTAGTTGAAATTGTATTTGGATGTGGTTTATGAGTGAAGCTATTAACAGACCTTATCTTTTCCTTTTTTTATATGTATTAATTTTTAGCTGTGGTTTGTGAGACTAGCATTGCTGGTAAAACTGAATCTATTCCAAAATGCAGAAATGGAATTTGAACCATTTGGAAATTTAGACCAGCCCGATCTTTATTACGAATATTACCCTCATGTATACCCTGGACGAAAAGGTAAGCTACTTGATCTATAAAATGCTTTTTATTTTTGCCATTTTTACCAATCATTATAAAAGAATGGATTCAGGTTTGGTGAACTTTGGATTATTTCCTTTTATTCCCCCAGAAGAACATAAGTAACTGCAATGTTAAAGTATTGTATGTCTTATGGAGGTAGCAATAAGGGGTAACACCATTCCATCACAGTGTAGTTAGGCAATGTATTTCGTGATGCTGATACAGCATTGATTTTAAAGAGGAATGTTTTCAGCAAGTAAATGTGATAAAGTAGTTTAGTTCTAGGTTATTGAAATTTAAAAAACTCAAACTTTAATAATTCATTTTAGCCAGAAACAGGCTATGAAAGGTGATGAGAGAGTTTGTGGAAGCAGAATCTATAAGCTTTTCCTCTTAAATTCATCCAGGTACTATCAGTATTCTATTTTTAACACTTGCTTGTCCATGCACTGTGCAAATGCAGGTGTTATTTTCTTAGGTTTCCTGGTTTCTAGGATTTAAAAAAGAAAAAGAAAATTTTGAACTAATTTGATGGTTTTCCTTAATTAAAAAATGGTTAAATGTAATATTATTTGCTTAGCAATTGAAACTAAATAAAAATCAGTAATTTACTATGTATCCAAGTGTTGAAGAGGGGAAAAAAGACACCACCGGCCTCAAGTCTGTATAAGTGGTTTATAAATGCACTACTTCCCACTGCTCCAAATAGCCCATAGGTTAACGAAATAGTCCCACTACCTAGATTATTGTAGTTGTCCAGGAGTCTGGATTTGAAAAATTGCTGTTTTCAAGAGCAATTCCACTCCTGTTCGGGCTATCTTGAAATTTTATTTTTGTATAAATCTGTTAATTAGAAATAAACAGCTCTCTGATGCACTGCCCTTTGGTTTTCATATTTGAACCACAATGTATAATACAACACTCTGAAGTTACAGTTGTACTAGGCAGCACCACTCTCTGGAAAAATGTAGTCCATTTTACATAAGATGCTGGCAGTCTCCGTGAGGAAACCTAGGTAAAGAGATTTTGAGGTTGCTGAGGAGAGGAAGTTGGCATCAAGAAAGTTCGGGAAACTACAGGCAGAAGATTGTTTCATCCATTTAGTGATGCAGAGAATCACTTGTGAACCCAGCAAGGCCAGTGTGGACTGCCTAGAATAAGACCTTACTCATCATCTTTTCAGACAGTCGCAGGCACAAATTTCCTATTTTGCCTTGAATATATTCAGTCCACTCAGGGGGAACTGTGTTATTTTTAAGAGTCAGAGAGGTTTTGGTCATCAGGTTGGACACTTCTTTGGATCTGGTTATATTTTGGCAGCTTTGCACGTGATGCAGTGCTGTACAGATGTAGTCATCTTCCCCAGGCCATATGTATGTTTCCACATTCTTTTTCAGTATTAAAAATAAGTTATTTTGCCTAAGAAAAGAATCCTTGCAGGTTATGTCGATACTTGAGGCATTTCAATTCTCATGCCACGGAGCACACAGGTAGGAGCAGTTCTGGGCAGTCTGGCCAGCTGTTGCAGGCACCCATACTGTGACTGGACTTTGGATCCAAACTGTTTTGCAGTGACCACTCAACCACTGCAGCTGTTTCATACAAATTATGAAGCTATCTATGGTAAAAAGGTGAGCATAAGGAAAACATTCTATTTCATGATTATATACCTCAGTTAATTTTTAACAGTTAAATTTACCAGCCAGGTCCATAATCTGATCATCTGTAAGGAAAATACCATCAAGGTTGGATAGAGCTGACCTGCTGACTGTAGACATCTCATATAAATACACTGTGATTAAGATGTGGGAACAGTTCTCAATCATTCCTTACGTAGTTTTGAGAAGAGAGAAATGCTATTTCCAGGGATGTAGGAGAAAGCAAGCAATTCTCTTCTGGCTAGCATTAAACTATGCAGTGCTGGATTATGGATAAAGAAATTCAGTATACATGCATCGTTAACCAGCTAATTTAAATAATAAAATAAATATAAATCATTCATATATTTTGGTTTAAATGTATTTGTATGAATTCACAATCCGCTGCTGTTTGGTAATTTTACATATCATTTTGTGGTGTAACAAGCATAAAAAGAAGAGTTTTGTTTCAACATTTTAATTTTGATTCATGGTATATAAATGGATTAAGCACTTAAAAATCAATTTAAGAAATGAGAGTATAGATATAAATAATGTACACATTAATTGTAATACATATTATTATGCATAATTTCTTTGCATTCAGAATATTTGTAATAAGAAATGTAATAAATTAGAAAGTTTTCTGTGCTTGAAGTAAGGAAGGTTTATAAATCTGAGCTGCTTACAGCAGTGAGGATAGTCCTTCATCTCTGGGAAATACACCTCAAGTAATTTAACTTCCAGGTAAATGTATGGGGAGTGGAAGATGTTTTTTCCATTCATTTAACTTGACATGGCCAGTATGGTCCTCTTAATTTTCCTCTGAAGTTCTCCCAAGGCTCTTTCCCTTTCAGCAGTGCTACTAATCCCTGTTTCATCCTGAGATTTTGTGTGGCATTTGCAGCCATGCTGTGCATGGATTCCATATTGTTGTCTTCATCATGGCTGTAAGATCCAATCTTTCTGAAATCTTCCTTTCCTGGTTCTTAGTCTGTTTCTCTGATCATCTCCTTTGCCTGCAGGAGTGCACTGTCTGGGGGAGGGGTGGAATCCACTGGGATCCTTGTATCAGCCAGTGAAATTAGTTAAGTCACTTTTTGATCATTTGTGTTTGATAAGGGGCAGAGAGCAAACCATTCTTATTTTCTAGTAAAATCTTAAAATTATTCAGTTATGGATATGTTTTCTAAATTCATCTGTGGAGAGAAGCCAAAAAGGCTGATTTCTTTAATTTTTTTTATTTTTTTTTTTAGTAGGTAGGTGGGTACTTAAGTCAGGAACGCTGTTCCAGATTGCTTCCTGCACATCTGCACTGTGGGGTATATGAGGCTAAATTTTTGTCATTGTTCTCATGACTAATGGATTTCAGGATATTTTTCTTTAGGGTTTTGTCTTTATATTTACACACTATTTACATACTATTCATATAATTTGCTTCTGTGTTCCTCCTGGTACTTCATAAACTCTCTTGTGTGATAGATGGACTAACCTGAGATATCCTTTCCATTGGTAATGCTTATGCATTTCGAAAGAGTGAGAGCCAACTATGGAACATTAAAATGCTGTTTCATTATTTTATGCAAGAATTTGCTCTTGTTTCTGGTTAATAGACCAGTAAGTTACAGAAAAATTAATGCTGCCAAAATCAGTGTTCTAAAGCTACAATAATTGAGAACAATTTATTTTGAGTTACAAAGGGAAAAAAAAAACCAAAACTGTGCAGAAATAAAAATAGGACTTTTATTCCCCTGATCAGAGGTTTGTATGTATAGGGTGTGGGTTTTTTTCCTTTCCCCTTTTCATTCTTCTTGTGATGATACAGCATCTTCTGTATTCCTCTAACATGAAATCGGTCTTCTGTTGCCTGGTGAAGGGTGCCTAAATAAGAAACATATTTTGTGCTCTAGAAGCTGATTTCATACTGTACATCTTCCCATGAACTCTGTTACTAATTCTAGCACAGGTGTTTTTTTTAAAATGTGGTTGTGTTGTGACCACAGGGATAGACTAGTGTGTGCTGCAATAGGCTGACACCTTCAAATGGATAGTGACAGTTTAAAAAAAAATATATTTTTTTCTCAAAGTAGTATGAGTCTAGACATCACAACTATTGTTTTAACATATTTCACTAGGTCTGTATTACTTTTATGACTTTACTAATATCCGGTGTAGTTAGACGTGTTAGCAGAAATACATGAAATAATTGATACAAAAAATAGTTGCCGGTATGAGATTTAATTTTTTACATGTCCTTATTTACTCAAGCAGTGCTCTTAATTTGTTTCTTTTAGTCAGTTTTGAAATTCAGATCAACCTAAAGGTATCCTATCATATGTGGTCTAGAACTGTCATTCAAACCCAGGTTGTAAACAAGTTTTCAGTACTGATGTCTAATGTAAAATTTAATAATTTATTATTACTGCATTTAGAATCATAGAATCATTTTGGTTGGAAAAGAACTTTAAGATCATCAAGTCCAACCATTAACCTAGCACACTGCAACTCCACCACTAAACCCTGTCCCTCAGCACCACATCTACACATCTTTTAAATACCTCCAAGGATGGTGACTCCACCACTTCCTTGGGCAGCCTGTTCCAGGGCCTGACAACCCTTTCAGTGAAGAAATTTTTGCTAATGCTCAGTCTAAGCCTCCCCTGGCACAAATTGACACCATTTCCTCTTGTCTTATCATGTGTTACTTGGGAAAAGAGACCAACACTCGCCTCACTACAACCTCCGTTCAGGCAGTTGTAGAAAATGATAGAAATTGCAATAGGAAACTTGTCATATGTCTGACACAGAGACACTGCACTTACTGTGAAAACCCTCAGCCAGAGTTTTTCTCTACTGCCTGCAGAAGACATTTAACAGACATCTGGACTCTGTGTAGTGCAGAGGACTGTGTACCTGCTCTCTGAAGCTTGGTCCTACTTCTGAATGTCAGCCTATGCCATAAGGAAGGACAGGCACAGGCTGGGGAAATTATCTCCTATATGCTTCAAATGTAGTGATGTCTCTACAGTGACATTTGGCCATTTTGAATTTCCTGTCTTCTTTCTTCTCTTCTCTCCTACTTGTCTATGCTGATAGGAGGCAGCTTTGCTGAAGCTTCCTTTCCTTTTTTCTCAGCATGGTTTTGGATGGTGCTATAAATGAAATACCCTTTTTTATAAAATAAAATGCCATTTTATAAAAACAGATGTCTTGGGTTTTTATCCTCATCAAGTTTTGGTTAGTGGGAGAGCTGTAACAGAATGGGGAAAAAGAAAAATAATTGTGGTGGGTGCAGAAGAGGCAAAAGGGAGTAATCAAGGTAAAAACAGAGAAGAAACACACAGACTAAAGAAACTATTGCTCCTATCTGTTAAATTTTAAAAGAAAATAAGGGAAAAAAAAAGACTCCAGTCATTGTTCTGTGTGGTACTGGTTTTCTCATAGGTTACCACAAATGAGGCCATGGTCTAATGGTTAGGAATATGATGGGATAAAGGTTGGACTTGATGACCCTGGAGGTCCCTTCCAACCATAATGATTCTATGATTCTATAAATATTACTGTGCCTTAGCCTATGCTCTGATGTCAGACTGCTTCAATCTTGGCAGTTGCTCGAAAGAGTTCTTCGTTCACGCTCGTGTGGAGCCAATTATTTATAGTGCTGTGTACATCTCTACTGTCTCTTTGATTTCGCTTTCTGCTCTGTTGCTTCAGAGCTACCTTTACCTATGAAATCAACTAACACAACTTGAATAAATACCACTCAAGTGTTGTGGTTCCTGTTGGCTGTTCAGAGCAATTAGACTGGCAAATACAATTTTTTTCTAGAATCACAGAATCACAGAATCCTAGGGGTTGGAAGGGACCTCGAAAGATCATCTAGTCCAACCCCCCTGCCAGAGCAGGGTCACCTAGAGTACATCACACAGGAACGCATCCAGGCGGGTTTTGAAAGTCTCTAGGGAAGGAGACTCCACAACCTCTCTGGGCAGCCTGTTGCAGTGCTCTGTCACTCTCACGGTGAAAAAGTTTCTCCTGATATTCACATGGAATCTCCTATGCTCCAGTTTGCAACCATTGCCCCTTGTCCTATCATTGGTCATTACTGTAAAAAGCTTTGCTCCATCGTCCTGACCCTCACCCTTTACACATTTGTAAACCTGGATGAGGTCACCCCTCAGTCTCCTTTTCTCCAAGCTAAAGAGACCCAGCTCCCTCAGCCTTTCCTCATAAGGGAGATGTTCCACTCCCTTAATCATCTTTGTGGCTCTGCGCTGGACTCTCTCAAGCAGTTCCATGTCCTTCTTGAACTGTGGGGCCCAGAACTGGACACAATACTCCAGATGTGGCCTCACCAAGGCAGAATAGAGGGGGAGGAGAACCTCTCTCGACCTACTAACCACCCCCTTTCTAATGCACCCCAGGATGCCATTTGCCTTCTTGGCCACAAGGGCACATTGCTGGCTCA
>VZRW01003220.1:87377-132759 GCA_013398125.1 Aegotheles bennettii | reverse complement strand
TTATTTCCTCATAGAAGGCTATAAGGTTGGTCAAACATGACTTACCCTTGGTAAAGCCATGTTGACTACTCTTAATGACCCCCTCATCCTTGATGTGCCTAGAGATAGTGCCAAGAACAAGTTGTTCCATCACCTTTCCAGGGATGGAGGTGAGGCTGACCGGTCTATAGTTACCCGGGTCCTCCTTCTTGCCCTTCTTGTAGACTGGAGTGACATTTGCTATCCTCCAGTCCTCAGGCACCTCTCCTGTTGCCCATGACTTACCAAAGATGATGGAGAGTGGCCTAGCAATGACCTCTACCAGCTCCCTCAGCACCCTTGGGTGCATTCCATCCGGTCCCATCGATTTATGGATGTCCAGATTGCTCAACTGATCCTTAACCCAATCCTCATCTACCAAGGCAAACTCCTCCTTTGTCCTGACTTCTTCCGGGGCTTTAGGGATCAGGGGCTCCTGGGGAAAGCCTGCAGGAGTAAAGACAGAGGCAAAGAAGGCATATATAAAATAATATAGATTTTTTAGTTAAGAAAGGTGTGTATCATTTTAAGGGAGTATACTGCTGCGAAAATATTTAATTGTGCTTTCTTTCCCAAGGCTACGTAGTCTCATTGTAGACAGTACCAGATTTATATAGTATTTCTTAAAAGTTAGCAAGAAACTAAATTCTGCCTTACTACAGTTATCAGTAGGTAAGATTTATAGTGATCTGTTTGTGGTAGGGCGATTGTTGTAGGGTTTTCCTGCATTCTTTCTCTTATGTTTTCCTTGCTTCAGTGCAAATAACTCCAGATTACTGAAAAAGTATTTTTGAAATCTTTCAAAACCAGATCTTAATTCAGAATATCTGTGTTCTTAGGTCATGTGCAATTAAATTGTAAAGTATGTAGGAACATGCAATTTCAGATAAAATTTTCAAAACTTTTTTTTCAGTGGTTACAAACATTTGGGCTCTCATCTCTTCTTCAGTCTTTTTGGAATGAAAGTAATAAAACCTTGGAAACGAGTCTTTTGAATCTGGATTTTTAAGTGTACTTCTAATTGACAGTAAGACGAGGATTCAAAGTTACTCCATCATCACTCTTAAAAGTCTCCTTATAAATTATACAAATATGCTGTTGTAGAAGTGTGTAACAATGTGTGTGTGTGCATGTGAATGCAAGGATATACATCTCTCTGTGTAAAATATGTATAAGGCAGAGTATCTTTCTGAAACTGGATTTTCTGTATTTCTCTTTTACCCACTGAAGGAAAGGTTTGTTTCTTTGCTTTGTTTTTTTTACTGCCCTAAGATCCCACTCTATACTTTCAGTAAATGATAATTTGCCCTACTGTTGCTTTTTGGTATTTAAGATGAGAAATAATTTCTGGTTACTGATTTTGCAGCAAGAAAGTATGAAGATAAAATGGCTGGCCATTGGAATCCTCTTTTTTCTGCCCTAAAAGGGCTGCAGATGAGGGCTGCAGTTTGAATTTGATTGACACGAGGTGACGTTTATGTTATGACAGTTATGAAAATGTGCAGCTGTTCATAAAGAAATAGAAATTGAAATTTGTGCTTTTAGAAAATTCTACCTGATCTTACTATTTATTCCACCTGTTCCCATGCTTTTGGAGTGTCCATTTCCCTTTCAGCAGACCTCCTCACTTTTTAGTTTTGCCTTTTGTATTCTGATAATACATGTATGAATGAGATTAATTCATGCCCAAGTTATAATCAAAAATCATATTCTTTGAAAAAGATTCTCTGCTGTATTTAAAAGTGTTGGCTAAGAAAATAATTGTCTTTAAATTAAACCATTTTTCCATTGTGAATTGTTACAGCTAAAATTATTGTAAAACCCCTAAAGAGGAACAACAGAGGTCAACTGTAAAACATGAAGCTAGAATAAGTCTTATTTAACTCAAAAATAAAATTTTGATACATAGCAGTAGTTGTAGGATATTGCCTTTTGTTGAAATCATCTGAGCTTAGTTGACATAGTTTTGCTGTATAAGAGGGCATTACTTCTTTAGAAATATGAAGCATGAAGTAGAGAGCAGAATCCATTTTCCTGTGCTCTTAAGTAAGCATTTTAATTACAGGATATGCTGCTTGTTTGAAATATTTCCTTAACATGTAGCCTTGTTAAATTCAGTACTGAGTGAAATATAATAGAGCACATGGGTTTGATTGCAAATAGTTTTGCAGAAGGCAGCATGTGCCAAAAAAATATTTACATAATATTCTCTTATCCCTAGTGGGGTATCACAGGAATATATATGCCCACTTGTATAGGAACCTATTACAAAGAAATATGTGTTACACTGTGTGCCTTAAATATGTGGCCTAAGAGTAAGCAAGTAGGTGAAACCTTTCAGGCAATATAGTGTCATTCTTAATCTAACAAGCATGTGTATTTCGGTTACGCCTTAGTGTTAAAGTAGTCAGTCTTGCTTTCTTGTTTTGTTTTTTTCCCAAATGTAGTTGTTTATTGAGGCAAGTACAGGTTTTTTCCCAGCTGTTAATCTGCTTTTTAATTAAATTTTGTACTCTGAATTCTACAATCTGCCTTTCAGACCTTCATAACACTATTATTATTGATCTACTAGAGTCGTCATCAACAGATGTCATTTACCTCTTCCCAGTTGTTTTCTTGTTAACCTAGACAACGTAAAGTGGAAATTACAGTGTTTTCTAAAATCTCGTACACACCTTTTTTAAATCTCAACTCTTTCTCATTTGTGACCATCTTCGTATTAAAATGTTAGGTAATACTTACCAGAAGGCTCACCTTCTGTGTCCTGCAAGATGGAGTGGAAGCTGTGTTTTTTGTATATTTGTGTGCAGTTTCTTTTTCTGTCATATATTTTTTAACAACAGGAATGGGCTCATCTGCACTGTTGGTCTTTGAGCACAAAAAGGCTGAATGATGAGCCTTTGGTGCAACATGATGCAATGATATCATAGAACAACAAATCCACATCCTATTGTTTAAACTAAAATTCTTAGTGAACTCAGAGTTAACTGTTCCAAGTCAGCACTTTCTATGATTTTCTAATTTTTTGATTTTTACCTTATCAGTGGACTGATGTGGCTTTGGTGTAGATTCACACGAGTCATATTACAGTTTGCCTTTTTCATCTCCCGTTCACCCTGTGAAGCTCTGCTGGGCTGCATTTCAAACCCATTATGCTCACAATGTTCTCTCCCACCATGGTGTGCACACAACTCACCTTGCCAAGTCCTATGAGAATAAAGGTTTATAACGATCCACACTGTGAAAAGATTTTTAGTAATTTGTTGTTGCTCAGGCTCCTTCTTGACATCTTTGTCTCAGACAAGTTCAGAGATGATCCATTTTCTTAGATTGAGAAAATTCTAGATTCAGATTTTGGATGCTGCAGACGATACAGTAATAGAGAACTCAGGAGGGGGCCGGGGGTGGTGGTGTCAGTTTTTACACAACAGTTAACCAGGAGTTACAGATTTGTTTTGGTGAACAGATCCCTTCACATGCATTTTCTATTATTGCCATGTATTTCTTCCTCAGAAGTGTATGTAAATTATTTTAGCACTTTATATAAGTAGTACTCATTGACAGCTTTACCAAAGCTAAAGTAAATTTATGGTCATTTTTTTTAACCAGAAAATCAGTTTATTAATGTAGGAACTGAATTAAATATATTATTCATACTTCATATAATTTGACTAAAAAGAAGCTTGCTCATGAGACAGGAACATCTCTGGGAAAACGTACTTAACCAAAAATCTCTGATTCTTATTTATAAACAGAGTATTTAGAATCACAGAATAAAGTTATAGAAGTGTTTTGGTTGGAAAAGAACTTTAAGATCATCAAGTCCAACCATTAACCTAGCACGCTGCAAGTCCACCACTAAACCCTGTCCCTAAGCACCACATCTACACATCTTTTAAATACCTCCAAGGATGATGACTCCACCACTTCCCTGGACAGCCTGTGCCAGTGCCTGACAACGCTTTCAGTAAAGACCTTTTTCCCCAAATCCAATCTAAACCTCCCCTGGCACAACTTGAGGCCATTTCCTCTTGTTCTGTCACTTGTAACTTGTGAGAAGAGACCAACACTCGCTACAGCCTCCTTTCAGGTAGATGTAGAGAGCAATTTAAGGAATATGTTTGGGTGAGTGGCTTGGATAAGTGCTGCAGGTCTTTTATGAGCAATTTGCTCATCTGATTTGACTTGAAGTTACAAAATGCTGTTTTCATGTAGTGGTAAGACAGCCTTACCAGTGGTAAAAGTTCGTTTCATTTCTGTTTTCCCCAGTTACTAGACCCGTGTGAGAGCATGCATACAGTTTTGTGCTTTCTTCAAAAAAAATACAAATAAAAATCCTCTGCTATTCAGAAGGATTACAAGGAAACTGAGGAAGAAGACAGAAATGGTTGGTGTTTCTGAGATTTTAAATAAGGTTAGCAGCTTGTTTAATAAGCAGTGAGTAACAGAAATTCACTGGATGGATTTGCTGAATGCATACAGTAAAATTTCCCACACGAGACTGGTTATGTCACGAGGAAAGAGAAGAAACAGATGCTAGAGTTTTAGATCCTCCTGTATGAAATAATAATATAAATCTGGTTTGAAAGTCATTACACTACCCACACTGTGGGCCAGCTTGCTTCTGGTTTTGAGAGATCTGTCGTCACATTTGATGTACCTACTGAGGATCACACCGGGATGAGTTTTGGTCACATGCTATGAAGGAAATAATAAGTGGTTGAGAAAGAGTACATTAATAAAGTGCATTTTGAAGTAATATAATTTTGAATGCCTATTACAACTGAGATTTTAGTTGTGATAGGAAATAAATCAGATTCTTATGGAGTCTAAGTTGGCCTGAAGTCGTGTTCATCATTATGACATCCTCTGGCACCGCTTCTGATGATGTAGATTGGTAGTGGGTTATTCCTCCCCCTCACATGGATCATAATAGCATGGCTTCATTCAGCAATGTATGAGATCAATACTTTTATAAAATATGCAATCCCAAAAAGTGTTTTACAAAACATTATATAGGTTTTATAAAAATGGATAACATGAGGCATTTCATCTGCACTTCATTAAATACCTATCTATCTGTATGTTGAACTGTTCTGTTACCAGTTCAGATTTTCTGTATTACCATTGATTGAGTTGACCTTTTCATAGACTCATAGAACCATAGAATCATCAAGGCTGGAAGAGACCTTCAAGATCATCCAGTCCAACCGCCTACCTACATCACCACTAAACCAAATCACCCAGTGCCACATGCAAATGCCTCTTGAACTCCTCCAGGCATTGTGACTTCACCACCCTGGGCAACCTATTCCAATACCTAATCACCTTACAATGAAAAAATGTTTCCTAATGTCCAATCTGAATCTCCCTTGCTGCAATTTAAAGCCATTTCCTCTCGTCCTTTCACTATGGGCACGGCAGAAGAGACTGTTTTGCCAGAGGATGTAATGATACAAACTTGTTCAGAGGTGAAAATGTTAGCACACAGTCATTAACCAAAAATGTTGCTAAAACTTTAGATTCCTTTTGGTTTATATCTCAGATTTTCCAAAGCTTTGCTGATGTACAAAACTTTTCTGAGGCCAACAGGCCTCAGAAGTCCTGTTGGGTGCAGCACTAGATGCATGGTTCATGTACTAGCAGTAAATTAAGGCTGCTTTCTCCAAAAGGACACTACCGAACTGCTGGTTTTAGGCATTGCTGTTTTCAGCTGGATTACCCTTGGATGGTGGAGTTAGAATTTGGTCACCAGAGGAGTGGTTGAGATGGAACCAGTTGCAGGTCACATTTCAGTGCAGATTCTTAAGTTCACAGTGTGTCTGTAAAGCAATTTTTCTGTGGTATTCTGTTGCGAAATTTAAATTGCTTTTGCCTTCCTCTTCATTGTTGTTCACCCTCCACACTCTGACTGTATATATTCATTTGTGTCAGACTAGGTACCAATCAGGATACATACATAAAATATTTCACATCTTTTGTTACTGGTTGAATAACAACCTTTTGCACTTCTCTTAATAAAATCTCAAAAGCAGTTTTGTTTTCTTAATCTCTATTGCACGTATGATGATCCACGAAACTCATGTGTACATCTGTTACAGGAACACAGCAGTCACGGGAGCCATAGGGAGTAGTTAGCATTGGCAAAAGAGAATTTATGTAGATATAAGTGGCTTACTCTGAAGGTCATAATTAGTGAATTTGTGGTTAAAATTTTGTCAACCTTTAAAAAAATATCTAGAGGCAGTGACTCATTGTATATAGCATTTACCTCTTTGACATACAAGCCTGTTATGAACAGGTGCAAAAACCTTTCTAAAAAGCTTCCGAGTCCTATTTTTGAGAAAATATGAGGCAAGAAGTGGCTTGAGAGGGGAATGCCCATAGAATATCTCTAAAGTAAACAAAGGTATTATATTGAAATACTAAAAACATAGCATGATATTTTGCATGGCCTATTTCCCCATTATGCTAGCTCTGGTTTGTTTTTAATAATAGCATTTAGGTTATGTACAGTATTGTTGTCTGTGTATCAGGATATGCAGTTACCTGAAAGCAAGATGTTGCACACACTAGAATTCCCTAAAGCTCCTGAAACTGCCCTTGAAGTCAGCCAGGATGCTCATAAACTTAGAGGATTGAGTCTTTGGTAAATATTATAATAATAATAAAGACAATATACAGTAATATGAAAAGGAAGAACTTTTTTCTCCCAAAACATTGCTTAAAATGTTTTCCTTATTCTTTCATGTTTTCAATAAACTGGAAAATACACAAAATACACCATCTTTATGAATAGATAGTGTCACAATATAGAGTCATTTAGTAACTCTTTGTGGAAGAGCTAACATTAATGAAGTAAAACTCAGATTAAAAGCCATTGCTAAAAGAGCAATGGAATGTTTTCTGCTTAGCATGATGGACTCTGACCTTCACACAAATCTATGGATATTATTAGAAAAATAAAATATTTAATAATATATTTTATTTTCCCAGAGGACATATATTTTTAGATTTAATGTGTCTATTATAGTATTATTAGTTTTGTTCTTCGTTATTTTTTTATTTCTTTTAACTCATGTTGGTTTTGTGTTTCTTATTTTTTTCTGTAATGTAGGGGTCCTTCATATCAACTTCCTGTTTATTTGGAAAAGGATTATATAGAAGTCATTTTGCATTCCCTGGCTATGTAACTTTTTCACAAGAATGCTTGTGAATAAGCATGCTTGGCCAATAATTTAATATTATTTCTTCTTTATTGATTGTAAAATATGCATAATTATTAGATATTAGGAGTAATGTTGTAGCTGCAACTTGAGTAAGCTTCCAGGTTTTTTAATTCTTCATTTTAAGTAGTTTATAAAAATCTTTAATGAACTATTGTACTTCCATGTACAATTGTTTTTGAAAATTTGAATTAGGTGCCTCTTGATTATAGTTGTTTACCTAAATAGGTGTTTACCTATTTAAAATATTCTACAATGCATTACATGTTATAGCTGAGAAAGAAGTTGCTATTTTCTCATGTTTCACATCTTTCATCAGGAGAAGAAAAAGGTATGAAGGAAAATGGACTTTGTGTTATATACACTGGGGAGAAATACCTTGTGTAATGTAGGCAAATTGCAAACTAATAATTATAATAAACACATTTAATAAAATTAATTCTGTTTCTAGGTTCCATGGTTCCTTTTTCCATGCGGATTTTACATGCTGAACTTCCTCAATACCTGGGTAATCCTCAGGAATCACTTGACAGAATGCATAGTATGAAGATAATCTGCACCAAGGTAATGGCTTCTCTGTGCACTAACATTTCTTAATGTTTAAGAAATGTATTTTACTGTACTTATAAAGAACATTAAGTTTCAATGATGACATAGAATGGTAGAATGGTTTGGGTTGGAAGGGACCTTAAAGATCATTTAGTTCCAACTTGCCTGCCATGGGCAGGAACACCTCCCACTAGACCAGATTGCTCAAAGCCCTGTCCAACCTGGCCTTCAACACTTCCAGGGAGGGGGCAGCCACAGCCTCCCTGGGTAACCTGTTCCAGTGTCTCACCACCTGCACAGGAAAGAACTTCATCCTAAAATCCAATCTAAATCTACCTTCCTTTAGTTTGAAACCATTCCCCCTTGTTCTGTCATACATGCCCGTATGAAATGTCCCTCTCCAGCTTTCCTGTAGGTCCTCTTCAGGTACTGGGAGGCTGCTCTAAGGTCTCCCCAGAGCCTTCTCTTGCCAGGCTGAACAACCCCAACTGTCTCAGTCTGTCTTCGTAGCAGATGTGCTCCAGCCCCCTGAACATTTTTGTGGCCCTCCTCTGGACTCACTCCAACAGTTCCATGTCCTTCTTATGTTGGGACTCCAGAACTGGACACAGTACTCCAGGCCGGGTCTCACGAGAGCAGAGCAGAGGGGGAGAATCACCTCCCTCAACCTTCTGGTCACACTTCTTCTAATGCAGCCCAGGATACCATTGGCTTTCTGGGCTGCAAGCTCACATTGCCGGCTCATGTTGAGCTTCTCATTGACCAACACCCCCAAGTCCTTCTCCTCAGGGCTGTTCTCAATCCATTCTTCACCCAGCCTGTATTTGTGCATGGGATCGCCCTGACCCATATGCAGGACCTTGCACTTGGCCTTGTTGAACTTCATGTGGTTTGCATGGGCCCATCTCTCAAGCCTGTCAAGGTCCCTCTGGATAGCATCCCTTTCCTCCAGCGTGTTGACCGCACCACACAGCTTGGTGTCATCAACAAACTTGCTGAGGGTGCACTCGGTACCACCATCCATGTCACTGACAAAGATGTTAAAGAGAACTGGTCCCAGTACCAATCCCTGAGGAACACCACTCATCACCAGTTTCCACTTGGACATTGAGCCATTGAACACAACTCTTTGAGTGCAACCATCCAGCCAATTGCTTATCCACTGAACGTTCCATCCATTAAATCCATGCCTCTCTAATTTAGAGACAAGTATGTAGTGCGGGACGGTGTCATTTTTTACTCCATCTTGATACATGTAAGGAGCTCACTAAAAGAAGTAATTGAATACCTCTTCCATTTTAGGATACCTTTCCCTTCTGTGGTAGCTCTGACTTAAATGGGTAGAACAGTGGCCAACATAGTTCTCTTGCCTTCATGCTTTTGCCAGACAAGACACACAGGACAGTAAACAGATGTATTTAAGGGAAAGTAGGAGAGCTTTCTTCCCTCACTCAGCTGCATCCAGCTAGCTCAAAACACAGTTTTTAATGAGCACGATCCTTCAGAAATACTCCGAGTAGCTGGTTTTGGAAACAACAGTCATTGGGAAATATAAATGCAACCTGCTGAGTTTATTTTGGGGTTTTTGTTTTGTTTTGTCAAGTACTATAGTACAAAATTATGGCCTAAATTGTAGTATGAGATTTGTCAGTGCTGAAATTGGAGCAATGGTGTTGTGAGCACTAACCTTATCCACTAAATCCAACATCCTGACTGTTTAGCATCCATTCTTAAATTTTCTCTACAGAAATCTTTCCTAAGTAGTCTAATGCAACAGTGACTATGAGTGTTACAGTGTGGTAAACTCCAGAAGAAATGAAGCATTATTGTTTTATCTGTGACACTTGAAAGTTCAAAACTGTATGTAAGAGAAATAAATGTGATTAATTTTTATTTTCAATGCTCCATGGAAGTTTCCCGTATTTACTTCTGAAAGTAACAGGAGTAAAAGGATTTGATCATTACCAATTGCATAGCTATGATGGCCTTATGTATATAAAATCAACTTGTTTCTGGCAGACTAGTGACTAGGATAACCAAATGTTTATGGTAAAAAAAAACAGTTCTTTGTATTATGAAGGAAAAAATGGAAGGTTTAGATAATAAGAGATAAATGTGGCATTTGTTACAGTTGGAAAGAATTGATTTGGAAGCAGTTGAGAGATACACCTAATTGGGCCAAGAAGTGCTACTTTTTCACACTTCATGAATGCTGTTACCTGTTCATGACCATCTCCTCTAATAATAATACTGGCAGGCTCTTCTCTCCAGCCTTTTCCTTCATAAACAGTCCTCCTTCATTTGAAGTAATTTTTTCATTCTCAGAAATGTCATACTCCTCTGTTGCAAGATTTCATAGTGCTTCTACTGACATCTGCCTGCCCTGGTCTGCAGCAGATCAGCTGTTTCATATCTTGTTCTTATGCAATGTGGTTTTAAATGCTGTGTTGTCTCCTCTCAGTCATGAAGATGCCACTAGATTCCAAAAACTTAACTGGTTTCTAAGTTCCTTTATCTTGTAACAGAGAGAGAAAATAGTATGAATGTGAATGAGGAAGTTGCTGCTGAGCAGGGCATTCATCAGCCATCTGGCTAACTTTATTGAAACGGCCATATCTCAGTTACAGAGCGATCAGCCATAATTCTCCACAGATTAAAGATTATCAGTGAATAGATGAATGAAAGAAAAGGAAATTAACTCCATCTACTTTACAATACCTTTAAGTCATCTACAGTCTTGAGGTGGCTCTGCCTGCGCTCTTTTCCTTGAAGTGCCCTTGGGGAAAGCTTCTTTGAGGTTGGCTCTACATCTTCTCTTACCTCGTCTGAGGAGTCCCCCATCCTCTGCACTTGAGGTGGTTCACAGGTTGCCATCTCCTTCACTCTGCCTTTCTATGTCTGAAATGGCAAGTTCCTCCCACGTTAGTATGTTCAGTTGTGGTCAGAGAACAATCTCCCTGTGCTTCTGACAGCTTCCTCCAGGGCCAGGATACAGTAGCCAGGACAAGCCATTTATCTGTGCTGATGGATGTTCCTTTTTAAAGTACAGTACACAGAAAACTACAAATGAACAAATAAAACTATTCTTCTCGAGGGAATACTTCTGATTAGTTATTCTAGATACCTCATTGCAGATTACTTCATTTGTTTGCATTCAATTAAATACCTTGTCTTTTGGAGCAATTCAAAGACAACTGTAGAAACAAGAGCGTGAAAAAGGACAGCTTGTAAAGATAAATATGTTTTTAAAAGACAGTTGAAAATTGGTAATAATTTAACCATTTGAAGTCATTGTTGGCTGACAAAAAACATTGTTTAGGTACATGTTTTTATTTTTTTCTATCGAATGCTATTAGTCTAATAATCTTGATCTCACCTGGAATGTCCAAGAATAAAGTGCATAATACTGGAGAAAACCCATGGCATAAGCAAGAAAATAACATAAAGGATGTACACTCATTAGTCTTAATATTTGTATATGACACTTGGGAACTATTTGGGTTATAACAGAATTAATTGGGGAGCTTTCAACCAAAAACCTCTAGTGTTTTACTTCCCTATTTTAAAAAGTGGAAAAATAATCTTTGGTCATCCGTATTTACAGAAGGGCGTACGAATAGTCATTATGTAAATGAGATGATCTTGGGGTCATAAAAGCTAGAAGAGAGAAAAGACCTATTTGCTCACCTAGTCTGTCACTCTGCAACACAAGGTTGTTTTCTAGATTTTAATGAGCTAGCCTATGGAGCTGAGGCCACATCCCCTGGGAGGCTATTCCAGGCTAATGCTAATGCATTCTTACCATAAGAAAATTTGTCTTCCTATTTGGTTTCTCTTCTTTAATGTAATTGTGTTTTTTCCTATCTGATACCTCCTTTTAACATGCTAAATTCCCTCTTCCTTTTTGTTGTATGTGTTTTACAGACACTTGTCAATTTTTGATTAGCCATTCTGCTTAAAGATCTAACCATATTCACTTCATCACTATTTTGGAAACTCAGTCTCTTAAGCCCCCATCTGCTTACGTATTTCTAGTACCTGAAGCAGGATTGGAGGTTGAGTGCAAAAATGTAATTTTTATTTTCCCTGTATAGGCAATAACATTTTTACGTTTTCCAGGATTCCTGCAAATTTGTAATCAAGATCTGGTCAGATATTTTACATGTCTATCTACGGGTACAACATTTGGAAAAGAAACAATCTGTAGTGCCAAATGCCTGTTACGTCTTGGGGGAGGAATTCAGTGAAATTGTTACTGACTCTGTGTTATTGCCTCAATGAGTTGTTGCCCTTATAAGTTCACCTTGAAATAAATGGTCTCCAAACAGCCAAGCAGGAAGAATAACAGTAGTAATTTAAATCACAACAGGGTTTGTTCTTTTCAAGTATTCATTTAAAACCATAGGTGTGATCACTTTACTGCTAATAATACTGAGGATATGCTAATAAATGCTTCCCTGGAGACCAAAACGTCAGAAGACCAACAGTCAGGCTTAAACTAAACTCCTCCCTTGTTTGTACCTAAGCTTCCTAGCTGATTGAGGAAGAGCTCCTGGAAGTGCACACATCTCATAGTGCAGTGTATTTCACTTTTTAACCCTAATCCTTCAAGTGGCAGAGGAGGTGGGTGGAGCAGTGGAAAGTGGGTCTTGATGTCCTAAAAAAGCCTCTTCAAGAGTTACCTCTGCAAAACTTAAAAAAATTACTTCATGCCATTTATGCATCAGCCGCTCTCTCTGGAGTTCCACCACTGTCCTTCATGAGTAGTTATGTTCTTCCCTGGCCCCTCCATACACACTTTTCCTCCTCGTCTTCTGTTTTACTTCCAAATTGATGAACTTTACAGTCTTTAGCTACTGATTTGTTTTGGTTTTTATTTTCATTGAACTTCCAATTCTGGCTCAGTTACTAAGGTCACGTAAGTATTCTATTTCCTACACATTGCTTCAGTCTAGGGGTATTTGTCTTGATGCCTTGTTTGATGAGTTTGTAGAAATGATGATGATCCTGCACCAGTCTGAGTACCCAAAAAGCCACAATTCCAGAAAAAGGTTATTTTGAGTAAGAAGCTAGTGCTAGTGAAAAGTTGTGGAAGAAGAAATAAAGTGGTAAAAAGAAATACGCAAGGATAGGAAACTAGGTATACAAATGATGGTGTGCATAGGTTAGTAATTACAGAATACAGGTGATTGATAGGGAATGAAACAGAAGGCTTAGTGAAGTAATGGCAGCCAGTGGAACTAATGGGTGTGCATTTATAAATACTCAAGAAAAATCACGGGTCGTGTGTGAAACTGATGTTTAAGTAAATGGTAGAAGTGTTCAATCATATTTCTCTTTATAATAGAAACAAGGATCTTTAGAGCTATCCCGTGCGATATTGCTAGAATAAGCTGTTTACCATCTGTAGAAAAGTGCAATGAGGGGTTTGATAAAATTAAACATTTCGTGACAACTAACCCAAATAGCTTACACTGAGGAACTACCTGAATCATTAATGTTAGTATTAAACAATTGTTGGAAAACTGGGGAAATGCCCAAATACTAAAAAACTGCAGATGGTGTTCCTATACTTAAGAAGGGCAGAAGGAGATAAACCTAGGGAATAAAACAATTAGCCTCAAATCAGCACTGAGTTCTGTTTTAATTATGTTAAGCTTGAGGTGATGGCTAGATATCCCCAAGTAATGTCACAGAATGGTTAATGTAATACTGTAGTTGTATGCTAATAGCTAATTGTTTCTTTTTTGATGATGTTGGTGAACACATTTTCAGAGAAGGGCTTTGTCAAACAAATACAGTGTCTTTTTAAACAAGACAGCATGTCTCATTGATGGAGGCACCTTGTGTTTAGACCGTTTCAAGGGTAAGAACTCAGCCTTATTGAGAATGAGAAGTGATCACTAGATGTTTTCCAGGGGAAGAGAAAGATCATGGTTTTCAGACTGGACAGAAAATAGACAGTAAGGTGTTTCTGGAAGAGAAGAATTTGTTTTTTCCTCTGACAAAGTGCCTCATTATACACTGGGCATTTAACACCTAAATGTGATGCTTTAGTTTCTAAAGGAAGTGGCTACACTTTTTGAAAGTGGGATGGAGATTCAGGCTCACAGGCACGCCACTGCGATCTCATAAATTGCCACCTATCAACTAAAGTGCAGTATCTACTGCTGTATACTCATAACCTCTCAGAATCTGAGCTAAGGCAACTTAGCCTAGCCCTCTGTGAATAAGGTTTCCACTAAATCATATTACCTTCTATTTGTCATGGGCTAACAATTCTTACTGGGGAAAATTAGCCTGGCTCAGCTGGCATGTGGTAACTGCAGTCATTTCATCATGTGTCTCTCCTTGCTCGTAAGTTCCTTGTAGCAAAATTTATGGCACCTAGCTTCAAGCTTTCACTCTAGTCTTTGAGGAGAGATTGGTATCTCTTAGGGCAATTCCTTCTACCTTAGGGTGTCTAAAATAGGTGGCACGAATGCACTTCCTTGAGGCACGGCTTGCTCTGTTGGCTGTAGAAGCACCAACACGCTGTCTGTAATTCTGCCTTTGCTTTGGAGGATTTCCTGTGTTATTTTTAAGTGTTTGCTTACAAAGCACCAAGCACAATCGGAATGCTTTACTGGTGTAGGAAAAAAAATATTTATCCATAATACTGACAGAAGCTGAGAGCTCTGTGTTTGGAAGTGCACTCACTCAGTCCCTGGAAGAGGAAGCACCTTGTGTTTCCCTAATTGGCTAACCACAGCAGCTGGTTAAAGAGCAAGTGGCCTTAATGGTTTTTGAAGGAAATCTCAAGCAATGCTCTATGACCAAGGTTATAAATCTGTAGCAGGAAAAATAGGGCGGTCTGTGGGAATCAGAAAACAAATTTAGTGAAACTGTAATGGATTTGGAAAAGAAAAGTTGACTTGCATTTCAGATGGAACCTTATGTCCATAAGTGCTTAGGGCACAAACTTCCTGAAGTATACATTGTCATTCTTCCAATAATAAAACAAGTGTTTTATTTACTCAACCATTTACATGACTTAAAATCTATAATAAATAAAAAGAAACAATAAAACCCAATCTTTGAGCAGGAAATTTCAGTAAGAACTAAGAAGAGTACTTCATCAACAGAAGGATGAAACAGGAGCCCGTACTTAGGGTGGGGGAGGGTCAAGAGGCAGCGGCTTTCTATGAAAAATCAGTTTTACTTTCTATGTGGTTGTTAACATTCATTCTCTGGTGAAGCATATTTCATGTTTTGCTTAACAAAATATGAATGTCCCTACAGTGTGCTGACATTTAATGTTCTGTAAGTGTCACAAACCTGAATTCTTAACATCCTTCTACCATACAATGGCTTGATTTCTTTGTGCAATTGATCTAGCTATGGTAATAATCAGTAAGTTTGAACTGTACCTAAGTGAAGCATTCCTGCCTGAACTGGTTTTCGTATAGACTGTCAGTTGCAGATAGTTTGCATTTAATATATAGTGCTGTTTAAACTCATGTTGGTTACTTTAAAAAATTTACTACAGATATTAGAAAATTTGGAACAAGGCTTAGCTGAAGATGGAAGTATGACTAACATTACACAGGAGAACAGACAAGGTAGGTATTCTTTAAACATTTTTTCACAGGCAGTGTGTTTTTATCGCTTGCCTAAGTATGCCAGAAGTTTTCACAAGACTGCCCCAGAGTTGCTAAAGCAGTATTTTTGTAATCTCATAGCCTACTCAGCCTCTGAAATGAGACACTTTGTACTTTTATTTGCTGGAATTAATTTCACAGTTTTGCCTTTGATCAAACTGATGCACTAAATCAATTTTTTTTCCTACTTAGAAGAAACAAAGAACATGGCTGCTATCCTTTAGTAATGAATATATAAGTGTATTGCTGTTGCAGCCAGATGGATGTTTCATCTTAAGCCTTGGCTGACTGGTTCCTCTTGGTCCTCATGTCTGAAATCCACTAAATTTCTTTAGATCAAACTGCCATCACACAAGGGCTACACTGGCCTAGGATGCTGCTACATAGATGGCCGAGTCTCACATAGCTGTGTGGTACTTAGATTCCTGAAATACCTAAGTCACTTTTTAGAATAAGATTTAGATCATACTAATCTACATTGTAATTTTAATGATTTTATATGCAATTATGGCTTTGTTCCTGTTCAACTTCAGTAGTCTAGGAGACCTTACTGCACAAAGAAGGGTCATCAGGACAAATTAGTTGTCCAAGCTTTTATTTTTTTTTTAAGAATTTATATTAATGAGGTCATTTGAGTACGCTTAAGAATTGGACAGAAGTGACATTTTAAGCATTGTTAGGGATTATGTGAACCACAAAGGTGCATAGCAAGTTAAAAACATCATACCAAGAAAAAAACCTTTTAGCTTCAAGGAAATCTTACCAGCTTTTTTATAGAATAACATTCACATAGAGCCTGTGGGAAGTAAAAATCCGCCTCTGAGATAGGAAGACACTGAGTAGAGTTGTTAGCAAAGTTTAAAAACTTTTATAAACAATTCCCTAAAACAGTGTCTGTATGGAAGGGTGCAGATCTGTCTGAGCATTTCTGCCTGGTCTTCAAATTGACTGGTTGTAAAGCAGCTTTAATGTGTTATTTTACTTGACTTAATACACCACCTAGATTTGCCCTAAAAAAGCGAATGCACATGTGAGCAGCATATATCATAAAGGCACTTGCAAATACAGTCAAATGAATGCATTGACTGCTCTTCTCAGAAGGGTAGGAAGAAAAGAAATAATTTGATATTGAAGATTTATCCACAGTGCTCGAGGAATTTCTGTTCTTCTCTCCTTGTATCTGCTATTCTTCTTGCCTTTATTTCCTTACCTGCTTTCCCCTGTTATCCCTTTTCTACACTTTTTTGTCCTTATTATCCCCACATTCTTTTCCTTTTTACCCCCTTAAAACCAAGACACTGATTCCTCTTCAAGGTGCAAAGACTTTTTCCTGGCTGCGTCATAATCCTGAGTCCTGCAGTCTGCCTTACTTGGGCGTTTCTGGGTCCTTACTTTTCCTCTCTGCTGCTGCATTAGAGGTGAGATGAGCTCAGGAGGAAGCACAGTTAGAAAAGCAGCAGCTAGTGGTTACTGAGGGACAAGGCTGCTGAAAATTTGGAGAGATCATTGTATGTCTGCTGTGCAGCTGCCTGTAGGTTTAAGACTGCCAAAAAGCCCATGGGACCTTTGCAGAGGCGGTTGGCTGCTATTGTCTGTGAAGGTCAGCCAGGTCTACTCCCTGTCTGCTTCTTCACTGCATTTGGAGCTCCAGGAGGCTGATAATGGGTATGGGTTTTTTTCATGTGAGACTTGCTGAAGCAAACCTTATTAATTTTATGTGAAGACAGCCTTAATTCATTATGGGGATTATGCTTAGCATGTAATTTCCTTTCTGCTAGTATAAGAAGGTGCCACACCGATCGACTTCTCATGTACATCTCTGCTCTGGAACAGAGCACCTCATTTGCCAGTTTTTCATCAGGCAGAGAGGTTTAGTGTTGCATTGCTTGCCCAGTAACTCATTCTGTAAGATGCCAATTTTGCAACTTCTCAGTGCACAGAGCCCCTGTTGAAATGAATGGCACTGTGAAGTACCCAGTCCTTGATAAATAACAAGGCAAATCAAATGCTTAGAGTAGAAGCATGGCTGCATGGACCTGCTGAGTGGGTTTCAGGCATTTCAGCTGTTGGTTTCCAGTTTTGTTTACTGCTTTGCAGGTTTTCTTTAACCCCTTTCTACCAGTGCTAAGAAGCTTCATCCCACAGGGCTACACAATTTCCAGATCAGGTTCCTGTTCAGTTTGTCACACAGGCTGAAGACATCTGGTCTGTCTGCTTTGCAGTCCTTTTTGAGAACCATAAGCTGATGCTATTGGCTTGTTAACAGGAAACCTAGGTGTTCCACTGCAGGAACATGTAACTTATTGTCACCCAAGTACTAAAAAGCTGAACATGGTTACTGTGGTACCAAACTATGAGGACGTGCAAAAAGGAAAAATTAACATGAGTGAAATAATACAGGAGTGTTATTTAATTATGTCCAAGTTTTATAGATACCCACAAGGAAAGAAAAACAGAAATGTATCATAAAATATTTGCTCATGGTTTACACCATCCTCTCCATTAATAGCAGTAAGGATGTGTGGTCAAGGGGAAATTTCTAAAACAAAAGCTAGGAGTAACATAAGATTTTAAGGTACAGTGGATGAAATACGGGGTTTAGTCTTGAGTCCCACATTATGCCTCTCTTTTGAAAAAGATAATTTGGGAGTATTCATGGGTGGATTTTTTTGTTTTGTTGTTGGAGAGGATAAAAGGAGGTTTTTGGAAGGGGAGCAGACATTTCACCAAGCTCTCTTCTTATTTGTAATGGCATTTATATGTGCTAAAAGAATTATCTCTGTGACCTGCCAATATAGTCAGAGACTACATTATTGATACAAACAAGTGGGCTGACTTATCAGAATCTCATTGAAAAAGCCTCTTCTCCCTTTCTTCACCCCTTCTCAAATCATTACAGTGACCTTGACAGCTATTTGACTGAGATACATTTATTTTCCAGATGTACTAAATTAATACTCGTAATGTCTTTTTTTGAGGATTAGAGGAATATTTCTCGCATTGATCTATGATACTGTAACACAAGAGAAAATAAGGATCTATGTGAACCATACTCTTACAACATCAGGAGTCTGTCTGCAAAGCAAGAGAGAGCAATCTGCTGCTGCAGCTTTTAATGCCTGCAAGCTCCAGGAGCATGGGGAAAGCAGACAGGCTTGGCAGATTTTTCCAGCATATCTCTGAGCCAGAGGCAAGCACAAACAGTCCCAGATTCAGACAGTTCTCACCCTGCATGTTCTGGCTCTGAAACGACATTTTAGCTGTGTCTGATTTTTGAGTTTATCACATTTAATGCTGTAGATTACATGTTTTTAAACTGATGCTCATTATCACGTGAATCATTTATGCACCTTTTGTTCTGATACTGGAAAACACGTGGCTTCTTTTAGCATTTAATATTTGGCCTGAGCTCAAAGCTCAGTGGCTGTCTGTTGCCCTGCATTGTTGCATTGTGCATAGTCCCCAGAGCCGCTTGAGCAGTTCCTTCACAGAGATGAAGAATTTTCTCTCTGATGGTGCAGCATGGTTAAGAATTAAAAATTCTAGGCTAAAACCCAGTGGTGTTAACGAGGGGGATCTTTCGAAATTGTAATTCATAGGACCAATAATTGATGGCAAGAAAGAACCTCTAATTTATTTGTGCAAATTCACAAGCTGCTCTTATTTTGCAGCCTCTGTTCAGCTGTGGAGGTCACGTCTGGGCCGGGTGATGTACTCCATGGCAAACTGTCTGCTAATGATGAAGGTACGTGGGTGGCATCAACTGCAGAGGTACCGTATATTCCAGAATAGAATGTCAGAGAAAGTGCAGAAGAATTACTGGTGCATAGATAACGGAAGACTACCTGACTGTACATTGAGGTTTTGCTTAGTGAAGAATTAGACTTAATAATGTCTTATTTAATAGATAACCATTTGCAGTAATGTTCTTTGGGAACATATCTGTACTTATTTCTCCCCTGATCATCCTGGAGAATATGCAATAACAATGCAGAATTTGCATTTTTAAGTTGAATTTTTCAAACACTTACCTAAATGCTGTAATTAAAAGCAATTATATGCTCTGTCTTTTACAAACTGTGCACTAGGAATGTTACTCTATTTGTGAGCATTAATAATACTATAGCCTTTGTATATGATGAAGATCCAGAACATGTAAATACATCCTCTCTTGTCAACTTATCTCAATTGTAAGATACCTTCTTTCAGGTTAAATCCTCATTAGTGGATAGGGGGAGAAGAGAAAGAAATAAAAGCAAAAGTAACTGGATTCCATTGTTGTTTGGGGTTTTTTTCCCTTGTTTCTCCCTTACTTTTTTAAGCAATCCTGCTCTATTTGGTGCAACACTCTTAGCATCTCCTAGAAATAAAACTATGTCTGACATTCACCTCATGGTCAGGGAAATAGGGATATTATGATTCTGAGCTTGCAACAAACTGCTGTTATCCTGAGCTTAACTGTATTTCACAAATCAATTAGCAGCAACAGCCTGGAGCAGAGTTGTCAGCAGTATAATCTTCAGAGGCCAAGATTTGCACTCCTTGCTCCCTGCTCTTTGATTGCCCAAGGTCATGCCAAACCTGAACCCCTGATGTTTACTAAGCTACTTCCCAAATGGGGCTCCATTCTTAGTATTACAATACCTCAAATCTGTATTCATAATGATACTGCAATCAGAACATTTCTGTCTTGAATAGAAACAATTGTCCATTAAACCAGGAGACATTTTTAAGAATTAGTAAGCGTTCGTGGTTTTAAATAAATGCTTGACATAGGTTCAGTTTTTAAGAAACTTTCTTTTTCAAAAGCAAGTGGAGAAAAGCATGAGTTGCCATCCCAAACAAAGTAGAATATATAAATAAGAAAATGCTGATAATATATTTTATCAAGAAGTTTACTTTTGACTGTGAATTGGTTTTTTTAACACTTTCAGTGTTTTCCTTCTTGTGTACACACAAATCCACGTGCGTACACGGTTCTCAACTTTCTTCTGATTTGGCCCTGTTAGTACTGTTTTCTTCTAGTAATAGAAATATTTGTGAATACCAATTACCACCTTTTTAAAAATGGTACTTCAGAAATACTGCAGCTCAGATACTTCTTAAGACCAGTTGTATTTAGGGCCTATCTCACAGCTGTTAAGTTAGAAATTTATGGTTCCACAATAACTTCCAGATTACTTACAACTGCATGTTAACATAATTACGTCCATCTGAAATTTGCATTTCAGTGCATTGGCTATAGAGTAATTGTGAGTCTCTTGGTTTTCAGAAATATCCCTGTACGGAAGAGTAGAAAGTTTTTAAGAAAGATTTTTCAAATACAGTCATGTTGCAGTTAAAACCACAGTAATACATGAAGTTAATTTTTCAGCTTAATGTGACAGATCCTCTGTGAAAGAATTATATTCATCATTTATAAATTTAGTATTTTTTAAGACCATTCTAACATGCAACAATGCTATAATCATCTTCTTCACCTTTTAGAGCATTCAGTATGAAACTATTTCTTCAAATAATTTTTAAACACGTTCTTGTTAATTCTCCCATGAACAATTATTCTCTCCATGAACAATTGAACAGTTCCACGTATTTATATTTTTTTGCTGTTGTGTAATACACTTTAAAAACTGCATTTGTTTTTATTCAAGTATTTCAAGTGTATGTAATTTTTTTTAAAAAAGACTGATTTCATTCTCCAAGTTAGTGCCTTCTACTGCCATCTATTGAACATTTTCAAGATTGCAATATGGTCGTATTTGATCCCCAAGTACTATGAGGTGAATGGAATAGCTTGTGCTATTAGTAAATTAATAATAATTTATTAAAGTAAAACTGTGACATTGGTATAAGGAAAAAAACCCTCATTATCTTGTTTTTACTAACCTCTTTCTTTGGCCAAAAAAACCCCTTCAGTAGTATTAAATATGGAACAATCTTGTCAGGACTGACTCTTGCAAATAAAAAAATACTTTGATTAGATGTTAGGCCTGTAACTATTTAAATCTACTTCAGTTATCCTCAACTCTAATTAGTTTTTTTTCATGTCATACCTCTTCTGCATTATTTAGCTGACTCAAGGAATTCTGTTTATGTAGAACAATGATTTTTGTCTTTTTAAATATGGCCTCATTAGTTTCACAGCTAAACAGCTCATTAAGTTACTGATATGGAGGGGTGTATTATTTTGGAGGTAGTGAGTGAGGTGCAAAGAAGTGGTTAACCCAGACTTGTGCAGGAAACCTATAGTGGAACAGGAAATTAATCACACATCTCCCTTACCCTGGGACCAACTTCCCTAGGTACTGAATTCTGTCTGCTGTGTCCCTTTATCTGTGTGACTGATGATCCAGTTTGGTAGCAGTTTAAGGCAGTCTCACTATACGCTCTTTTCCTGCTCATCCCCTTTTACTTTGTACAACCTTTGTAAAATGTATTCTGATTTCCTTCCGTGCACCACTATTGGATTTAACTGAGTGAGGAAACCAAATGACTCTCAGTCATATCAACTGAATCGTCTTTTCCCATTTCATGTGAACAAAGGGCAACTTAAGGGAGAAGGTGGAACTACAGCAAGAAGGGAAGGGGAGACCATGTAACGTGATCTTGACAGACTTCCGTTTGTAAGAACCATGGACTTGAGTCACTATGAAAGCGTACCCTGAATACAGCAGCATGAGGGAATATTCATTTAAGATGCAACTGATCATGTACGCTGCTTCATTTCAACAATCTTAACTGCAAAATGTCTGTTGTTTTAGTAAATCACCGTGGAAGTGTCTTGAAAATTTTTTACATTCTTTTCATCTGAACTAAAATCACTTTTGACATTATCTTACCAGGCTTTTACCTCTCTGAGGAATAAACACTTAAGTACTTTCCATATATATTATAAATGCACTCTAATTAAGGCACATTTTACACTTTTTGGTTTTTTTTCAGTGTTGTCTTAGCTTTTGTAGGACTTACTCTTTGTAAAAACAAAAGCATTAGAATTGATTTTAATTTGGGTCTAATGCAATTAAAACTGTACAAAGAAGGAGGTAACAGCTCATACTAATGATGCAAGGGACTGACGCCTAAAGACTTTGGTTCCTCAAAGATTTAAAGGCAAAAGACTGCATGAATCATCACATCTTTTGCCTCACTGTGCTGCAGTACTGCTGTTTGGATTCATAACACTGTGAATCTCTGCTTGCATAACCCTTCCACAAGTGCACTAGACAGAAAGGAAAGGATAAGTTATCCCTGCCCTCTTTTCCCAAAATACAGTGTTTATGAGCTATACACTTTTTATAACTAAAGGTGATTTTTAGTCTATGGTTTATTGAACCTGCTTTCAACCTCATGGTCACTTACACATCATGGTCACTTATGCTTATTTCTAAATATCTTCTAATTAATATTTTAAGTACTTAAGGTGGTGACGAGTGAAACATTAAAACGTATAATGCAGTGACCATGAAGGGAATTACAGTTATACTTCAGTGCATCAAAGGAAAAACAAACCCCACTTGCCATGTTTGTGTAAGTAGAACCAATGGCTTACTAGAACTATTTTGGATGAGTATATTTAATGTTAGGCCCAAATTTTTGTAATAAAAGAGATTTTTAATTATAAAACAGTAGGCCAAATCTCATTCATATCCTGAACTGTGTAACTTCAGTGCTTCTTTTGGGGGTTTTTTATGAAGGTGCAGAAGATCTGAAGGCTCACAATCTTTAGATAAAGACCATGACAGTACATCAGCCTCACCTTTAAGTCTTAAGATCACAAGCTGTAGTCATTGGGTTTTTTACTGGCAGTACCTAATATGTCTTACTCCTCACAACCACAACTTGTATCAACCAAGACTTTGTTCCTCTGGAAGTATCTTTATCATTCTTTCAAACGATTTTTCTGGTACCATGTCACATTAGCAAAGTTGGGAAGGATAGCAAAGTCTTTAGTCTCATCTACTTTGCAATACGCTCCTTCAAAAGGAACTGTCAGGTAAGATGCTTTTATAACTTACCATGGAACAGTATCATTCTGTATCACATGTAAGATACTCTACAAATCTACTACTGCTTCCATGATGGTGTGGGAGGAACAGTAAATGCATATAAAACTCACTGTGGGATCCTGGAGTAACTACAAAATGAGGTTGTATTGACAAGCGAGCCTGGATATTGTGATGAGGTTCTACAGTTTCATCCTGGGGCCATCCTTGCCTTGGACATATATAACTTAGTCTCTTGTGATCTCCTGGAAGAAATGGGTCCCATTCCTGTGATGATAGGTACTGCAAAACATGGGGTAGATAAGCACAGGTGCTATGTACTGTGTCCTTGTGTGGACACAGGGTGCCATGTCTACTAATAAAGTGCATATGGTGATGTACAGTCACTTGATAGGAATGCAAAAGGGGAGGAAGGTTTGTTTGCCTAACCAGGCCTAGTCCATGAAGCCCCCACAGCATGGACCTGCAAGACATTACTTGGCTGCTTGTTCCTACCAGGGCTGGCTACTACCTACACCACTGCCTGTGGTGTTATAATTGTGCAAACAGTGCCCCCTCGTGCAGCTTCTTCTGGCCAAGGCTTTTCTGCAGTCAAATCACACTAAACTGTAAACTATGCTGACAGAAGCACTTTTCTATCAGCTTAACTGCATGATCTCTTGGGAGTTGTTTCTACGTCAGGTTGGAGATGTGACTGCAAATCCCCAATCCCTCGTGGTTGTGTTACACATCTTTATCATGTAGCCTAAGCCATGGAGTGTGCATAAGACTGAGCGCTGGGCAAGGGGCAGCTTTAGACCACAGAATGGAAGACATTGAGCACGAAAGCTAGAATTTTATATAATAAAATTATTTCTCGAGTGAGAAGATTTTCCTTCAGGTATGCATTTGATTCTAAATCTGCTAGGTAATATTGCTGTTGACAGCTATGTAGTGAATAATTGTTGTGTTTAAAACTATGGCTGTTTTTATAGGGCATGTATCAAATTGTAGAGGCAGTGGTCAAAACAAAGAGCAACATATATGCTTAAAGGGATAAAATTCACAGTCTTAGGCAATCCTTTAGATTTTATAAATTACACTCTTGCAGGTATTACAAGCCAAAACGAGCATGGCTGGGATTCCTCTAAGGAGCGCATTCAGAGGGTCCCTATTCCAAGTTTTTTATGCCTACCTGACATGGTGGGACTCCCTGATTCTTTAGTGAGAGTCATTACAGTGAAAACTGCAGTTTTCTGAAGTCATAAATTTATGAAGAACATTGGTAACATAAATTTCACCACATTTGAGTTCTGACTGCTAAATAAATCAGAATTTAAATACAATTATTTTTGTATATATGGCCTGTTTTCTTTGCTGTGGACTCTTTACATTACCAATAATAAGCATGAACATGGCGTGGCACATTAGAATTGGAATAAACTCTAAATGTTAATCATTATCTGTTCAGAGTTAATCATTATACCCACAATATGCAAGTTGCTTGCAAAAGAAAAGTCCTGCAGAGTGCCTCCTGGGCTGTTCAAGTCAGCCTTGGCTATTACAGGACATGTAATTTCTCTCGTATACAGATCAGACTCCAAAGACTTACCTTGATTTTTTGTGTGTATGAAACAATTACTATGTTCAAAATGGTGACCTGGTGCACAGGTCAAGTAGGGTTCAATCATTTTAAGTGCGACCTCAGGAAAATAAATTCGTTACAACTCAGGCACATTGCCTGCTCAGACTAAGCAGAGATGAAGAAAAAGTACCTTTACCAGTAGCTGTGGTCAC
Source organism: Aegotheles bennettii (assembly GCA_013398125.1). Lineage (NCBI taxonomy): Eukaryota > Metazoa > Chordata > Aves > Caprimulgiformes > Aegothelidae > Aegotheles > Aegotheles bennettii. The sequence continues at coordinate 107,547 of VZRW01003220.1, read as the reverse complement.
ATTAGGAACAAGTTAAATGAGTACTATAATTTGACCAAGAAAAATGGTAGAGAGTATCTCAAGATGTCTGTGCGTTTTTGAAAGATTATTCTTTGATGTCTTTTGCTTCCTAACACCCACCACAAATTCTTCCATTAAGCTGAAGGGCAGGACTTTCAGGAATCACCAAAACAGTACAGCACAGAGAGTCCTGTCTTTGCATATGCCTGGCTTCTATAAGCAAATGCAGGCTTTTCTCTGCCTCTGCTCTGGATTGCTCCAAGAAGCTATAGCTGAGGCTGGTGCAACCCTGTGCCTGTGAGGGTACCTCCTATGTGTCTTCCAGTCAGCACAGAGCACATGCAGAGTTTCTCACGTAGGCCTGCCAAAGACCATGTAGCCAGGCTCTAAAAGTCATTTACTGCCTAGATCATTGAATTACTGCAGTTTAACCATAGACTGCAGTAACCAGTTGCATGGGCATTTCTTTCCTGTGGGAAATAGGACCATGATTTTGTTTAATCCTCTGTCACTGGTTATCTGGTTAATTGCCACTGTCATCTGTTGGCTGCATCTTGATCAGGCAGATCTCAGAGCTGCTACTGGCCAACATGGTCTTTGTGCAGATGGGGGGGAGGGGTATGTGTGTGTCACTTGCAGAGCTTCCTGGAGTTCAGAACCAGCCCACCCATCACTTAGTGTTAACCCAAATCAGTTTTCTATTTAGATTACCTGCTCATTTTCCTTTTACGCAGTCTAGTAGAGGGGAACAAGGGTTTGGGTGGAGGAATAGAAGTCTAGTTTCCCTTGGCAGTAGTGCTAGTTTGTCATCTGAAAATGTGCATGAGTTGCAGCTTCTGACACATTATAATTTTCACAAGCTAAGAGCATGTGCACAAGCAGTTCCCAAAGCTTTGGAACAGTTTGTTAAACCATGTAATTTATACATATATTTGAAACATGAGACACTTCTCAAGTATGTATACCACAGTCACACAGAAGACTTTTGATTTTCATCCTAAATCATAATCTAAATTGAAGAGTAAATGTTCAGATTTTTTGTTCTTGGCTTTTAGCTACAGACAGAATATGATCCAGTTGGAAAAAAATAATGGAGGAATATCCCCTGTGTATGCAGTTTCTGTATAACTGAGAAAAGATGAATATAGTCAGCTAGTAGTGTCTGCAGTGATAGGCAGAAATTCTGTCCCACTGACACGTTGTAATTACTTTAATTCTGTTTGAATATGCCTTTAAAAAGAAGGTGACATAAAGGCTGAAGAATGCTGAGCTGAAATATCTGGTCATATGCTTTTCACCCCTTAGGACTATGTGCTTGCTGTTGATGCTTATCACACCGTCATCAAATATTACCCACAGCAAGAGCCTCAGCTGTTGAGTGGAATTGGAAGGATTTTCCTTCAGGTATGCATTTGATTCTAAATCTGCTAGGTAATATTGCTGTTGACAGCTATGTAGTGAATAATTGTTGTGTTTAAAACTATGGCTGTTTTTATAGGGCATGTATCAAATTGTAGAGGCAGTGGTCAAAACAAAAATTCTATCACGTGGTATTAGATTAAGTTAGGAAATATAAGGTACCTATAATATAAATACGTGTATGCACATCAGTGAACAAAGAATATGCTGTAGAAAATTATGCTAATAATTTAATCAAAGAGCAACATTCTGCTTTCCCTAAAACCGGTGGTAAAGCTCCCAGTGACTTAAGTGAGACAGAATTTAACTAAAAATGTCATTCTTACTGGCTCAGACTGCATGCAGCTCTCAGTCACACTGTATAACTGCCATCTTCACCTAGAAAAAAAATTAATGTCCTTCTTTTGTCCAAGTTATATTCCTGAGAAGACAGAGGAGGGCACATTAAAAATAAAACCCATGACTGCACAAGTATAATAAATTTCCACATAGTTATGTACTTACCATAATAAGTGAAAAAGATGAAAGTACAGTAGTAGTTTTTATCAGAAAATTATGCATCTAAATAATTAGTATCTGTTTTAATTCTTAGTATCTCACAAGTTCTTTGCAGTTATTTCATATCTCTGATACTGATATTTCAAACTTTTCCTTATTTATCTACTTCCTTTCATTATTTATTATCTAAATTTGAGTTGTCAAGTATTTACAAACATTCTTATTTGTGACATTCATGTTATAAAATGATATTGAAATGGAATAATTTGCTCCTGATAGATAATTAAATCATTATTATTGTTTGCCTGAAATAATAGAATGTCATTCAAACTCGGTTACGGATTTTTGGTTCTCAGCAGGAACATGTTTTCACAGTGTGGTAGACATGTTTGTCTTCAAAAGTCTCTGATTTAAAGTGGATCTCCATCACTACAGAGCAATTTTATTATATTGGCTGTGTGCATTAATTATTACCTAAATAAGGAACCTAGTAACTATGCATATTAAGGAATGGTACTGTAAATATGCATAATACTAATGGAAATACAAGTTATTAATAGTTCTGGTCTTAGTGGGAAAACAACTGGGAACGTTACTGGTACTGCCTTGCTGACCAGAGTGTCTGCCCTAGTGTCACACTCGCCAGTCTGTTAATTTGCTATAGAAAAAATTTCACTCTCAGGAGTAAAGCATCTCCTAACCTTGGAAAGAATTACATTCACCCAGTTTCAGAAGTGGCGTTCGCAGCCATTTGAAATCACTGACCTCCGCGATGTTGGCTGTGACACCAGGCCTTTAGTATTTTGTGGTTTTCCTTCAGAACTGGACACAGCAAAAGGGAGTATGAGGAGCCCTTGATATTTTCATGTGATCCCAGATAGTAGTTAATAAAAATCATCTCTTCTAAATTCAAATGTTTTCCTTTCTTCTAGCACCTTATGGAGATAATTTTTTATTGTTTGGCACATTGTCTTTTTTTGTGACAAAATCTTCAGATGAGAGAAATGGAGAAGGCAGGAAAAGACAGAGACTGTTGTAGAGAAACTTTCAGAAGCACTATAGTTCTGTCAGCAATCACCCGACCTGTAAAACAGAAATTCAAATGCAATGGTGAATACCTTTTAGTCTGTACGATATTATTGTGTGTTGCTAATAGACTTGGCTTGCGGGCCGACCTATCCAAAATTGCCATTTAAATAACTACAGTAAAGAATTTAGAAAGTGGAAAGCTGCCTGGCCTTACTCCATTCAACAGATTGCTGCAAAACAGAGTTAAAAGCAATAAATAAATCTTAGGAGTACTTAAGGAAAATAGTCTTGGTTTTCAGACAAACAACAAACTTAAGTGCATAGTATATTGGAGGCTCCTTGTTAGGAAACATGATTATTTGAGGTTAACAGAGAAATTTTCAATTTTATTCAAAGTGCTAATTATGATTAGATACTAAAGTCTTGTTTTCTGAACTAAGTTAAATAAAACTAAGTGATGAAGACCACTTAAAATATTTAACATTTTAATGACTAGTTAAAATTAAATCTTTTGAATATTCTTCAAAAAGAAAAAAAAGTAAACTGTTTGGCATGTTTGCTGAGAAGATACAAGAGTGTATTTTGTGATACTATGGGTGTGTAAGAATTTGGGAATAAGTTTCTAGGAAGGCTGTGTAATATTCACCATCTGAGAGCTTTAAGAAGACTTCAACACATTTGTCACAAACATTTTTGGTAATGTTGATCCTGTTCTTGAACAAAGAGGTGACCTCTTGGGCCCCCTGAATCTTCCCCACCTGAGCACTGCCTGGTTTCCATGGCTGTATGCTCCTGAACTAGTTTAGTTCTACTCATTTTGATAGATCTATTTTACCCAGTACTAAGTTCTCTTCTTCCATCTCTCCAGGCCAAAATTAGACACTGTATTGTTAAACCTTACCGAAAGTATGAGTGTATCCTTCTATGAAACGTACATTGCTAACTTACTTACCAAAGTGGCCTTCTTCAAAGACTTTTTTCCATCTCAAATAGCAATGTATATGACATACCCTTAGGTAAAATTACCCTTCCTTTCTAGAGATCCCCTTCCCTGTCCTCCCCTCCCATAAAATCTGTTCCTCTTTATGCCAGCTTTCAAGTCCCTTGTTCCTTCAGCCTGCACAATCCACTCACCAGTATTTTTCAATCTGCAGACTGTCTCCCCGGTACTGCCAGTGACCCATTGCATTGGGGTTGTTTTCTGACATGTTTCGGTCTCATGCACTGAAGTCATCTTGTGGTCCCTGGCTATGACCCATAAGTTGTGGGTTAACCAAGAATGGGCCCTACGCCAGCTACCAGGCTACTGTATTCTCGTTCCTCTGCCTGCTGACAACTTCTGCCTGTGCACAGTGTTGCAGTGCCTGTCTTCCCTTCCTGCAGAGTAACACCCAGTCACCCTGGAAGTAATTCTGACCTTTTCTCGTATTCAGCTAACTTTATAAACTCTGGAGTCATTTACAACAAAAGATCCAAATGAGGAGGTGGGGCAGCCCTGCCATACAGTCCATGAATACTCTACAACCCACAGCTGAGAAACACTGCCTTAGATAAAACTGTGCATGCTTTTGGGGTTCTTTTTATGACCTTAATGTGGCTTTTCAAATACCTTGTTTGATAACAGATGTTACCCAGTCAGCTTGGTGCCAAACAATTAGATAATGCACTTTGAAACTTTTTCATGTTCTTACCCATTGTAACAGATATAACCAGGCTGGATCTGTTTTCTTCTTATTGCAATAACTTTCTTATGATTTTACTGTATAGATTGGAGACATAAAAACAGCAGAAAAATATTTTCAAGACGTTGAGAAAGTGACTCGCAAATTGGATGGACTACAGAGCCAAATTATGGTTTTAATGAACAGGTAGATAATTTAATAGCTAAATGAAACTTTAAAATGCAGTTTTGCAAAGTATGCAGTGTGAGCATTAAACTACCCTTGAGACAACCCCATTTTCTTTCTCTCTTTTATGCATCTGTCATAAGTGGGACTGAATGGCATATAGACCCAGGAGATCTGTATTACTTGGAACAGTCATATTATCCTGGATTGAAATTGTGATCCTTCAGTTGATTTTACAAAGCTTTTTCTCATTCTTCCAGGCATTGCATATTTTCACTCTGCTTTTTCAAAATACATTTGCATAAATAACTCTTAGGAGAGGAGAAGCTATTTTGAGCCCTTGCCCTACAATCAGATCTGCTAGTAAAGTTACTGCCTGGTAGTTTCAAAGAAGGATGGAATACGTCGTAGTAAATTGAGCTGCGTGATGGGGGACTCAGTTTGTAATGGTTAGCACATTGGCTTAATATATTTAGAAAATACTATTCAAAAGTGCTCTGAAAATTAGATAGCATGGCTAATTTCATGAAGATAGAGAATTCCAGGAGGAGAGTATCTGCATTTAAATTAATAAAAACACAATGAAGACTGTTGCTTTGGTAGGCAGAATATATAATAGCCAAATAATTCAAGTTGTCATTCCATTTGTCTGTAAATCAGTGTCTGCTTCCTGGTTGTAATTACATCGTGAAGAGCAAATGTCAGAAACTCTCACAAGTATAACAGGAAAAATAAAAAATTGTGTCTGTTCTTTTTAAAATATGTTATCACCTTGGGTTTTTGAGGAGAACTCATTCATATGTCACTTACTTTTTAGAGCATTTCTCCACCTTGGTCAGAACAATTTTGCAGAAGCTCATCGATTTTTCACAGAAATTTTAAGGATCGACTCATCAAATGCTGTGGTAAATCTCCAAATTGCTACATTTATGATGAACACCTAAATTATTCTCGTAATGCTTCATGCTTGGATTTAATTAGTTCCCAGAGTATGCTCAGAGCTTTATAGAAAAATCGGATGTGGCATGTGTGCCGAAGGGTTTTCAGTATACATGAGGATAAGATACAAAATGGGATGGGAAATGAAAAACCAGTCTATATGAAGAGCTTGAATATTTAGGCATGCATGTAGAAATTCCAAAACATTATGTTTTATGGGATCTTCACAAAAGCACTGTTCACTGTTTTTAGCGTAGACATGCGTGTCAGAAGAAGAAATGGCAGCTGCCAACGTATATAAGATTAACTTGATTTCACACAACATTGAAGGGGTATTGAATTTTAAACATGACATTTTTAACACGTTGCATATCAGAGCCTTAGATTCCTGTCACAAGAAGAGATCAAAGAGCTGTTTATTTACTTTTGGGTTTTCTACAGTTGGCAGCTTTCAGTGCTTGGTCATATTAAGAGTGTTCCTAAAAACTGAGACAGCTGACCCCCAGTAGCCTGATCCAAGGCCATTTAAAGCCTGAGGGGACTGAATTTAAGAAGCACATGAATTGCATCATTTTGCAGGCTGTAAAGTAGTATGTATTATAAATCACATGAGATCAGTAAGGTTTCCTGAAGGGAGAGAAAAAGAATTTTTTTTAAATAGGCTGTGTTTTTTCTTTATCTTCAGCTTTCACAAAGTGTGAAAGTTTCTGCTGCTAAACATGTTATATGACTTTGTACTGTTGGAGTCTTTGAGCAGCTCATAAAACCTGTTTTGTGTGGAAAAGAAAATAGAACCTGACGATCATTTGTGATGTATTTAGACTGCCCTATCTACTGAATTTAGTTGGAGTCAGTTGTAGATGCCTTTGTGATAAGACAATTTCTTCCTCTTGCTTATGTGGATCTTCTATATGTAAGCCAGAGAGAAAAAGCACTTCTGAAGATACAGTCATTAAAAAAAAAAAAAAAACTATGAAAATGACAGGATGCAGAGGCTTGTGTCATTTCTGAAATCTGTTTCAGTTGACTTTCAAAATTAACTAATGTCCTATATTATTTATATTTCACTTTAGACTGTCTTTTAGAGTTTCAACTCTTAGAAGTCAGCAGGTTGTACTGACACAGGATAAATCTTGAGATCAGCAAGGAGAAAAGGAATGGATTGTATGATTGATAATGTGTTTTACTTACTTGCACACACACAGACACACAAAATAGTAATTCTTAGCACACAGTAAATCTGTTGTAACTCTAGATGTTAGACTTCTTTTTTTCCTTCTCTCTTGTCACTTATAAATACATACATATATATATATATACACACATACATATTTATTTATTTACAATATATTTTTCCCTAGGCTAATAACAATGCTGCTGTTTGTCTTCTTTATCTGGGAAAACTGAAGGATTCCCTCCGGCAATTGGAAGGAATGGTTCAGCAGGACCCTAAACACTACCTACATGAGAGTGTTCTCTTCAACTTGACAACAATGTATGAACTGGAGTCATCTCGCAGTATGCAGAAGAAGCAGGCACTTTTAGAGGCTGTAGCTATCAAAGAGGGCGATAGCTTTAATACGCAGTGTCTCAAGTTAGGATAGATCATTTCCAACCAATTTTTTCCAGCAAGACTGATTTTTTTTTAAATTATATATACACTTGCTAATGTGTAAATGTGAAATAAAATCTATTCCATTATGAATATTCAGTGGCATTACTACAGAATCTGTTGTCTCTAGCAGTCCTATCATTGTGAAGACTTTGCGCTGACCTAGAACCAGCTTCATCCCTACAAGTCTATTACTGTTCAGTTATTCTTCATTACAGTGTACTATATATATAGCCAACTACTCAGATTTTTTTTAATAAGTAAAACAGAATTGACCTTATATTGTCTTGATTGTTACAGTTTTTCAGTAATTAGTGAGCAAATCACATGAGCTAATTTCATCAGCTAGGAGTTATTGACAGAATATGAGTATGCGTATTATAGAAATGAAATTCTGGATGCACTTCTCTTCACTTGCTTCTACAGTGTGTGTCTCATTTTGCCCCAATCAAACTATTGAATATTATACTTTTTGTATGTCCACTGCTCTCAACAAAGGTTGCTTGATAACCACCATACAGAATCACAGCATGGTTGATGTTGGAAGGGACCTCTGGCAGGCTTGGTGCCATGACCACTTCCCTTGGGAGCCTGTTTCAGTGAGCAACCACCCTCTCTGTGAAGAAACTTCTCCTAATGTCCAGTCTGAACTTCCCCTGACACAGCTTCATCCCATTTCCACATGTCCTATTGCTGGTCATCAAAGAGAGGAGATCAGCATGTCCCCCTCCATTGCCCCCCTTGGGGAAGGTGTAGACCGTGATGAGGTCATCCCTCAGCCTCCTCTTCTCCAAGTTGAAAAAGCAGTGGGACCTTAAGAAGGAATAGAATATTTTTCCTGGTGGAATTAAGGGGCTGAGACTTTCCAGGGGATTGGTGCATATGACTAAAGTGAACTGGGATGAAGGTATTCATGTCTCCTCCCCTTCATCTTGTCTTCATTTCAGCTCCCTTTCTTCCTCTGTTCTTTGTTTACAGCTTTATGTTGTTAAGTGCAAGTAAAGAGAAGAATAAGAATACTCTATTGCTCTTGGTGTCAAGGAGATGTTGAAGGTTGAAGAAGTTTCAGGAAAACTACCATCCCTCCCTGAAGGCCTGCCAGCCCCTGCCCTTCAGCTGCCAGGAAGAGCTTGATTTGTCTTTTCCAATTCTAAGAGAAAGGAGCATGTTACACCATCATCCAGTATGCTGAAGCCACTTGCCTCTTCACAATTGAGGAGTCAAATGCTTCCTTTTTTGATTCAGTAGTGCCTTATACTCAGTGCACGTGTAAATGGCAGCCTATGTTCTGATCGACAGAGAATAAAAATTTATGATCCCAGTCAAAGTCAACCATTAAAAAAGAAACACTCTGGAAACATAATCCCCTGTTCTTCAAGTTTCTCTAAATTCTAATTCATATGTGTTACTATGTAGGTCTCACTTCAGTATGTTTGCAGTGTTTTTATTAGTAGAAGCTTTTACTCAGATAAAAACACTGGTAGAGAAGACTTGGACTGGGTGACCTCTAAGCTCACTGAGCCATTTAACAAGTGACATCCTGGTAGACTTGCAGAATAATTAAAATTTAAATGCAAAGGCATATTATCACTGCTGGATGTATGCAAATTCTTAACTGTTTATAAAATGCAAGAAAGAATGTCAATGTCACTATGGTGTAGATTTAACATATATACAAGTTAAGTGTTTGAATTTCCTGTATCCAGCCAGTTACACATCTGAATGCAGTATATGGTGTTAAAGCATTAAAGCTAAGGACAAAATTTGTCCTCAAAACATTAATTACACTAGGCAATCCTGTTAAATTCAATGAATTCAGCTGAATTTAATGAGGGTTCCTGGTGTAAATGAGGGCAGAGCTCAGTTCTGAAACACAGCATGCATGTGTCATCTGGCTAAGTGAGAAAAGCTGTGGAAAGTATAGCCTGAATGAGCTGATTGTTGTAGTCAAGTCTTAAAGCTTAATGTGCCTTAACAGAAGTTTTGCATTTAAATTTCCTCTTTTATTAAAAGAGGAGCAAAGAAGCTGTACTTCAGACATTCCGATAATGACATTATGCACAGACACCCTGATCCTGAAAAGGACTTAAGCATCTCTCTGCCATTCCTAGCACCTAACTGCAGTTCAGGTGATGATGGCCTCCCCTAACCAGCTGGTCATTTACATTTTCCTGGTGCCTCAGTTTTTGGACTGGCCCTGTTAACTGTTCCCCAAAAGGATATGCAGATGTGCCTGAGACTCCACAATGGACTTCAGCCATTCTACTGGAAAGGCTGATCGTTCCTCCACCTACCCCATCCTTCATGTCAGCAACAGCACTCGTGCAGCCGTGCACAAGCTGGGTGAGCTCACTGACCCAGTGGAAAAACTCCACAAGCCAGCAAATGCCCTCTTCAGATTTGTCTTAATCCTGAGGCTTTCAGTACAAGGGTGTGCAGGGAATAACCAGGTTTTCTGCACTTACAGTGGTCTAAGGAGTGGTAGACAGACAATCCTGTTCTGAAGCCTTTGCTGCAGGTGTCTTGCAAACCAAATTGGAGAGGGGAGTAAGCAGGGTATAGTCTGCATGTATAGCCAAGTTGGCTCTGTCTTATTTGTGTATCAGCTGATGCACTTGGTCAATTGTATGCATTGTAGCCATCCAACAGATACCAGAAAGATACCTGGTACCCCCTTCTCCAGTCACGCTTGGCTGCAGTGAGAAACATATTCCCTCTTTGCTTCAACTTGCAATTGAGAAACCTGTGAAAATAGGACTGAAGCATCAAATAGAGATTTAAGTTTATTCTGGACAGGTAGAAGCACGGCAGCCAGAGTCAATCTCTCTGAGGTTGCTCAGGCAGCGACCTAGATGGCTGCCGTCCTAAGCCAAGGCCAGGGGGATTCTAAAGATGTAAGAACAAAGTGGGTTTTATCCATTAGCTCATACCTCTAATATGAGCTGAAAGGAAGATGCCATTCACACCTTCCACCCTGCTTTCTACCCACTTAATAAAACATCGGGAAAAAAAGGTATTTTACCAGTGAGGTACCTGACACTGTAGGAACCTGCACAGTTTTTAGCATACGAACGGCAGCTCGGTGGCACTGAATGCAAACAAGCTCCAGCACTAACTTTCAAGCAGTGACAGTGGAAAGCTGCTTTCCCACTTTGTTCTCCCACTCCTAAGATAGGAATTACAATTTAGAGAATCTCATCTTTAAGGGGTGTGTGAGATGGTCACAATCCTGGTGCTAGGGAGTAACAGAAAGGTACAGGTAAGGAGGAGAACCCAGGTGCTGCCTTATCCAACACAATCCTGTTCTAGCTTTGGGCAGTCATTTGTAGGTGTTTATTATGTATGAGAGTCATTAAAAGGAATCCCTCTAAAATCCAGCAACAATGACTTGTAATTTGCCCACAAAAAGGGAAAAAAATGGGATGTTACTTGCTAGAGGCAGGGAATGAAGGAGGGAGAAGGTTCCTCTCTGGCTTTGAAAAACTGTCAAAACTGTCAGTGCTAAATTGAAAATACTGAAGTAAAAAGCTGCAGAATAGAATTACTAGAGCTGTTTAAAGAAGAATCCACTATTTGCAGCACAGGGTGTGAGTGATGCTTCAGATGCTGGCACACACTGCAGGGGCAGGCAGCAGGACCGAGCTCCAGCCCAGAACTGTGGTAGCAGCCTGTGCATAACCCAGCCACTGCTTTGTGACCCCTTCCCACAGCATCACCAGAACAGCTTCCCTCTTTCCCACCAACAGCGGGGCAGCTTTAAGTTGCCTGAATCATTTGGAAAAAAAATAAATAAGCCCGAGAGGGGACCCAAATCAGATTCTCCAGGCTCAAATGCCTGTGATCACAGGGGAAGCTGGAGCCCAGAGCTCAGCTTGGCTGTTCAAGGCCACGTCCACAACCAAAGGCAATCCCAGAGTACCACAGAGGCACGGAGCATACTCAGCCCAATTTTCCACCAGCCGATGCAGCACATTGACAGGAACAGCAGTAAATAAACAGCACCCTGAGAAGCAGCCTAGAAGGCAATGAAACAGAGGGTCACTGTTCAAAATTAGCCCAGGTATCCCAGAGAGAACTGCAGCAGAGGAAGCCAGCGTTGAAAGAGATCCACAGCACTTTCACTGCTGAATCTTTCCCCAAGCATTTAGGTTTTCAGAATTGTGCTTCTTTGTTTTATCTGGGTATTTATACAGTTAATAAAAACAAAAGAGAGCCAGTGACTCAGTTCCATAAAAAAATAGGTTTTCCAAGTTGCAGGTATAGCAGAGCACATTTTTGCAAACACACAAAATGTTTTGGGAATCAAGCTGTAAAGTTACAATGATTGCAGCAAATTTGGATCTTTGAGCCAGGAATGTCTAAACTGTAATGTGAATTCATCCCCAAAAGAGCTGATATGTTTATTTGGCTTCAGGAAACAGAAGACAACTGGCAGTGACCCTATTTTGGGAAGAGGGGAGGGAATCTGAGAATTTCTATTATTTTCACAGGGAAGACTCGGAAGCAGATGATGTAATTTTTGAGCTTAGCACAGGTCAGATCCACAGCCTCTGCCTGGCCATACATCCAAATCCATCAAATCTAAATCTACTACTAGGGAGTGGCCAAAGTACCACTTCAAAGTGGTGCTTGGTTGCCACCTCAGTCTTTATGTGCAGTGGCGTCTGCTGGCCAAAATGAAATGATTTGTCAGGAAACCATCCCTTCTCATAAGTTCCTAGTTCAAGCTAAATCCTGGAGTCAGAAACCAGGCAGGAGAGTGCTTCTTCTGCCAGCAGGACTCGATGCTCTGAGTGCATGAAGATTTTATACCTGTCAAATTCAGCAACCAGGACAGGCAGCTGCCAGCTACTGCAGCGCAGCCCCTGCTCACAGCAGCCCAGGGCGAGACACCCCTCACTGTCAGCATTTCCCTTTACCCATTTGTAGGCACCCCTAAGTGCACAGTGAGGATGTTACTAGCTAACTATTAACTGGCTGTGAATTATCTTTGCATTAAGATATCCAACCAAGGACACTTGCTGCAGGACACGTAACAAGGGAAGGCAGCATCACAGATTTTCTAGCCATCTGGTTGCCCACCTAATTTATTAAAAAGCCCACTGAACATCCACAGCTTTCTTGGAGTTCAGGTGCAGAAATCAAGGCCACTGCTCTCTCAGGCTGGCCTTGAGAAACTGAGGTATGGGCCACTTGGGAAAAGTTTGAATTAAAGTGGAAAATAACACATAGGTATCAAAAAAGCTATCTTCAAACCCCTCAATTCAGTACCATTTCTCCTACCTTTTTTTAAAAAAAAACTCTAATCCTGGAGGAGTTGAAATACTCCCCTTGCCTGAGTTAATGCTGCCAATGTGATGTTGCTGGAGCCACTTAGATAAATTTTCATACTACATCAATGCACCAAGATTTTCCACTAGGTGCAGTAAAACAGGCTCATATTTTTGGACCAAAAATGGATTTCACTTTGCACTCTTAGGTATGTGGCATGTGGGGAAAAGAAAAAAAAAACACAAAGAAAAAAAACAAAACAAAACAAAAAATCACCATGAAAATAAACTATGTTTTTCATCTGAAGGAATGGTATGTTCTCCCTCCCTCCTCTCCGCTCTCTGGAGTGTTTTCTATTCATATTTTTTTTCTGCCCAGCTGTTCCCTCCCAGTGTAATCTGCTATGTAATCTCTTCACAGGTGCAGAATCTTTATACCAGCCCCAAATTGCTTTTTTCCTGGCTGACAAAAAACACTTTGGAAGAGCAAAGCTTTCACCCTTTCAAAGACGCCTATAGCACTAAAGGGCATGGACACAAAAGCACTGACAGCAAGACCCCCGCAGCCCCCGCCACCCCTCAGCGGCAGAATTCATTGTGCTATGAAAATGATGAACGATCAGCAGCAGCGGGATCGTGTGTTGTCCTTGACAGGCAGGAGATGGGAGCTGTACCGAGTGTATATATTCCTCTGGAGAGGCAACAAAACAAGGTGGTTCAGTCCTGCTTCCCAGGTCACATCCTACATCAGTGAGCTGTTGAAAGCAATTGCTGTGGGCAGCTGCTTTACCATCCATCCCTCATCACTGCCTCCAGACTGCACATCTCTCCCCGGGAGAGTACAGTGCCTGCTCTCTTCCCAGTCACTCGTCCACTCTGTTATGATGGCTGTGCAGCAAACAGGGTTCCTGAGAGCCCACGGCCCTGCCTCCACTCCTCCTCTTGCAGAGAGATCAAAATGGAGAGGCCCATAGGAAGAATGAACAGTCTCATGCTGACTTCTGTTAAAAAAAAAACCAAAACAACAAAACTAAACAAAAGCAGGAGGATTAATTAGATTGGATACCAGGGACTGACACCAGCACTGGGAGAAAGCAGGCATTTTACTTTACATTCAGAAACACCATTTTCTGTGGCATATGAGTCAAAGAAATAAAACTTGCCACAGGCAGTAACTGTCATTTGTTCCTGTAGCTGCACTTCAAAAAATCCCCAAAGCGCCGGGATGCCCCCACACGCTGTACAAGAGGACACTTGAGTGCTGCTTCCAGACAAGCGTCACCAATCCTTGAACTGGTGAGGCACATGAGACGGCACAGCACAGCAGCCACGCAAGCCTACCCGGTGTCTGTCTGATTATAGTTAAACTTCATACTTGCTGGTAGCGCTGATTTGTCAGCCAAGTTTACGAACCACTGCACAAAAGCCACCACAGGCTGAACCAACCAACCATGAGTTGTACCTGCACCCTCTCCCACAAACCAAGCCTCCAGGGGCAGCTCATCCAGCTTGCAACCCAAGACCCTAAGACAGGAAATGCACGCCTTTTCTACTCACCTTTTCCAATTTTGAACATAAAAGCTAGTGCAGTTTCACCTCAAAATTGCAACTTTGTTTTCAGAAACACTTATAAAAAAGGCCCCTAGTGCTCTGCTGCAAAAAGAGGAAAACACCCGTGCCTGCTGAAGAAGGGCTATGTCACACACCCACAAGATCAGTTACCCACTGCCTGCTACCTTAGGAAAATTCGCATGAAGTTCAAGTTTCATCTTCTTTCTGCAGTTGTGTTTACTCAGGAAACTGCAAGGCAGGAGTCTGCATTGTGTCTAGCTGAAATCAGCACACAAGCTGCAGCCAACGCAGAGCCCACAGGCTCCTCCTCGTGCATTAAGAGTTGGAGCACGCAGCACATCTGCCCAGCCGACACGGTTTGTCATTGTAAAGAGCAAATCTGTGCCAAAATGTTGCTGCACTGATTGCTGAGGAGCCACAAGGCAGTTACTGGAAACTGGACCAGTGTGTCTATGTCTACTTTTCTGCATCTCGCAGCTAAAGAAACTGAGGCACACAGTGAACTCTGCCCCGTGCTACTGAACAAGGCAGGAGCAGCACAGGAATGAAAGCTGACAAACAACTACAGTAACACTGTTGTTCAATGTGTCCTTAATGTCAGCACAGGAATAAAAAGCAAGCATACCCCAGTCAAAGCAATTTTATTAATTCACAAGAGCAAATTGCTACATTTTACTGAGAGAAAACCACAGCTTTATGTACCCGGGCAGAACTAGGGAAGCTGCATACTAAAATGCCAATTATGCAAATTTATCTTATGAACATTTTTAGACAAGAATGAAGCAAGGTTTATTTTCTTTAATTAAAAACAAAATCCTACATAGTTCATTACCATGGATTCAGAACAGAATGAATATTAATGTACCGCACCTCTCCCAATTCCACCTGCCAGAAATATCAAGGAAAAAAAGGTTAGAAAATGGATTCCTGAGCAATTTTAAATGCAACCAGCTGAAGTCACCGCAAGGCTGCAGGCATTGTTGAAAGGTCACAGTGATCAGGGAAATCTTTTTGACCAGAAAGAGGCAAGTGATCCAGCGACTTTCAAAAAGGCGAGAAAGGAGTTCTGGGGAACTAGAGCCTGGTCAGCCTCACTTCTGTCCCCAGGCAAATTACAGAGTAAGCCCTTACGGAAGCTGTTCCAGGCACAGGGAATACCAGGTGATGGGGAACAACCAGTGAACGTCAATTTATTGGGGGCACTGCTGCCTGACCATCCTGACCGCCATCCAAGAGGCAACAATGGGCTCTGTGGTGTAGGGCAAACAGTGGATTTCATTCACCCTGACCACAGCAAGGCTTTCAACAGCACATCCCACAGCAGCCTTGTAGCCAGAGCGAGGAAATGAACTGTAACGCAGGTGAAAAACATCTGAACCATCAGGCTCAAAACAGTCTGTGGTTCAAGTCTAACTGTCAGGTGGCATTCAAATGGCATTCCTCAGTAGGCAAAATTAAGGCAAAGTGTGTTGAATCTCTTCCTTAACAACCTAGGGTGCAGAGAGCCCAAAAGGCACTGGTTTTGTCTACCCTGGAGAAGGCTAAGAGGAGACCTCACTAGAGTTTCCCACCAGAGAAGGGACTGTGGGGAAGACAGTCAGACTGTCCTCAGGCATTCAGTGAAAGGGCAAGACAACAATCACAAGCTGCAGCCAGGGACTTGCCCATGAAGAACAAACACTTGCCCACAAGAGCAGCTAAGTGCTGGAACAGGCACCCAGACAGGCTGTGGAACTTCCACCACCGGAGGTTTCCACACCTCCAGATTTTGAGCTACTTGGTCTAACCTTGAAGTTTGACTGGTACTTTACAAGGGGTTGGACTAGATGACCTCCAAATAACCTTTCAACCTATTTTTTTCCTATGATTCTGTGATTCCAAGTGTATACCTATGCAGTAGTCCAATCAGTGAAAAGCCACCAATCACATTTATTCTGATAGGGTTTCAGGCTATTCCACCTGTCAGCTCGCAGACACCATTACTGTGCTTCTTCAGCCAAAAACTTCATATATTGCTTCCGAGCAGGAAAATCATCAGCTGGCCTGTTGTATGCTGTCCAGACAGGTTCTCCAACGAACAGCCTCATTGCCTTCACGTAATTCTGTCAAAGAACAAGAAGTCACAAGTAACGCAAGAGCTCCTTTCCATGGGATCTTAATTCTGAAGTTGTTTCATTTGCACTGCTGTGGCAATTTTTGAAACTACTTCAAGGTGGACCAAAACCATCACGTGTTCTAAGAAATTGTGCCACTACGCTGCTGTTCCTGCTGCCAGCGACAGCAGTGGCAGGTTTTGCACCTACACAGTGATATATCGTGTCACAAATGACACCTCCAGGTCAGGCAGAGACAGTGCTTCTCCTTGTTTCAAAGAAACAAAAAAAATCCTGTCTTATGCAAATCATTTTGCAAGGGATCCACAAGACTGAGCAACGCAGCATTTAATTCCTACTTGCTTAGTTAAACAGGAGCAATCTGAATATCCAAGATGGCTACACAACACCTGAGGAATAGCAGAAGCTTCAAAGTGAGAACCATAAAAGCTGAATGAGGAGCACACAGACTGGCCAAAAAATGCTACAGGAAGTGAAGTCTCCAGATTCCGAACGAAAAAGCAACAGACCCTGCCACCAGCTAGCCAAAAGAATGCCATGTGCAAAAGTCCAGCTGTGGCAGCAGAAAAATCAGGGGTTCTGTCCTGCAGAAGTGCTCCAACCATTCAGTTATGGGGAACTCTCCTCTCTGCTTCTGTCCACTACACTACAGGGTACTACTTATTTTGTAAACACCGCTAAGTACTTATCCTGCACCCAGGAACATCCTCAAGAATAAAGTCGGGTACCTAAAGAACTTAGCTGCAAAATGCAAGGTTCTAGAGGCACCTGAAGAGTTTACTTTGAAGATGGCACTTCTGGACTGAAGTTCCTGAATTGGACAAACATTTAAGACCCCTTGCAAATTCAACCCATAATCCCTGACATTTTGTCTATGTTAGGAAAAAGCCTTAAACTTGTAATTGTAGCTGATTCACTGTGGATCTCAAAATGTGTGAAACGTTTTTTCAAATACGGTAACTGCTATCTGGAGAGCTGATACAAAATGACACCATTCTCATTGCTACACCAGAGACGGGATTTTGCCACACAGGAGACAGCGCACATTTCCCCATTTTCCAGGGCTAACGCCAAGATTACAAACATGTATAAAAGCCCACAAGGGAAGGCATACAGACAGGACTACACATGCCAGTCACACAATCCCATTGCCAAAAACATGCTCTGAAAGCAGGTCACCTCCTGTGAAGCCAGCCTCCAGTCTAGCATGTGCTAGTTGCAAGCAGTGGCTCTGGACCCTCAAATCCTTCTTCCCCCGAAGGTGAATTCAGCACTCATGAAAAACACCACTGCTGGAGACAGATACACAACACGGCAACGCAGGATTCATCCGCACCACCTCCACCTCAACCGACAGCAGGGACAATTGTGGGAGGGACAGGCACAGGGCTCGGCTCTCACACTGCTGCCACACAGACATGCTACAGGTATCACGTGGCAATGACTTGCAGTTACAGCTTACAAGAGAAAGCTGGATCTGTGACCTGGAGATGAAAGGTTCAGATGCTGTGAATTATTTAGTATTTTTCATATTCCTACTTCATATTTAATATGTTTTGCTAATGAACTGCAAGTCTCAGGGCATGTGGTCACTAATGTGATATATACTAGCGTGGATTTGTCATCACAATTTACAGTAATCTGTAACAACATACGTTCTCATCCAGTGTGAATCGGTGATAAATGCCAGCAGGGAGGGTTATCATGTCTCCTTTTTCCATGGAAATCCGGATCCATTTGTCATCCTTGTCTCGAACATCAAAATAGCCAGATCCATCCAAGATGTAGCGGATTTCATCGTCTAGGTGTAAATGTTCTTCATAAAACGTTTTTATCTAGGAACAGCAAGTATCTCTTAAACTGCTGAACACAGAAAAACTGCAAATATGGTAGAAACACATGGTGAAGCAGGCAAGGGCTTTCAAGTGGCAACTGTGTGGTGATTTAACTAACCGTTGAGACTAACGTGGTTAAAGTGGCCAACCCAGCCAGCCAGACCCAGTCTCAGGACACTTCTCAGCAGGCTGCTGCATTTCCTTTGCAAGAGATCTCTGACAAGAAACAGCAGCCACAGCTGCTCATAACCAGTCTCTGAGTAACAGTAATGCTTACACCCACTTGAGAAAGGGGCAGGTAAAGGCACCCACCACAAGATTTGGTTCTCATGGTTGCTCAGTTTAGTAATTTCGTGCCTTCTTCCCGAGAGGCAAAAATAAAAGAGCTACAGATTATTCCCCCCTCTTTTACACTGGGGTAGGGCTGACTTAACCCCAGCAGGCTACTACAGCTCTATGTGAAAACGCAGTTATTGCCGAACATGGCCCACACACAGCAATCTGATGTAAACAGCACGCCTGTCCCCATACAGTGAGCCCCAGCTTCAGGCTCTCCCCCTGGGCAGCAGGAAGAACATTCTCGTGATTTCCAAATGGTGAATGGCTTGTACATTTCACAGCACAGAACAAAACACGCTTTAGAGGTTCAATGAACAGAGGCCTGAGCGGGACAGTGCACAGAACACACTGCACTGCCGGGTACCATCACCTGCTCAGGCCCGGGTGCTGTTCAGCCACACTAGTGCAGGTGTCCCCGAGCCAGTACCGACCCAGCACGGCAAGAGGAGCACAACTCCTGTCAATAACGGCCCAACTTTGTGGCAGGTAGAGCCCACCCAGGCAACCGGAGTTACTACCTAATTCACCTTCTCATCAATTCAGAACCAGTGTTAACACAATGGGCTTAAAACAAACTGGTAAATGGAAATTTAATTAAAATGTGGAAATGCCACTGTGCTGCTGTCCTCAAGTCAGAGCAGCACGCCAGCACCCAGAGGCCAGGGGGAGAAAGCTCCTTTTAAGAGGCTCATTTGGGAGCCTGGCCCCGTTTGCATTCAGCAGTTATGAAATAACCAAGGCACCAACTTCCTAAGGTAAAAAACCTTCTTGTACAGGGCATGAGTCCCCCTGACTCCACGAGATTAACATTCGCTTTGAAAAGATGTATTTTGCAAGCAGCATTAGGATGTTCCAGCCTTCAAAGCCCATGCCCAGCTGGCAACCGCCTGCCTTCATCCCAGGGAGACTCTCTGAGAACGGGTCAGTGTCAGCAGGGCTCTGCTGGTGGGAATCGGGTTTGAAATGACACTGTCCTTGAAAAATGTGAAGTCAATCTACAGAAGCAAAAGGCCTCTGCTATTTTTAAAACAGTATCAAACACGCTTTTTTAGTGTTAAGGGCTTGAGTACAGGATGTATTTTACACATGGAAACCTCATCTTTGTGCCCCTGCCGGCGTGTGCAGGTGCAGAGCAGGGCAGCACTCCCTGGCATCAGGCTCCAGCCCACCCATCCTCACCCAGGGCACCCCGCGTACCTTCTCCTCGTAATTTGGAAGCTTGTCTTTGTGTATGGTTATTATGTCCATCCAAGAATAATTTTCTGCTCTCCGAATCTCTTTCAGACATGGATCAGTCTCATAGCTATCAGCATCCAACTGAAAATCAGGCAAGAGAAACAAAAACAGAGTGTTGGGACACAGCTGCTTACTTGGCAACTGGGAGCACCGGGACAGGCTGCCCAGAGAGGCTGGGGAGTCTCCTCCTCTGGGGACATTCAAAGCCCGCCTGGATGCGTTCCTGTGTGCCCTGCTCTAGGCTGTCCTGCTCTGGCAGGGGGGGTTGGACTGGATGAGCTTTCGAGGTCTCTCCCAGCCCCTGGCATTGTGTGACCCTCACGTGGGAAGACCCGCGCCGCCGGAGGGGGCAGGCGGCCACGGGCGGGGTGTGCGGGTCGCCCCAGGGGGCGGTGCAGGTCGCCCCAGCGTGGCCCCGCCAGCAGCCGCAGGGACACGGAGGGGCGGGGGGGCAGCTTCG
>VZRW01003220.1:75987-86931 GCA_013398125.1 Aegotheles bennettii | reverse complement strand
CCGAGGCGGCGCCATTTGCTGCTGCGGGGCACAGCGCCGGGCTCACGGCACAGCCCGCCGGGGCGCCCCTCCGCGGGAGCGGCCTGCTGCTGGGGAAAGGAGCCCCGCAGCCGCCCCAGCGCTCCGGGGCCGTGCTGGTTTCCAGCACTCCGGCCGCAGCCGTGTGTCCATCGGGGCCGCCCCAGCAGGAACGCTCCGAAAGGCTCTGACCCGATTTCTGAGTCTCAGCCTGAAAGACCTGCGTTGCAACCCCCCAGTAGGGAGAAATAAAAAATAATGTAGAAAAAAAAGGAAATAAGAGTGGCAAAACACACTGCCCCGAACGCTGGCGTTGTCCCCACCCCCAGGGACACTCGCAGCCTCTGCTCACCCGCCGAGCAGCCTGCTCTGGGACCGGCTTGAGCTGGGCTGGGGCAGGCACACTCCGGCAGTTCCCTCCAGCCTCCACGCTCCTGTGATTCCTATGGTTCTGTGATTCTATACAGTAAATAAACCAACAGCCAGCTAAACACCATGCAGGGATGGAGAAACAACTGAAAAAGAAACAATCCCTCCTTAAATGTTTTTCTTCCTAAAAAAGTTTTACACTTGCCAAAATGCCTCGTCTTAACCAGCGTTTCTCAGAATCTTAGAAATGCTACCAGATCCCATCAGTGTCCAGCATACATGTACCAGCACTACTGGCTGTCGATTCTGGATACAATTCAATGGCAAGTTCCATAACATCACAAGTGGGTCTAATGCTGGTACTGTCCACACTCAGTTGTGGAAGCACATACAAACCCAGAAGTTCAGTGCCAAGCCACTGGATTTCACGGCTGCTGAAGTTTCAGTTTCCTGAAAAGAATGACTTGAATGGCAAACGTCCTCTGCGGGTCCTCAGGCCCCTGTTGACAAGTATTGTCTGCTTTCCACCCTTTCATCAGCCTTAAAGTTGTAGCTTTCCTCTCAGCTTTCTTTTGGACTAAATTTCCAAGGTAAGAATTATAAACATCGGTATCAAATTAACATGAAACTCTTTCCTATTAGATTTCCTATTATAATCTACCTGTTAAGACTCAGGTAGTAAAGTTGCTTAAATTCAGTATTATACTGATGTTACGGTTTACCCACCATTATCTACACTTTTTTCCAAACCTGCTGCTTCTAAGAAAATACAGGTTTCCATACGGTAAGCAGGATCCACATGTTTAACTGGAGATGTACAATAGCATACCGCCACCTTGTCAGTACGTTGTCTGTCACACTGTCCTGCCCCAACGATAGATCTGACCAGGGATGATGGGATTTTCCTTCAAGCCAAACTTCTAAAATAAAAAAACAGCTGGATAATTGTGTGCACATATACAAAAGAAGCAGAGGGGAAAAATCTAATCCATGCATTACCTTCCCCCTAGATGAATTTTACTGTGTAGTTTTGAATGAGAGAAAACAAATTTAAAAAACCTTACCAACTAACTTCTGTCTAGCCAGTCTCCTCACTCTACCACATTCATGTGACTCTAAGTACACAAAAGCTCATACTTTGCCTCCATAAAGATATTACGATGCATGAGAACCATTAAGAAACCAAGCTTCAGCAGCTCTGCCTTTCTGTATAGCAACTAACAAACATAAAAAAATATTCAGCAACTTCCAGCGCAAGCCCTACCATTCAATGGTATGAAGGTACCTTGCAAACAAGTTGACAAAAGCAACATACCAAACCCATTTGCTCTTCCCGTATAGATACATAGGAAATAAAACTATGCTGATTACTGGTAATTACTCTCTAATTCAAGTGCACATTAGCCATTCCATTAACCTCATCATTGACTGGAAAAAAAATGAAGTCAAACACTTGACATCCGGAAGACCTGAAGAAGCCAATCATCTTCTACTTCCATTTCAGATAAAATGTCCACTTACTACCTTTGGGACAACACTGAAGGGGAACTAACAATGCTAATGAGAACCAGTATGCATGAAAAAAAATAATCACTTAATGGAAACAGGAAGCCAGAAACAAAGACATTAAGCAGTTAGAGGAGAATGGTAAAAATTCATTTTTCAAGTTTTCTTGTGACCTGGCTTTTTAGTTTGTTCATGCTATCTCGCAATAGTAAGCAACACATCTACAGATGCTGTAACTGATGATACCGTGAGACACAGGCAAGTGTAACAAGCCCACCCACAGAGAGATTACTGCTAGTGCCAGAATGCCAAGGCATATTAATGGACATCTCCGTGTCATGTCCCTGACCTCTTACCGAACCAACCCACCCTGAAGTCCCACCACCCCCAACTGTTTTTGGCAGTTCATATATACCTCTGTAAAAAAATTAAATTTATTTCACTAGGAGAAAAATACAGAACACTTATGATAAATGCTTAATATTACTTCTTCAGAAGTCTGTCTTTCCAGTGAATTCAGTAGTCTACAAGACAGCTAAAAACACTGACCCCAGCCCAGCAGCAACATGGAGAAACCGCAAACACACTCATCAACTAAATATTGACTGAATTGTAAAACAAATGCTACAGAAAAAAAAGTGTTTTTTTTAACTCCCCAGAAGTTGGTGTATGTTTAACACTTCAGGCCAGAAAGAAGTACAGTTTGAAGTTCAACTCCAAAACAAGTACAATAGTTCAAATTGTTACTGTGACGTCAGTCCTTTTCCTCCCACTGCAACAGCCTCTAGTCCCAGTACGTCAGGACTTCTGTTTACCAGCTCCTTCTCTTGCTAGTCTATCAGCTTCTTCATTTCCTTGGAAGCCAGCGTGACCAGGAATATGCATCTGTTAGAAAAGAAGTATGGGAGCATTAGATATGCAAGCAATCAAGACAAAAGTACATATATGAAATTTGATCACGCAACACACTTTCACCCATAGTGCAGCAGCACCTCAGAGGCGCTCTCCTCACATCTAGTCCTCACACACACTTCTCAGGAGTGTTCAGTCTCCCTTCCTCTAGTGAAGTCTTGCCAAATTGTGAACATCATCTTTACAAGAAATAGTGAACCTGATAAGGACCACCTAACCTAGCCTTTAAGAAACACAGAAAACTATTCCAACTCAGAGTTCCCACTTTCAGAGGACAGAGAAAAAACTCTGTGTTCAGTGCTTAAACCAAGTTGATCTTTTCCCAGAAAGCCAGAGACCTCTGTGCCACTAGCAGCCTTGATGGTCATAGCACTCACTTAAGAGTACAGAAATAGGGTATGAAAACAATGTCTTGATTTCCAGATGCCTTAACTGTTCATCCAACAATTCACATGGCAAGGTTTTGGTACCAGCTTGGGGGGTGCAGGGGTGGCCTCTATGAGAGGACATCAGGGGCTACCCCAATCAGAAAGAGCCAGTCTGCTCCAAAACTGACCCACCGCAGGACACATCTGAGCCCATCAGCAGAGCTGGTGGCTCTTCTGTGATAGCATTATTTAAGAAAAGGTCAAAAATGCTGTAAAGAGCGAGAAAAACGTGAGAGAAACAGCCCTGCAGATGCCAAGGTCAGCAAAGGGAGAAGGTGCCCCATGCACTGAAGCAGACTGTGGTGAAGATCATGGTGAAGCAGGTTGTTCCTCTGCAACCCATAGAGGACCATGCTGGAGGAGATATCCGCTCTGCAGCCCATGGAGGACCCCACACCTCTGCAGGCGGATTGCTGTAATAAAGTGGCTGCATATGTTGCTCCTTCTGAAATAAAACTTCTTCCCAAGTTTGAAAGGTTCAGATGTAGTAAGTGTGCATAAAGCAACAATATATATTGTTTTAAATTATGTAAAATGCACTAAGGACAGCTGAACTTTGGTCTTCGTTTTAAATTTTTACACTTTCTTCTCAATAAACAGTAGTAGTTACGTAAAATCTAGTTAGCCTTTAAATTGGAGTTGCCAACTCTGGAACACAAAACAACATGAAGGAAAGAATATCTGCAATGGATTTCCCATATAAAAAGCACACATTAAAGATGTGCCACCCTGTTTGCTACAGGGCAACGACAGAAGCCAAATAAGTATGCCATTAGCAGCTAGA
Organism: Aegotheles bennettii; assembly: GCA_013398125.1. NCBI lineage: Eukaryota > Metazoa > Chordata > Aves > Caprimulgiformes > Aegothelidae > Aegotheles > Aegotheles bennettii. The sequence goes on along the minus strand of VZRW01003220.1, from coordinate 82,914 downwards.
GTCAACATTACAGAGATGTATTTCTAGAATCAGTAGTCTTATACCATAATTACAGTAAAATTTAGAAGAGGGGAAGGGGGAGGGAAGATATCCCTTGCAATGACTAGCACTGATGTGACAGGTTACAGAAAAATACATTTTACCAGGAATACCTGTATAGAAGCTGTTTTACTTCTTTACTGGAGAGCTGAACAATTTGAAACATGAAAACTGGGCACAGAAAGGTCTCTAAAATACCCATTTTTTTGTGAAAAACACACTTGAGGTATAGGAAGCTAGAGTTGTCTTATTTGGGATTATACTCTTAGTTTTCTGTTTAAAGACACTCATGCGATTGAGTTACACCAACGAACCACCATCTTAAGAGTTCTGAAAAGCAAATGCAGAAAAGGAGCTATGACTCAAAAAGACAGTTATGTTTTAACCTCAGACTTCCAGGAACAGAAATTGCATCTATTAACTGTACTAGCAAACTAAAAATAATTACTTCAGGTATTTTCTAAGTAGTAACAAGAGACAACAAACAAATATTAACGTGCATTTTAATAAATGGAATATGGGTCCCAAGAGTTTAGGTTATGCTGCTTATTGGCTTTAAGCAAAACAAGCAGCTTCTCTGTATTTATGGATGTAAAATAATATTATGCTCTCTAAAATTCTTAAGTTATGGTCATACTTGTAAGTTTTTACAAAAAGCGTGTTAAAGTGTCAATAAGAATAAGAAGCGAGGTGCTCACCCACTGAATTTCTATGCCTTTTGATAGATTATCGAGTCTTTCAAAATCTTCTTTATTTATTACACTTCCTCCTGAACTTGTTCTCCAGCCATTTGTTTTCCAGTTGTCAACCCAGCTGGTAATACCTATGCAAAGGGAGCATCACCAAAAAACTGCTATGAAAGAAGCCAGCAAGGATCAAGATGGAGCAGACAGTCTTTCAACAAGGCATAAACTCCACGCAAAGCCTCTGGCAAAGACATTGAAGACAGAAGATATTCTTGTTTGGTTCTCTATTACTGTCTTTCAGGAGTGTATTTTTCCATTATTACTTGAATTACTCAACCCTGTTTTCCTCAACAGATATTTAACTGTTAAATCTTATATATGCATTACACATAAAATTACAACACAAACTTCAATAAACTGAAGCTAAGGATTTGCTTGACGGTACAGTATGCTAGAACAAATCTACAGCTTTATTTTGTTTTCAGAAATAGGAGACACACATGCATGGAGCAAGAACAGATGGTCACCTGTCTTACGACTTCTGCATACTAAATAGAATCCTTCAAAAAATCTGCAGATTTCTACAGAACAAGATTTAACTTTCTGGTCTTCCCGTGCTGGCCAGAAAATTTACTGTTATTACTTCTTAAACAAGGAAATTTAAAATTTTTAAAAAAATCTTTGCTGGTCATAGAATCAGAGGTTGGAAGAGACCTTCAAGATCATCCAGTCCAACCCCCTACCTACATCACCACTAAACCACATCACCCAACGCCACATCCAGACACCTCTTGAACACCTCCAGGGATGGTGACTCCACCACCTCCCTGGGCAACCTATTCCAATACCCAATCACCCTTACAGTGAAAAATTTTTTCCTGATGTCCGATCTGAATCTCCCCTGCTGCAATTTAAAGCCGTTTCCTCTCGTCCTTTCACTATGGGCACGGCAGAGGAGACCGACCCCTGCCTCACTACAGCTTCCTTTCAGGGAGTTGTAGGGAGCGATGAGGTCCCCCCTGAACCTCCTCTTCTCCAAACTGAACAACCCTAGCTCCCTCAGTCATTCCCCATAAGACATGTTTTCCAGTCCCTTCACCAGCTTTGTTGCCCTTCTCTGGACACGCTCCAGCACCTCAATGTGTTTTTTGAAGTGAGGGGCCCAAAACTGAACCCAGCACTCGAGGTGTGGCCTCACCAGTGCTGAGTACAGCAGAACAATCACTGTCCTCTTCCTGCTGGCCACACTGTTCTTGACGCAGGCCAAGATGCCATTGGTCTCAACAATGCAAGGCATCCTTCCTGCTTTCACGACAGACAGACCTCAACCAAACAGAGAATCATCAACCTTGGACACAAAACCTCCCAAAACCCAAACCCATTGGTATGTTAACTGCAAGCCTCCTTCTCCAGTATTTAAGTAACTCCTAGACACATTTACAAAATAACGTTGATTAAACTAGAGTGGAACCTGCACCTCAGTGACACAAAATGAAAGAGCAAACTGCAAGCAAAACCAAAGATATAAGACACTGCACCTAAAGATTCTTCTTTTCCTCCCTCACACCTAATTTTAACAGGAATTTTATCCAACACAGCAACTTTTCCTCCTTCATAACACCAGTTTCACAGATAAGATGGCATAGGCTTTTCTCCCACAAAGGAAAGAATTGCAAAGATGTTTCTTTGCTCCTTAATGCTTTGAACAACTTGCTCCTTGCAATAAATTATGCACTTAGATTCTATTGAGCAGCATGTGACACCCAGTCCTGAAGAGCAGCGAGAGACTCTTCCTTTTACTCCTCCCTTTGTCAGAATGCTTCTGACAGAGAATAAAGAAACCCACCACAGAGAGAAAAAAAAAAACACAAAACAAACAAAACATTAAAAAAAGAAACCTAAACCAACACACAAGTTCTGCTCCTATAGGAAACACTTTATCTGAATCTTTTTGGGGAAATAAGCCACTTAAATGAGAGATTTACTACATAATCTTTAGGGAGACGCAATGAAAAATTCCTTTAAGTGGTTTCTTAACGTTTACTGTCCCTTCCCCAGCTAGAATCAGGAGGACAGAGCACAAGCCCCTGACACTTTTCACTTCTGGACAGCTCCAGCAACAACTTCCTTGACTGGCAGCCACATGTTCCTACTCAGTAGCTTTCTGCCCGTTCTAGCGTATTGCTGCTTAAGGTGACATTGGAGTTTTCAAGCTAAGTTTTGTTTTACTTTAAACACAAGCCACCTGAAAAAGGGAAAAAATTATGTTCTTCCTTTATACATTTCTACTTTCAAGAATCAGAGGAGGGCTTCTGGAAAGCAGAATTATTTATTTGGCAGAAAAGATATACAGATTCTTAACATGCAAACCATCTACTTGCTTTATTAATAACAAGCAATGAATTAAGTAAGTACTTTCAGTATTAGCATTTAAGTACAGGAAGTTACCTTAAGAACAAGACACTTCCACCCCACCAAAATAAATAAATAAATCATTCAATCAATCGATCATTGACTTCCAAAGAACAACATTTAATTTTCAATCAAAAGTTCCAGTAAGGTTTTATTTAATGTTGTTTAAAACAAAAAAGCCTCCAAAGTGATCTGGAAACAGCTAACACATACTCCCTTTGTAGAAATCAGAAATACAAAGAAGAAATACTTATGCAGTTTAAAATTATCACAGGAATAAGATCCGAAGAGCTGGCAGAAAGGGGAAGTATTCACAAATCAAGTCTTACTTGGCTACTTCATTTGGTATTTTTAGGAAATAAAATATTTTCCAAATCTCTGGATGCAGGTGAAACCTTAAATGCACACTCTGAACATACATCATCTCTGGCTAGCCTGAAAGTTTGGAAGCGCAGTCTACAGGTAAAAAGTAAGGAACTTGAATACACTCCACATTTGTGTATTAAGACAGCCTCTTTAATCCAAACAAACCAAAACTGAACCAAACCCTGCAGGGTCACTACACCAAATTCTGGGTACTGGCCCGAGCACACCCTTAACAGAGTATACACAAACATTTTTTTTAGACTTTGTGTCACACTGAATGCCTTAAGACAAAAAAATCCCTTAGTTATTTCTGTCATTCTTTAATGTAACAGGCACTTTGTCTCTACTTGTATTTCAAGAGGTTAGCAACTGATCCCTGCAATATTCTGAAGTTTTTCCTCAAGCAGTCTCAAGTATTTAAATTGTGCATTCTCCTCTTTATATCCCTGTCCTGAGGCCTCAGTATGTTCATGTGCAATGTGTCTTTAAGAATTGGGAAAACTAAAATCATTAACTTACCATTAATAGTGAACTTGCTATCAGTGTAGATAATTAGTTTCTTGATGTTTTGACTCTTTGCTTGCTCTATTGCTTTGCAGGCTGCCTTAAGAACATTTAAATAGAATCACAGTTCAGAACAGGGTTTTGAACACATGCAATTAAATTACCAAAGTACCTGATGCTAACACAGAACTACAAAGAGCAATACTGTAATCTCTTCATCAATGAGTATCAACGTGCTTCAGAACAGAGGTTTCCAAAATTATACGCGCATGTGACCACTTAATGCATGAGACAAACAGGAAGCCACTTACGCTTCACTGGCAAAAAGAGAACACAAACATCCTGATGCTTAGTCCTGTACTGCAGGAGCAGCTCTCTGCCCAGTTTCCTAATGATCAAAGCCTCTGTCAACTGCACATCACATTTTAGGCGTTTTCTCCATAAGTTTGGGAAGCAAAGATTCATACCAGTTCCAGCAGTCTGGAACCCCCAAAAGGCTGGGGTTTCTTGGTGCTATGAAATATAAGAGGGAGAAAGTGGCTGCATCTGGATATAGAGCTGAAGAGCTCTCCAGTGACAAGTTTGACCCCTGGCCACACCACTATTACCTCTATTTGTCCCTCACCAAAATGAACTTCTACACTTTTTACGCAGATCAACTCCCCATTTTAGTTTATCTCCAAACATGCAGTGCAGGATAGCAGCAGTACCAGAATTAAGATGCGGTGAGAAGGGATGACTAAACTTGCTGCTGCAAACAGAAGTTGACCTCAGAAATAACAGAAGTTACTCCTGAGAGCCTACAATTGCTGCATTTATCTAAGAAATATAACACTGATCCTATCACAGTAAGAAGCCGGTTCTCCTTTTAACCACTACTCAGCTGCCCTCATCCAAGGTCTGAGACATACACATTAAAAATGCAAAGGATGCCATACAGATTCAGACCTTCCTAACGCAAGGCTGTTCTCAATAACTGTGCTTGCCTGACGATATTTGGGACTTCTCAAGGTGAATTACTCCTTGCTCAAAAACAATAAAGATCAACAGAACTTGAATAGAACCATTTATTTCAAGTCACAAGCCCCAATATATTGTGTACTTCCCTCACAGCTCCATAACTGGCTTCTGAAGCCAGAGTCAAAATAGTTGTGATTGTGCTACTGCGGTCTAACGTGCAGAAGCATTTTAGGACATTTACTACTTACATGTATCTCAGCTCTTTGATTAGTCTGCCGTCCAGGAAGTCTTTCACTGGCATTTCTGTACCCAAGGAACGAATAGTAGATTAGTTACCCAAAATATTCAGAGTGGTGTACAATGACTACATATTAGAAAAATAAACACACTTTATAAAAACAAAATCAGCTCCATTAAGATGAATGGAGATTCTAACTTCTATCTGCATAGTGCAACCTGCATACATGGACTTGCCAACAACACACAGTTTCTTTTCTTGTCTTCTGTGCACATCTAACTATTTTAAAACTTTCTGCATCATTTTAATTATAACCTCAGTCCCTGAAAGTATTATTTCCAACTGATTTTCCCCACATTCTTACCTCCTAGAGAAGCTGATTTCTCTTTAAACACAAAACACTCACTAGTCTGTAGTCAGTAACTCACTAGCTCTGTCATTAAGAGTCTCAAGAGCAGGGTTTCTTATTCAAAAGGAGACTGATGTCATAAATTACACATAAACCAAACACTAGTATAAATTAAAAAGGAATCCGCCCATTTACTTACAAAGGATGGCCTGGTCCCCAGTAGACACCTATTCCAGCACGTGCCCTATTACGTCCATTACCTGAGCAACAACCATCTGTGTAAACAACTGCAAAGTCACCTGCAAAAGAATTACCACAAGCAAAAGTTCAAGCAATCCTTCAAGGACGCAGTCTCTTCAAGCAGAAAGAAATGTTTGCCAGCAGATTACCCCCCCAAACTTCCATCTCCAGAGAGCCCTTCAAAATGTGAGCTACAGAAGCCATGTAAATTAGTAATGCACAACACCAGAAGTCTCTCCCAACTCAGTCAGCCTCAAAGAGCGCCCCTGCCCCACGTTCCATATTCTCATCACAGTTCCTGCCTTCTTCAGCCTACTATAAAACTTCCCAGCTACATCTATATTTAGATAGCCTGTACTCGACACACATAAAATCACACCTATAATAACCAGATTAAGCTCTGTGTTGGTATCAGTTAAAGCCAATTAATATTACACTGAAAAATAATGTGAACAAACATATCATAGCTCACATTTCCATTTTAAAAAGAAACAGTATTACACTGGGCCCGGTGCTGCCATACATAAACTTCCTTAAAAGCTTTCTAACAATTACACTTCATACTTACGAAGGGCTACAAAGAACTCAAAGGAATTACATGAGTAACGAAAAGCTTACCCATATATGAAAATTTATCTTCACTGACTGTTGGTGCCGAGTACACCTCTTCATGTTTCACACGCTTTGCAGCATGCTCCTCGTTTGCAGCCTGTTCATAGGGCCTTTTGCACGTACTGCAACACACGAGGTTGATTTCTGGTTCCTCTCTCTGGCTGCCATCTCCCTGTGTTACAGCTGCAGGGCCGTGTGCCCCTTTAACAAAAAGCAGAAGAGAAAGAGTTCAGCTGTATACAAGACCGAATTTCATTGAAAGGATCGCGGTTATCCCCCGTTAGCACCGCCAGCCGGCTAAACCGACACCTCCTTCCTCACAGCATGGCCCGGTCACTCCTGACCCCGACCAGACGGAGCGGAGACACCCGCGGCACGACCCCCGGCACAGTCGGGGTAGGAGCAGCGTTCCCCCAGCCCCTGCGGGAACGCTTCCACCGCACGGAGACACCCACGGCTGCCCCGGCGGGCAGGGCCGCGGCCGCGCTCATGGCCGCGGCGCCCCGCAGGCACCAGCCGCC